>JARJEI010000075.1:0-456204 GCA_029955415.1 Lottia scabra
TAGTCGATTTTTTTCCGATTTTAAAATTTTCCTGACCAAAACGATAAAAATTCATCGATTTTTGGCCAAGTTTGACCGATTTTACCACTTTTTCAAACACCGATTGCCGGCGAACCATAAGTCGGAGAATGTTGTCCTTTTGCAGGAAGATAAAGCACGTCGTTCTGCAATTTTCAACACAAACCAGAAGGTTCTATCTTATGCAGTTCCATAGTTACAGGCGCTAGAAGTTTGGCTTTTTTCCGAAAAATTGCCAAAATTTGCCGAGTTTTTTGCCTCTAGTTTTGCCCCAAAATTCATAAAACAAGTTTTAATCGAATTTCTGGCCTCCCTGAAACCCAAAAACTTCAATTATGTCCAAAAAATTCAAATCAAAAATTGTATTTGAAAAAGTCGATTTTTTCCGATTTTAAAATTTTCCTGACCAAAACGATAAAAAATTCATCGATTTTTGGCCAAGTTTGACCGATTTTACCACTTTTTCAAACCACCGATTGCCGGCGAACCATAAGTCGGAGAATGTTGTCCTTTTGCAGGAAGATAAAGCACGTCGTTCTGCAATTTTCAACACAAATCAGAAGGTTCTATCTTATGCAGTTCCATAGTTACAGGCGCTAGAAGTTTGGCTTTTTTCCGAAAAATGGCCAAAATTTGCCGAGTTTTTTGCCTCTAGTTTTGCCCCAAAATTCATAAAACAAGTTTTAATCGAATTTCTGGCCTCCCTGAAACCCAAAAACTTCAATTATGTCCAAAAAATTCAAATCAAAAATTTTATTTGAAAAAGTCCGATTTTTTCCGATTTTCAAATTTTCCTGACCAAAACGATAAAAATTCATCGATTTTTGGCCAAGTTTGACCGATTTTAGCACTTTTTCAAACACCGATTGCCGGCGAACCATAAGTCGGAGAATGTTGTCCTTTTGCAGGAAGATAAAGCACGTCGTTCTGCAATTTTCAACACAAACCAGAAGGTTCTATCTTATGCAGTTCCATAGTTACAGGCGCTAGAAGTTTGGCTTTTTTCCGAAAAATGGCCAAAATTTGCCGAGTTTTTTGCCTCTAGTTTTGCCCCAAAATTCATAAAACAAGTTTTAATCGAATTTCTGGCCTCCCTGAAACCCAAAAAACTTCAATTATGTCCAAAAAATTCAAATCAAAAATTTTATTTGAAAAAGTCGATTTTTTCCGATTTTCAAATTTTCCTGACCAAAACGATAATTTTCAAATTTTCCTGACCAAAACGATAAAAATTCATCGATTTTTGGCCAAGTTTGACCGATTTTAGCACTTTTTCAAACACCGATTGCCGGCGAACCATAAGTCGGAGAATGTTGTCCTTTTGCAGGAAGATAAAGCACGTCGTTCTGCAATTTTCAACACAAACCAGAAGGTTCTATCTTATGCAGTTCCATAGTTACAGGCGCTAGAAGTTTGGCTTTTTTCCGAAAAATGGCCAAAATTTGCCGAGTTTTTTGCCTCTAGTTTTGCCCCAAAATTCATAAAACAAGTTTTAATCGAATTTCTGGCCTCCCTGAAACCCAAAAACTTCAATTATGTCCAAAAAATTCAAATCAAAAATTTTATTTGAAAAAGTCGATTTTTTCCGATTTTCAAATTTTCCTGACCAAAACGATAAAAATTCATCGATTTTTGGCCAAGTTTGACCGATTTTACCACTTTTTCAAACACCGATTGCCGGCGAACCATAAGTCGGAGAATGTTGTCCTTTTGCAGGAAGATAAAGCACGTCGTTCTGCAATTTTCAACACAAACCAGAAGGTTCTATCTTATGCAGTTCCATAGTTACAGGCGCTAGAAGTTTGGCTTTTTTCCGAAAAATGGCCAAAATTTGCCGAGTTTTTTGCCTCTAGTTTTGGCCCAAAATTCATAAAACAAGTTTTATTCGAATTTCTGGCATCCCTGAAACCCAAAAACTTCAATTATGTCCAAAAAATTCAAATCAAAAATTTTAGTTGAAAAAGTCTATTTTTTCCGATTTTCAAATTTTCCTGACCAAAACGATAAAAATTCATCGATTTTTGGCCAAGTTTGACCGATTTTAGCACTTTTTCAAACACCGATTGCCGGCGAACCATAAGTCGGAGAATGTTGTCCTTTTGCAGGAAGATAAAGCACGTCGTTCTGCAATTTTCAACACAAACCAGAAGGTTCTATCTTATGCAGTTCCATAGTTACAGGCGCTAGAAGTTTGGCTTTTTTCCGAAAAATGGCCAAAATTTGCCGAGTTTTTTGCCTCTAGTTTTGCCCCAAAATTCATAAAACAAGTTTTAATCGAATTTCTGGCCTCCCTGAAACCCAAAAACTTCAATTATGTCCAAAAAATTCAAATCAAAAATTTTATTTGAAAAAGTCGATTTTTTCCGATTTTCAAATTTTCCTGACCAAAACGATAAAAATTCATCGATTTTTGGCCAAGTTTGACCGATTTTAGCACTTTTTCAAACACCGATTGCCGGCGAACCATAAGTCGGAGAATGTTGTCCTTTTGCAGGAAGATAAAGCACGTCGTTCTGCAATTTTCAACACAAACCAGAAGGTTCTATCTTATGCAGTTCCATAGTTACAGGCGCTAGAAGTTTGGCTTTTTTCCGAAAAAATTGCCAAAATTTGCCGAGTTTTTTGCCTCTAGTTTTGCCCCAAAATTCATAAAACAAGTTTTAATCGAATTTCTGGCCTCCCTGAAACCCAAAAACTTCAATTATGTCCAAAAAATTCAAATCAAAAATTGTATTTGAAAAAGTCGATTTTTTCCGATTTTAAAATTTTCCTGACCAAAACGATAAAAATTCATCGATTTTTGGCCAAGTTTGACCGATTTTACCACTTTTTCAAACACCGATTGCCGGCGAACCATAAGTCGGAGAATGTTGTCCTTTTGCAGGAAGATAAAGCACGTCGTTCTGCAATTTTCAACACAAACCAGAAGGTTCTATCTTATGCAGTTCCATAGTTACAGGCGCTAGAAGTTTGACTTTTTTCCGAAAAATTGCCAAAATTTGCCGAGTTTTTTGCCTCTAGTTTTGCCCCAAAATTCATAAAACAAGTTTTAATCGAATTTCTGGCCTCCCTGAAACCCAAAAACTTCAATTATGTCCAAAAAATTCAAATCAAAAATTGTATTTGAAAAAGTCGATTTTTTCCGATTTTAAAATTTTCCTGACCAAAACGATAAAAATTCATCGATTTTTGGCCAAGTTTGACCGATTTTACCACTTTTTCAAACACCGATTGCCGGCGAACCATAAGTCGGAGAATGTTGTCCTTTTGCAGGAAGATAAAGCACGTCGTTCTGCAATTTTCAACACAAATCAGAAGGTTATATCTTATGCAGTTCCATAGTTACAGGCGCTAGAAGTTTGGCTTTTTTCCGAAAAATGGCCAAAATTTGCCGAGTTTTTTGCCTCTAGTTTTGCCCCAAAATTCATAAAACAAGTTTTAATCGAATTTCTGGCCTCCCTGAAACCCAAAAACTTCAATTATGTCCAAAAAATTCAAATCAAAAATTTTATTTGAAAAAGTCGATTTTTTCCGATTTTCAAATTTTCCTGACCAAAACGATAAAAATTCATCGATTTTTGGCCAAGTTTGACCGATTTTAGCACTTTTTCAAACACCGATTGCCGGCGAACCATAAGTCGGAGAATGTTGTCCTTTTGCAGGAAGATAAAGCACGTCGTTCTGCAATTTTCAACACAAACCAGAAGGTTCTATCTTATGCAGTTCCATAGTTACAGGCGCTAGAAGTTTGGCTTTTTTCCGAAAAATGGCCAAAATTTGCCGAGTTTTTTGCCTCTAGTTTTGCCCCAAAATTCATAAAACAAGTTTTAATCGAATTTCTGGCCTCCCTGAAACCCAAAAACTTCAATTATGTCCAAAAAATTCAAATCAAAAATTTTATTTGAAAAAGTCGATTTTTTCCGATTTTAAAATTTTCCTGACCAAAACGATAAAAATTCATCGATTTTTGGCCAAGTTTGACCGATTTTACCACTTTTTCAAACACCGATTGCCGGCGAACCATAAGTCGGAGAATGTTGTCCTTTTGCAGGAAGATAAAGCACGTCGTTCTGCAATTTTCAACACAAACCAGAAGGTTCTATCTTATGCAGTTCCATAGTTACAGGCGCTAGAAGTTTGGCTTTTTTCCGAAAAATGGCCAAAATTTGCCGAGTTTTTTGCCTCTAGTTTTGGCCCAAAATTCATAAAACAAGTTTTATTCGAATTTCTGGCATCCCTGAAACCCAAAAACTTCAATTATGTCCAAAAAATTCAAATCAAAAATTTTAGTTGAAAAAGTCTATTTTTTCCGATTTTCAAATTTTCCTGACCAAAACGATAAAAATTCATCGATTTTTGGCCAAGTTTGACCGATTTTAGCACTTTTTCAAACACCGATTGCCGGCGAACCATAAGTCGGAGAATGTTGTCCTTTTGCAGGAAGATAAAGCACGTCGTTCTGCAATTTTCAACACAAACCAGAAGGTTCTATCTTATGCAGTTCCATAGTTACAGGCGCTAGAAGTTTGGCTTTTTTCCGAAAAATGGCCAAAATTTGCCGAGTTTTTTGCCTCTAGTTTTGCCCCAAAATTCATAAAACAAGTTTTAATCGAATTTCTGGCCTCCCTGAAACCCAAAAACTTCAATTATGTCCAAAAAATTCAAAATCAAAAATTTTATTTGAAAAAGTCGATTTTTTCCGATTTTCAAATTTTCCTGACCAAAACGATAAAAATTCATCGATTTTTGGCCAAGTTTGACCGATTTTAGCACTTTTTCAAACACCGATTGCCGGCGAACCATAAGTCGGAGAATGTTGTCCTTTTGCAGGAAGATAAAGCACGTCGTTCTGCAATTTTCAACACAAACCAGAAGGTTCTATCTTATGCAGTTCCATAGTTACAGGCGCTAGAAGTTTGGCTTTTTTCCGAAAAATTGCCAAAATTTGCCGAGTTTTTTGCCTCTAGTTTTGCCCCAAAATTCATAAAACAAGTTTTAATCGAATTTCTGGCCTCCCTGAAACCCAAAAACTTCAATTATGTCCAAAAAATTCAAATCAAAAATTGTATTTGAAAAAGTCGATTTTTTCCGATTTTAAAATTTTCCTGACCAAAACGATAAAAATTCATCGATTTTTGGCCAAGTTTGACCGATTTTACCACTTTTTCAAACACCGATTGCCGGCGAACCATAAGTCGGAGAATGTTGTCCTTTTGCAGGAAGATAAAGCACGTCGTTCTGCAATTTTCAACACAAACCAGAAGGTTCTATCTTATGCAGTTCCATAGTTACAGGCGCTAGAAGTTTGGCTTTTTTCCGAAAAATGGCCAACATTTGCCGAGTTTTTTGCCTCTAGTTTTGCCCCAAAATTCATAAAACAAGTTTTAATCGAATTTCTGGCCTCCCTGAAACCCAAAAACTTCAATTATGTCCAAAAAATTCAAATCAAAAATTGTATTTGAAAAAGTCTATTTTTTCCGATTTTCAAATTTTCCTGACCAAAACGATAAAAATTCATCGATTTTTGGCCAAGTTTGACCGATTTTAGCACTTTTTCAAACACCGATTGCCGGCGAACCATAAGTCGGAGAATGTTGTCCTTTTGCAGGAAGATAAAGCACGTCGTTCTGCAATTTTCAACACAAACCAGAAGGTTCTATCTTATGCAGTTCCATAGTTACAGGCGCTAGAAGTTTGGCTTTTTTCCGAAAAATGGCCAAAATTTGTCGAGTTTTTTGCCTCTAGTTTTGCCCCAAAATTCATAAAACAAGTTTTAATAGAATTTCTGGCCTCCCTGAAACCAAAAAACTTCAATTATGTCCAAAAAATTCAAATCAAAAATTTTATTTGAAAAAGTCGATTTTTTCCGATTTTCAAATTTTCCTGACCAAAACGATAAAAAATTCATCGATTTTTGGCCAAGATTGACCGATTTTAGCACTTTTTCAAACACCGATTGCCGGCGAACCATAAGTCGGAGAATGTTGTCCTTTTGCAGGAAGATAAAGCACGTCGTTCTGCAATTTTCAACACAAACCAGAAGGTTCTATCTTATGCAGTTCCATAGTTACAGGCGCTAGAAGTTTGGCTTTTTTCCGAAAAATGGCCAAAATTTGCCGAGTTTTTTGCCTCTAGTTTTGCCCCAAAATTCATAAAACAAGTTTTAATCGAATTTCTGGCCTCCCTGAAACCCAAAAACTTCAATTATGTCCAAAAAATTCAAATCAAAAATTTTATTTGAAAAGTCGATTTTTTCCGATTTTCAAATTTTCCTGACCAAAACGATAAAAATTCATCGATTTTTGGCCAAGTTTGACCGATTTTAGCACTTTTTCAAACACCGATTGCCGGCGAACCATAAGTCGGAGAATGTTGTCCTTTTGCAGGAAGATAAAGCACGTCGTTCTGCAATTTTCAACACAAACCAGAAGGTTCTATCTTATGCAGTTCCATAGTTACAGGCGCTAGAAGTTTGGCTTTTTTCCGAAAAATTGCCAAAATTTGCCGAGTTTTTTGCCTCTAGTTTTGCCCCAAAATTCATAAAACAAGTTTTAATCGAATTTCTGGCCTCCCTGAAACCCAAAAACTTCAATTATGTCCAAAAAATTCAAACAAAAATTGTATTTGAAAAAGTCGATTTTTTCCGATTTTAAAATTTTCCTGACCAAAACGATAAAAATTCATCGATTTTTGGCCAAGTTTGACCGATTTTACCACTTTTTCAAACACCGATTGCCGGCGAACCATAAGTCGGAGAATGTTGTCCTTTTGCAGGAAGATAAAGCACGTCGTTCTGCAATTTTCAACACAAACCAGAAGGTTCTATCTTATGCAGTTCCATAGTTACAGGCGCTAGAAGTTTGGCTTTTTTCCGAAAAATTGCCAAAATTTGCCGAGTTTTTTGCCTCTAGTTTTGCCCCAAAATTCATAAAAACAAGTTTTAATCGAATTTCTGGCCTCCCTGAAACCCAAAAACTTCAATTATGTCCAAAAAATTCAAATCAAAAATTGTATTTGAAAAAGTCGATTTTTTCCGATTTTAAAATTTTCCTGACCAAAACGATAAAAATTCATCGATTTTTGGCCAAGTTTGACCGATTTTACCACTTTTTCAAACACCGATTGCCGGCGAACCATAAGTCGGAGAATGTTGTCCTTTTGCAGGAAGATAAAGCACGTCGTTCTGCAATTTTCAACACAAACCAGAAGGTTCTATCTTATGCAGTTCCATAGTTACAGGCGCTAGAAGTTTGGCTTTTTTTCCGAAAAATGGCCAAAATTTGTCGAGTTTTTTGCCTCTAGTTTTGCCCCAAAATTCATAAAACAAGTTTTAATAGAATTTCTGGCCTCCCTGAAACCAAAAAACTTCAATTATGTCCAAAAAATTCAAATCAAAAATTTTATTTGAAAAAGTCGATTTTTTCCGATTTTCAAATTTTCCTGACCAAAACGATAAAAATTCATCGATTTTTGGCCAAGATTGACCGATTTTAGCACTTTTTCAAACACCGATTGCCGGCGAACCATAAGTCGGAGAATGTTGTCCTTTTGCAGGAAGATAAAGCACGTCGTTCTGCAATTTTCAACACAAACCAGAAGGTTCTATCTTATGCAGTTCCATAGTTACAGGCGCTAGAAGTTTGGCTTTTTTCCGAAAAATGGCCAAAATTTGCCGAGTTTTTTGCCTCTAGTTTTGCCCCAAAATTCATAAAACAAGTTTTAATCGAATTTCTGGCCTCCCTGAAACCCAAAAACTTCAATTATGTCCAAAAAATTCAAATCAAAAATTTTATTTGAAAAAGTCGATTTTTTCCGATTTTCAAATTTTCCTGACCAAAACGATAAAAATTCATCGATTTTTGGCCAAGTTTGACCGATTTTAGCACTTTTTCAAACACCGATTGCCGGCGAACCATAAGTCGGAGAATGTTGTCCTTTTGCAGGAAGATAAAGCACGTCGTTCTGCAATTTTCAACACAAACCAGAAGGTTCTATCTTATGCAGTTCCATAGTTACAGGCGCTAGAAGTTTGGCTTTTTTCCGAAAAATTGCCAAAATTTGCCGAGTTTTTTGCCTCTAGTTTTGCCCCAAAATTCATAAAACAAGTTTTAATCGAATTTCTGGCCTCCCTGAAACCCAAAAACTTCAATTATGTCCAAAAAATTCAAATCAAAAATTGTATTTGAAAAAGTCGATTTTTTCCGATTTTAAAATTTTCCTGACCAAAACGATAAAAATTCATCGATTTTTGGCCAAGTTTGACCGATTTTACCACTTTTTCAAACACCGATTGCCGGCGAACCATAAGTCGGAGAATGTTGTCCTTTTGCAGGAAGATAAAGCACGTCGTTCTGCAATTTTCAACACAAACCAGAAGGTTCTATCTTATGCAGTTCCATAGTTACAGGCGCTAGAAGTTTGGCTTTTTTCCGAAAAATTGCCAAAATTTGCCGAGTTTTTTGCCTCTAGTTTTGCCCCAAAATTCATAAAACAAGTTTTAATCGAATTTCTGGCCTCCCTGAAACCCAAAAACTTCAATTATGTCCAAAAAATTCAAATCAAAAATTGTATTTGAAAAAGTCGATTTTTTCCGATTTTAAAATTTTCCTGACCAAAACGATAAAAATTCATCGATTTTTGGCCAAGTTTGACCGATTTTACCACTTTTTCAAACACCGATTGCCGGCGAACCATAAGTCGGAGAATGTTGTCCTTTTGCAGGAAGATAAAGCACGTCGTTCTGCAATTTTCAACACAAATCAGAAGGTTCTATCTTATGCAGTTCCATAGTTACAGGCGCTAGAAGTTTGGCTTTTTTCCGAAAAATGGCCAAAATTTGCCGAGTTTTTTGCCTCTAGTTTTGCCCCAAAATTCATAAAACAAGTTTTAATCGAATTTCTGGCCTCCCTGAAACCCAAAAACTTCAATTATGTCCAAAAAATTCAAATCAAAAATTTTATTTGAAAAAGTCGATTTTTTCCGATTTTCAAATTTTCCTGACCAAAACGATAAAAATTCATCGATTTTTGGCAAGTTTGACCGATTTTAGCACTTTTTCAAACACCGATTGCCGGCGAACCATAAGTCGGAGAATGTTGTCCTTTTGCAGGAAGATAAAGCACGTCGTTCTGCAATTTTCAACACAAACCAGAAGGTTCTATCTTATGCAGTTCCATAGTTACAGGCGCTAGAAGTTTGGCTTTTTTCCGAAAAATGGCCAAAATTTGCCGAGTTTTTTGCCTCTAGTTTTGCCCCAAAATTCATAAAACAAGTTTTAATCGAATTTCTGGCCTCCCTGAAACCCAAAAACTTCAATTATGTCCAAAAAATTCAAATCAAAAAATTTTATTTGAAAAAGTCGATTTTTTCCGATTTTCAAATTTTCCTGACCAAAACGATAAAAATTCATCGATTTTTGGCCAAGTTTGACCGATTTTAGCACTTTTTCAAACACCGATTGCCGGCGAACCATAAGTCGGAGAATGTTGTCCTTTTGCAGGAAGATAAAGCACGTCGTTCTGCAATTTTCAACACAAACCAGAAGGTTCTATCTTATGCAGTTCCATAGTTACAGGCGCTAGAAGTTTGGCTTTTTTCCGAAAAATGGCCAAAATTTGCCGAGTTTTTTGCCTCTAGTTTTGCCCCAAAATTCATAAAACAAGTTTTAATCGAATTTCTGGCCTCCCTGAAACCCAAAAACTTCAATTATGTCCAAAAAATTCAAATCAAAAATTTTATTTGAAAAAGTCGATTTTTTCCGATTTTCAAATTTTCCTGACCAAAACGATAAAAATTCATCGATTTTTGGCCAAGTTTGACCGATTTTACCACTTTTTCAAACACCGATTGCCGGCGAACCATAAGTCGGAGAATGTTGTCCTTTTGCAGGAAGATAAAGCACGTCGTTCTGCAATTTTCAACACAAACCAGAAGGTTCTATCTTATGCAGTTCCATAGTTACAGGCGCTAGAAGTTTGGCTTTTTTCCGAAAAATGGCCAAAATTTGCCGAGTTTTTTGCCTCTAGTTTTGGCCCAAAATTCATAAAACAAGTTTTATTCGAATTTCTGGCATCCCTGAAACCCAAAAACTTCAATTATGTCCAAAAAATTCAAATCAAAAATTTTAGTTGAAAAAGTCTATTTTTTCCGATTTTCAAATTTTCCTGACCAAAACGATAAAAATTCATCGATTTTTGGCCAAGTTTGACCGATTTTAGCACTTTTTCAAACACCGATTGCCGGCGAACCATAAGTCGGAGAATGTTGTCCTTTTGCAGGAAGATAAAGCACGTCGTTCTGCAATTTTCAACACAAACCAGAAGGTTCTATCTTATGCAGTTCCATAGTTACAGGCGCTAGAAGTTTGGCTTTTTTTCCGAAAAAATGGCCAAAATTTGCCGAGTTTTTTGCCTCTAGTTTTGCCCCAAAATTCATAAAACAAGTTTTAATCGAATTTCTGGCCTCCCTGAAACCCAAAAACTTCAATTATGTCCAAAAAATTCAAATCAAAAATTTTATTTGAAAAAGTCGATTTTTTCCGATTTTCAAATTTTCCTGACCAAAACGATAAAAATTCATCGATTTTTGGCCAAGTTTGACCGATTTTAGCACTTTTTCAAACACCGATTGCCGGCGAACCATAAGTCGGAGAATGTTGTCCTTTTGCAGGAAGATAAAGCACGTCGTTCTGCAATTTTCAACACAAACCAGAAGGTTCTATCTTATGCAGTTCCATAGTTACAGGCGCTAGAAGTTTGGCTTTTTTCCGAAAAATTGCCAAAATTTGCCGAGTTTTTTGCCTCTAGTTTTGCCCCAAAATTCATAAAACAAGTTTTAATCGAATTTCTGGCCTCCCTGAAACCCAAAAACTTCAATTATGTCCAAAAAATTCAAATCAAAAATTGTATTTGAAAAAGTCGATTTTTTCCGATTTTAAAATTTTCCTGACCAAAACGATAAAAATTCATCGATTTTTGGCCAAGTTTGACCGATTTTACCACTTTTTCAAACACCGATTGCCGGCGAACCATAAGTCGGAGAATGTTGTCCTTTTGCAGGAAGATAAAGCACGTCGTTCTGCAATTTTCAACACAAACCAGAAGGTTCTATCTTATGCAGTTCCATAGTTACAGGCGCTAGAAGTTTGACTTTTTTCCGAAAAATTGCCAAAATTTGCCGAGTTTTTTGCCTCTAGTTTTGCCCCAAAATTCATAAAACAAGTTTTAATCGAATTTCTGGCCTCCCTGAAACCCAAAAACTTCAATTATGTCCAAAAAATTCAAATCAAAAATTGTATTTGAAAAAGTCGATTTTTTCCGATTTTAAAATTTTCCTGACCAAAACGATAAAAATTCATCGATTTTTGGCCAAGTTTGACCGATTTTACCACTTTTTCAAACACCGATTGCCGGCGAACCATAAGTCGGAGAATGTTGTCCTTTTGCAGGAAGATAAAGCACGTCGTTCTGCAATTTTCAACACAAATCAGAAGGTTCTATCTTATGCAGTTCCATAGTTACAGGCGCTAGAAGTTTGGCTTTTTTCCGAAAAATGGCCAAAATTTGCCGAGTTTTTTGCCTCTAGTTTTGCCCCAAAATTCATAAAACAAGTTTTAATCGAATTTCTGGCCTCCCTGAAACCCAAAAACTTCAATTATGTCCAAAAAATTCAAATCAAAAATTTTATTTGAAAAAGTCGATTTTTTCCGATTTTCAAATTTTCCTGACCAAAACGATAAAAATTCATCGATTTTTGGCCAAGTTTGACCGATTTTAGCACTTTTTCAAACACCGATTGCCGGCGAACCATAAGTCGGAGAATGTTGTCCTTTTGCAGGAAGATAAAGCACGTCGTTCTGCAATTTTCAACACAAACCAGAAGGTTCTATCTTATGCAGTTCCATAGTTACAGGCGCTAGAAGTTTGGCTTTTTTCCGAAAAATGGCCAAAATTTGCCGAGTTTTTTGCCTCTAGTTTTGCCCCAAAATTCATAAAACAAGTTTTAATCGAATTTCTGGCCTCCCTGAAACCCAAAAACTTCAATTATGTCCAAAAAATTCAAATCAAAAATTTTATTTGAAAAAGTCGATTTTTTCCGATTTTAAAATTTTCCTGACCAAAACGATAAAAATTCATCGATTTTTGGCCAAGTTTGACCGATTTTACCACTTTTTCAAACACCGATTGCCGGCGAACCATAAGTCGGAGAATGTTGTCCTTTTGCAGGAAGATAAAGCACGTCGTTCTGCAATTTTCAACACAAACCAGAAGGTTCTATCTTATGCAGTTCCATAGTTACAGGCGCTAGAAGTTTGGCTTTTTTCCGAAAAATGGCCAAAATTTGCCGAGTTTTTTGCCTCTAGTTTTGGCCCAAAATTCATAAAACAAGTTTTATTCGAATTTCTGGCATCCCTGAAACCCAAAAACTTCAATTATGTCCAAAAAATTCAAATCAAAAATTTTAGTTGAAAAAGTCTATTTTTTCCGATTTTCAAATTTTCCTGACCAAAACGATAAAAATTCATCGATTTTTGGCCAAGTTTGACCGATTTTAGCACTTTTTCAAACACCGATTGCCGGCGAACCATAAGTCGGAGAATGTTGTCCTTTTGCAGGAAGATAAAGCACGTCGTTCTGCAATTTTCAACACAAACCAGAAGGTTCTATCTTATGCAGTTCCATAGTTACAGGCGCTAGAAGTTTGGCTTTTTTCCGAAAAATGGCCAAAATTTGCCGAGTTTTTTGCCTCTAGTTTTGCCCCAAAATTCATAAAACAAGTTTTAATCGAATTTCTGGCCTCCCTGAAACCCAAAAACTTCAATTATGTCCAAAAAATTCAAATCAAAAATTTTATTTGAAAAAGTCGATTTTTTCCGATTTTCAAATTTTCCTGACCAAAACGATAAAAATTCATCGATTTTTGGCCAAGTTTGACCGATTTTAGCACTTTTTCAAACACCGATTGCCGGCGAACCATAAGTCGGAGAATGTTGTCCTTTTGCAGGAAGATAAAGCACGTCGTTCTGCAATTTTCAACACAAACCAGAAGGTTCTATCTTATGCAGTTCCATAGTTACAGGCGCTAGAAGTTTGGCTTTTTTCCGAAAAATTGCCAAAATTTGCCGAGTTTTTTGCCTCTAGTTTTGCCCCAAAATTCATAAAACAAGTTTTAATCGAATTTCTGGCCTCCCTGAAACCCAAAAACTTCAATTATGTCCAAAAAATTCAAATCAAAAATTGTATTTGAAAAAGTCGATTTTTTCCGATTTTAAAATTTTCCTGACCAAAACGATAAAAATTCATCGATTTTTGGCCAAGTTTGACCGATTTTACCACTTTTTCAAACACCGATTGCCGGCGAACCATAAGTCGGAGAATGTTGTCCTTTTGCAGGAAGATAAAGCACGTCGTTCTGCAATTTTCAACACAAATCAGAAGGTTCTATCTTATGCAGTTCCATAGTTACAGGCGCTAGAAGTTTGGCTTTTTTCCGAAAAATGGCCAAAATTTGCCGAGTTTTTTGCCTCTAGTTTTGCCCCAAAATTCATAAAACAAGTTTTAATCGAATTTCTGGCCTCCCTGAAACCCAAAAACTTCAATTATGTCCAAAAAATTCAAATCAAAAATTTTATTTGAAAAAGTCGATTTTTTCCGATTTTCAAATTTTCCTGACCAAAACGATAAAAATTCATCGATTTTTGGCCAAGTTTGACCGATTTTAGCACTTTTTCAAACACCGATTGCCGGCGAACCATAAGTCGGAGAATGTTGTCCTTTTGCAGGAAGATAAAGCACGTCGTTCTGCAATTTTCAACACAAACCAGAAGGTTTTATCTTATGCAGTTCCATAGTTACAGGCGCTAGAAGTTTGGCTTTTTTCCGAAAAATGGCCAAAATTTGCCGAGTTTTTTGCCTCTAGTTTTGCCCCAAAATTCATAAAACAAGTTTTAATCGAATTTCTGGCCTCCCTGAAACCCAAAAACTTCAATTATGTCCAAAAAATTCAAATCAAAAATTTTATTTGAAAAAGTCGATTTTTTCCGATTTTCAAATTTTCCTGACCAAAACGATAAAAATTCATCGATTTTTGGCCAAGTTTGACCGATTTTACCACTTTTTCAAACACCGATTGCCGGCGAACCATAAGTCGGAGAATGTTGTCCTTTTGCAGGAAGATAAAGCACGTCGTTCTGCAATTTTCAACACAAACCAGAAGGTTCTATCTTATGCAGTTCCATAGTTACAGGCGCTAGAAGTTTGGCTTTTTTCCGAAAAATGGCCAAAATTTGCCGAGTTTTTTGCCTCTAGTTTTGCCCCAAAATTCATAAAACAAGTTTTAATCGAATTTCTGGCCTCCCTGAAACCCAAAAACTTCAATTATGTCCAAAAAATTCAAATCAAAAATTTTATTTGAAAAAGTCGATTTTTTCCGATTTTCAAATTTTCCTGACCAAAACGATAAAAATTCATCGATTTTTGGCCAAGTTTGACCGATTTTACCACTTTTTCAAACACCGATTGCCGGCGAACCATAAGTCGGAGAATGTTGTCCTTTTGCAGGAAGATAAAGCACGTCGTTCTGCAATTTTCAACACAAACCAGAAGGTTCTATCTTATGCAGTTCCATAGTTACAGGCGCTAGAAGTTTGGCTTTTTTCCGAAAAATGGCCAAAATTTGCCGAGTTTTTTGCCTCTAGTTTTGGCCCAAAATTCATAAAACAAGTTTTATTCGAATTTCTGGCATCCCTGAAACCCAAAAACTTCAATTATGTCCAAAAAATTCAAATCAAAAATTTTAGTTGAAAAAGTCTATTTTTTCCGATTTTCAAATTTTCCTGACCAAAACGATAAAAATTCATCGATTTTTGGCCAAGTTTGACCGATTTTAGCACTTTTTCAAACACCGATTGCCGGCGAACCATAAGTCGGAGAATGTTGTCCTTTTGCAGGAAGATAAAGCACGTCGTTCTGCAATTTTCAACACAAACCAGAAGGTTCTATCTTATGCAGTTCCATAGTTACAGGCGCTAGAAGTTTGGCTTTTTTCCGAAAAATGGCCAAAATTTGCCGAGTTTTTTGCCTCTAGTTTTGCCCCAAAATTCATAAAACAAGTTTTAATCGAATTTCTGGCCTCCCTGAAACCCAAAAACTTCAATTATGTCCAAAAAATTCAAATCAAAAATTTTATTTGAAAAAGTCGATTTTTTCCGATTTTCAAATTTTCCTGACCAAAACGATAAAAATTCATCGATTTTTGGCCAAGTTTGACAGATTTTAGCACTTTTTCAAACACCGATTGCCGGCGAACCATAAGTCGGAGAATGTTGTCCTTTTGCAGGAAGATAAAGCACGTCGTTCTGCAATTTTCAACACAAACCAGAAGGTTCTATCTTATGCAGTTCCATAGTTACAGGCGCTAGAAGTTTGGCTTTTTTCCGAAAAATGGCCAAAATTTGCCGAGTTTTTTGCCTCTAGTTTTGGCCCAAAATTCATAAAACAAGTTTTATTCGAATTTCTGGCATCCCTGAAACCCAAAAACTTCAATTATGTCCAAAAAATTCAAATCAAAAATTTTAGTTGAAAAAGTCTATTTTTTCCGATTTTCAAATTTTCCTGACCAAAACGATAAAAATTCATCGATTTTTGGCCAAGTTTGACCGATTTTAGCACTTTTTCAAACACCGATTGCCGGCGAACCATAAGTCGGAGAATGTTGTCCTTTTGCAGGAAGATAAAGCACGTCGTTCTGCAATTTTCAACACAAACCAGAAGGTTCTATCTTATGCAGTTCCATAGTTACAGGCGCTAGAAGTTTGGCTTTTTTCCGAAAAATGGCCAAAATTTGCCGAGTTTTTTGCCTCTAGTTTTGCCCCAAAATTCATAAAACAAGTTTTAATCGAATTTCTGGCCTCCCTGAAACCCAAAAACTTCAATTATGTCCAAAAAATTCAAATCAAAAATTTTATTTGAAAAAGTCGATTTTTTCCGATTTTCAAATTTTCCTGACCAAAACGATAAAAATTCATCGATTTTTGGCCAAGTTTGACCGATTTTAGCACTTTTTCAAACACCGATTGCCGGCGAACCATAAGTCGGAGAATGTTGTCCTTTTGCAGGAAGATAAAGCACGTCGTTCTGCAATTTTCAACACAAACCAGAAGGTTCTATCTTATGCAGTTCCATAGTTACAGGCGCTAGAAGTTTGGCTTTTTTCCGAAAAATTGCCAAAATTTGCCGAGTTTTTTGCCTCTAGTTTTGCCCCAAAATTCATAAAACAAGTTTTAATCGAATTTCTGGCCTCCCTGAAACCCAAAAACTTCAATTATGTCCAAAAAATTCAAATCAAAAATTGTATTTGAAAAAGTCGATTTTTTCCGATTTTAAAATTTTCCTGACCAAAACGATAAAAATTCATCGATTTTTGGCCAAGTTTGACCGATTTTACCACTTTTTCAAACACCGATTGCCGGCGAACCATAAGTCGGAGAATGTTGTCCTTTTGCAGGAAGATAAAGCACGTCGTTCTGCAATTTTCAACACAAACCAGAAGGTTCTATCTTATGCAGTTCCATAGTTACAGGCGCTAGAAGTTTGACTTTTTTCCGAAAAATTGCCAAAATTTGCCGAGTTTTTTGCCTCTAGTTTTGCCCCAAAATTCATAAAACAAGTTTTAATCGAATTTCTGGCCTCCCTGAAACCCAAAAACTTCAATTATGTCCAAAAAATTCAAATCAAAAATTGTATTTGAAAAAGTCGATTTTTTCCGATTTTAAAATTTTCCTGACCAAAACGATAAAAATTCATCGATTTTTGGCCAAGTTTGACCGATTTTACCACTTTTTCAAACACCGATTGCCGGCGAACCATAAGTCGGAGAATGTTGTCCTTTTGCAGGAAGATAAAGCACGTCGTTCTGCAATTTTCAACACAAATCAGAAGGTTCTATCTTATGCAGTTCCATAGTTACAGGCGCTAGAAGTTTGGCTTTTTTCCGAAAAATGGCCAAAATTTGCCGAGTTTTTTGCCTCTAGTTTTGCCCCAAAATTCATAAAACAAGTTTTAATCGAATTTCTGGCCTCCCTGAAACCCAAAAACTTCAATTATGTCCAAAAAATTCAAATCAAAAATTTTATTTGAAAAAGTCGATTTTTTCCGATTTTCAAATTTTCCTGACCAAAACGATAAAAATTCATCGATTTTTGGCCAAGTTTGACCGATTTTAGCACTTTTTCAAACACCGATTGCCGGCGAACCATAAGTCGGAGAATGTTGTCCTTTTGCAGGAAGATAAAGCACGTCGTTCTGCAATTTTCAACACAAACCAGAAGGTTCTATCTTATGCAGTTCCATAGTTACAGGCGCTAGAAGTTTGGCTTTTTTCCGAAAAATGGCCAAAATTTGCCGAGTTTTTTGCCTCTAGTTTTGCCCCAAAATTCATAAAACAAGTTTTAATCGAATTTCTGGCCTCCCTGAAACCCAAAAACTTCAATTATGTCCAAAAAATTCAAATCAAAAATTTTATTTGAAAAAGTCGATTTTTTCCGATTTTAAAATTTTCCTGACCAAAACGATAAAAATTCATCGATTTTTGGCCAAGTTTGACCGATTTTACCACTTTTTCAAACACCGATTGCCGGCGAACCATAAGTCGGAGAATGTTGTCCTTTTGCAGGAAGATAAAGCACGTCGTTCTGCAATTTTCAACACAAACCAGAAGGTTCTATCTTATGCAGTTCCATAGTTACAGGCGCTAGAAGTTTGGCTTTTTTCCGAAAAATGGCCAAAATTTGCCGAGTTTTTTGCCTCTAGTTTTGGCCCAAAATTCATAAAACAAGTTTTATTCGAATTTCTGGCATCCCTGAAACCCAAAAACTTCAATTATGTCCAAAAAATTCAAATCAAAAATTTTAGTTGAAAAAGTCTATTTTTTCCGATTTTCAAATTTTCCTGACCAAAACGATAAAAATTCATCGATTTTTGGCCAAGTTTGACCGATTTTAGCACTTTTTCAAACACCGATTGCCGGCGAACCATAAGTCGGAGAATGTTGTCCTTTTGCAGGAAGATAAAGCACGTCGTTCTGCAATTTTCAACACAAACCAGAAGGTTCTATCTTATGCAGTTCCATAGTTACAGGCGCTAGAAGTTTGGCTTTTTTCCGAAAAATGGCCAAAATTTGCCGAGTTTTTTTGCCTCTAGTTTTGCCCCAAAATTCATAAAACAAGTTTTAATCGAATTTCTGGCCTCCCTGAAACCCAAAAACTTCAATTATGTCCAAAAAATTCAAATCAAAAATTTTATTTGAAAAAGTCGATTTTTTCCGATTTTCAAATTTTCCTGACCAAAACGATAAAAATTCATCGATTTTTGGCCAAGTTTGACCGATTTTAGCACTTTTTCAAACACCGATTGCCGGCGAACCATAAGTCGGAGAATGTTGTCCTTTTGCAGGAAGATAAAGCACGTCGTTCTGCAATTTTCAACACAAACCAGAAGGTTCTATCTTATGCAGTTCCATAGTTACAGGCGCTAGAAGTTTGGCTTTTTTCCGAAAAATTGCCAAAATTTGCCGAGTTTTTTGCCTCTAGTTTTGCCCCAAAATTCATAAAACAAGTTTTAATCGAATTTCTGGCCTCCCTGAAACCCAAAAACTTCAATTATGTCCAAAAAATTCAAATCAAAAATTGTATTTGAAAAAGTCGATTTTTTCCGATTTTAAAATTTTCCTGACCAAAACGATAAAAATTCATCGATTTTTGGCCAAGTTTGACCGATTTTACCACTTTTTCAAACACCGATTGCCGGCGAACCATAAGTCGGAGAATGTTGTCCTTTTGCAGGAAGATAAAGCACGTCGTTCTGCAATTTTCAACACAAATCAGAAGGTTCTATCTTATGCAGTTCCATAGTTACAGGCGCTAGAAGTTTGGCTTTTTTCCGAAAAATGGCCAAAATTTGCCGAGTTTTTTGCCTCTAGTTTTGCCCCAAAATTCATAAAACAAGTTTTAATCGAATTTCTGGCCTCCCTGAAACCCAAAAACTTCAATTATGTCCAAAAAATTCAAATCAAAAATTTTATTTGAAAAAGTCGATTTTTTCCGATTTTCAAATTTTCCTGACCAAAACGATAAAAATTCATCGATTTTTGGCCAAGTTTGACCGATTTTAGCACTTTTTCAAACACCGATTGCCGGCGAACCATAAGTCGGAGAATGTTGTCCTTTTGCAGGAAGATAAAGCACGTCGTTCTGCAATTTTCAACACAAACCAGAAGGTTCTATCTTATGCAGTTCCATAGTTACAGGCGCTAGAAGTTTGGCTTTTTTCCGAAAAATGGCCAAAATTTGCCGAGTTTTTTGCCTCTAGTTTTGCCCCAAAATTCATAAAACAAGTTTTAATCGAATTTCTGGCCTCCCTGAAACCCAAAAACTTCAATTATGTCCAAAAAATTCAAATCAAAAATTTTATTTGAAAAAGTCGATTTTTTCCGATTTTCAAATTTTCCTGACCAAAACGATAAAAATTCATCGATTTTTGGCCAAGTTTGACCGATTTTACCACTTTTTCAAACACCGATTGCCGGCGAACCATAAGTCGGAGAATGTTGTCCTTTTGCAGGAAGATAAAGCACGTCGTTCTGCAATTTTCAACACAAACCAGAAGGTTCTATCTTATGCAGTTCCATAGTTACAGGCGCTAGAAGTTTGGCTTTTTTCCGAAAAATGGCCAAAATTTGCCGAGTTTTTTGCCTCTAGTTTTGCCCCAAAATTCATAAAACAAGTTTTAATCGAATTTCTGGCCTCCCTGAAACCCAAAAACTTCAATTATGTCCAAAAAATTCAAATCAAAAATTTTATTTGAAAAAGTCGATTTTTTCCGATTTTCAAATTTTCCTGACCAAAACGATAAAAATTCATCGATTTTTGGCCAAGTTTGACCGATTTTACCACTTTTTCAAACACCGATTGCCGGCGAACCATAAGTCGGAGAATGTTGTCCTTTTGCAGGAAGATAAAGCACGTCGTTCTGCAATTTTCAACACAAACCAGAAGGTTCTATCTTATGCAGTTCCATAGTTACAGGCGCTAGAAGTTTGGCTTTTTTCCGAAAAATGGCCAAAATTTGCCGAGTTTTTTGCCTCTAGTTTTGGCCCAAAATTCATAAAACAAGTTTTATTCGAATTTCTGGCATCCCTGAAACCCAAAAACTTCAATTATGTCCAAAAAATTCAAATCAAAAATTTTAGTTGAAAAAGTCTATTTTTTCCGATTTTCAAATTTTCCTGACCAAAACGATAAAAATTCATCGATTTTTGGCCAAGTTTGACCGATTTTAGCACTTTTTCAAACACCGATTGCCGGCGAACCATAAGTCGGAGAATGTTGTCCTTTTGCAGGAAGATAAAGCACGTCGTTCTGCAATTTTCAACACAAACCAGAAGGTTCTATCTTATGCAGTTCCATAGTTACAGGCGCTAGAAGTTTGGCTTTTTTCCGAAAAATGGCCAAAATTTGCCGAGTTTTTTGCCTCTAGTTTTGCCCCAAAATTCATAAAACAAGTTTTAATCGAATTTCTGGCCTCCCTGAAACCCAAAAACTTCAATTATGTCCAAAAAATTCAAATCAAAAATTTTATTTGAAAAAGTCGATTTTTTCCGATTTTCAAATTTTCCTGACCAAAACGATAAAAATTCATCGATTTTTGGCCAAGTTTGACAGATTTTAGCACTTTTTCAAACACCGATTGCCGGCGAACCATAAGTCGGAGAATGTTGTCCTTTTGCAGGAAGATAAAGCACGTCGTTCTGCAATTTTCAACACAAACCAGAAGGTTCTATCTTATGCAGTTCCATAGTTACAGGCGCTAGAAGTTTGGCTTTTTTCCGAAAAATGGCCAAAATTTGCCGAGTTTTTTGCCTCTAGTTTTGCCCCAAAATTCATAAAACAAGTTTTAATCGAATTTCTGGCCTCCCTGAAACCCAAAAACTTCAATTATGTCCAAAAAATTCAAATCAAAAATTTTATTTGAAAAAGTCGATTTTTTCCGATTTTCAAATTTTCCTGACCAAAACGATAAAAATTCATCGATTTTTGGCCAAGTTTGACCGATTTTAGCACTTTTTCAAACACCGATTGCCGGCGAACCATAAGTCGGAGAATGTTGTCCTTTTGCAGGAAGATAAAGCACGTCGTTCTGCAATTTTCAACACAAACCAGAAGGTTCTATCTTATGCAGTTCCATAGTTACAGGCGCTAGAAGTTTGGCTTTTTTCCGAAAAATTGCCAAAATTTGCCGAGTTTTTTGCCTCTAGTTTTGCCCCAAAATTCATAAAACAAGTTTTAATCGAATTTCTGGCCTCCCTGAAACCCAAAAACTTCAATTATGTCCAAAAAATTCAAATCAAAAATTGTATTTGAAAAAGTCGATTTTTTCCGATTTTAAAATTTTCCTGACCAAAACGATAAAAATTCATCGATTTTTGGCCAAGTTTGACCGATTTTACCACTTTTTCAAACACCGATTGCCGGCGAACCATAAGTCGGAGAATGTTGTCCTTTTGCAGGAAGATAAAGCACGTCGTTCTGCAATTTTCAACACAAATCAGAAGGTTCTATCTTATGCAGTTCCATAGTTACAGGCGCTAGAAGTTTGGCTTTTTTCCGAAAAATGGCCAAAATTTGCCGAGTTTTTTGCCTCTAGTTTTGCCCCAAAATTCATAAAACAAGTTTTAATCGAATTTCTGGCCTCCCTGAAACCCAAAAACTTCAATTATGTCCAAAAAATTCAAATCAAAAATTTTATTTGAAAAAGTCGATTTTTTCCGATTTTCAAATTTTCCTGACCAAAACGATAAAAATTCATCGATTTTTGGCCAAGTTTGACCGATTTTAGCACTTTTTCAAACACCGATTGCCGGCGAACCATAAGTCGGAGAATGTTGTCCTTTTGCAGGAAGATAAAGCACGTCGTTCTGCAATTTTCAACACAAACCAGAAGGTTCTATCTTATGCAGTTCCATAGTTACAGGCGCTAGAAGTTTGGCTTTTTTCCGAAAAATGGCCAAAATTTGCCGAGTTTTTTGCCTCTAGTTTTGCCCCAAAATTCATAAAACAAGTTTTAATCAAATTTCTGGCCTCCCTGAAACCCAAAAACTTCAATTATGTCCAAAAAATTCAAATCAAAAATTTTATTTGAAAAAGTCGATTTTTTCCGATTTTCAAATTTTCCTGACCAAAACGATAAAAATTCATCGATTTTTGGCCAAGTTTGACCGATTTTACCACTTTTTCAAACACCGATTGCCGGCGAACCATAAGTCGGAGAATGTTGTCCTTTTGCAGGAAGATAAAGCACGTCGTTCTGCAATTTTCAACACAAACCAGAAGGTTCTATCTTATGCAGTTCCATAGTTACAGGCGCTAGAAGTTTGGCTTTTTTCCGAAAAATGGCCAAAATTTGCCGAGTTTTTTGCCTCTAGTTTTGGCCCAAAATTCATAAAACAAGTTTTATTCGAATTTCTGGCATCCCTGAAACCCAAAAACTTCAATTATGTCCAAAAAATTCAAATCAAAAATTTTAGTTGAAAAAGTCTATTTTTTCCGATTTTCAAATTTTCCTGACCAAAACGATAAAAATTCATCGATTTTTGGCCAAGTTTGACCGATTTTAGCACTTTTTCAAACACCGATTGCCGGCGAACCATAAGTCGGAGAATGTTGTCCTTTTGCAGGAAGATAAAGCACGTCGTTCTGCAATTTTCAACACAAACCAGAAGGTTCTATCTTATGCAGTTCCATAGTTACAGGCGCTAGAAGTTTGGCTTTTTTCCGAAAAATGGCCAAAATTTGCCGAGTTTTTTGCCTCTAGTTTTGCCCCAAAATTCATAAAACAAGTTTTAATCGAATTTCTGGCATCCCTGAAACCCAAAAACTTCAATTATGTCCAAAAAATTCAAATCAAAAATTGTATTTGAAAAAGTCGATTTTTTCCGATTTTAAAATTTTCCTGACCAAAACGATAAAAATTCATCGATTTTTGGCCAAGTTTGACCGATTTTACCACTTTTTCAAACACCGATTGCCGGCGAACCATAAGTCGGAGAATGTTGTCCTTTTGCAGGAAGATAAAGCACGTCGTTCTGCAATTTTCAACACAAACCAGAAGGTTCTATCTTATGCAGTTCCATAGTTACAGGCGCTAGAAGTTTGGCTTTTTTCCGAAAAATGGCCAAAATTTGCCGAGTTTTTTGCCTCTAGTTTTGCCCCAAAATTCATAAAACAAGTTTTAATCGAATTTCTGGCCTCCCTGAAACCCAAAAACTTCAATTATGTCCAAAAAATTCAAATCAAAAATTTTATTTGAAAAAGTCGATTTTTTCCGATTTTCAAATTTTCCTGACCAAAACGATAAAAATTCATCGATTTTTGGCCAAGTTTGACAGATTTTAGCACTTTTTCAAACACCGATTGCCGGCGAACCATAAGTCGGAGAATGTTGTCCTTTTGCAGGAAGATAAAGCACGTCGTTCTGCAATTTTCAACACAAACCAGAAGGTTCTATCTTATGCAGTTCCATAGTTACAGGCGCTAGAAGTTTGGCTTTTTTCCGAAAAATGGCCAAAATTTGCCGAGTTTTTTGCCTCTAGTTTTGCCCCAAAATTCATAAAACAAGTTTTAATCGAATTTCTGGCCTCCCTGAAACCCAAAAACTTCAATTATGTCCAAAAAATTCAAATCAAAAATTTTATTTGAAAAAGTCGATTTTTTCCGATTTTCAAATTTTCCTGACCAAAACGATAAAAATTCATCGATTTTTGGCCAAGTTTGACCGTTTTTAGCACTTTTTCAAACACCGATTGCCGGCGAACCATAAGTCGGAGAATGTTGTCCTTTTGCAGGTAGATAAAGCACGTCGTTCTGCAATTTTCAACACAAACCAGAAGGTTCTATCTTATGCTGTTCCATAATTCAAATCAAAAATTTTATTTGAAAAAGTCGATTTTTTCCGATTTTCAAATTTTCCTGATAAATATTAGCCGAATTTTGACTAAGTTTTTGGGTTTTTACCCCTTTTTCCAACGCCGAATGCCGACGAACCGTAAAAAGGGGGATGTTGCGCTTTTGCAGGCTGATAGACTCTGTTTTATTACAAATACAATTCTTTGAAAAAACAATTCGTTTAATGATTGTATTACAACTATTACAAACATTCCTCAAAATTAGTTTACTTGAATTACAATAAATTCGTTTTTCGTTGCTATTACGAGAATAATAATAAGTCCTAGTTTTTAGTGTAGACATTGGCCACAAAATCTATATATTTAATATCCTAAATATAGGATGTCTATGGGTCGGCCACTAAGTTAATGACGAAGTGTCAATTGAAAATTCATACACCGTTTGTCATGAAGAACTAGACTATTCATAGTTATCTTCCCCTTGGAGTATTTATCAAATAATTATTTTTTTTTTAGGTCACGTGATGAACGTAAAAGATACGACAAAAAAGATATGACAAAAGTACAAAAGTCAAATGTAAAAAGAGAAACTGCGCGCAACAAATAACCAATGTGTTATGGAGGGGGGTTTGTGACATACATCTAATGTGATCTTACCGTTTATTAACAATTTACTTTAACAAAAGCTGTCATATGTCTTTTTTAAGGTATCTTGTTTTATTACACATGTCATTTGACTTATTACAATGGAATTAGACACTTCTTCATTGCATCTAATTATGGGAGCTATTCCCTTCCTTATAGATCCATTGACCATAAAAACATATCACTCATTATTATATTCCTCATGACGGTGTGAGAACCACATTGAAACGTTGAAGTAATAAATTTCTAGAAGTATCTATCCATAAAATTACCTTATTTATCCATAAAAACATAGTTCTAGCAATTAAAATTTTGCTTGTAAATGTTTTTGGCCCCTAAAAAATTCCTCAATGGTGCCAGTCTGGCACCTGGCTGATTCTGGTTCAGAATAGCCATGAGATGATGAAACGGCCAAAAAAACTTCATAATGACGCTCAAATATGCTTTTTAGGGATTCCTCTGGACTATTAGGCTAACGAAGTAAAGAAAAGTTTTACGATAGTTCGAATAAAGGCCTAAACCCCGATTGAGATGGTGTAAGGGTTGATGACATATTGAATTGATTATTAAATATCATTTTGGAAATATGATTTCATTGTGTGAAATATGGGCAATTTACAATGCCAAAATGTAACATTAACAAACCTTATTTATGCTAAAATTTTAATTTGAATGTGTTAAAAAATTATTTTTGCGTTCTACTTTTCTGCACATTATTGGTGGTCAGGTCATGTAGTGTGCAATGAGGGAATTTCGCAATGATAATAATCTTCACATCTGCATATACATTCTCAAGTTTCCATTTCTGAAGGAAATGTTTTGAACTATGCCAAGCTCTCTGCCAAGACATGTCAGTTCTATTGGTTCAAATTATGTGTAACAAGTGAAATAATATCGGGACCTGGACAAGGAAAATGACTATCTTTATCAAAAAGAGGGGGGGGGGGGATTTTATTAGCTGAATGGAATTATATTTGTCCACTCCTATAAGAGTAGATGGACAACGCTATGCAGTGTGCAATGGGGGGGAATTTTGGGGGGGATTTTTTCTACTGTGTCACTTCAATGTTTCCTGTATCCCATTTTGACTTTATATTTTTGTATTTTTAAATATTAAACTATGTATTTGGATTTGTTACTCTTTTCGATACTAAATATTGGTAATTTTACCTGAAATTTCTGATTATTCCATTTTTCATGGACCAAAAGCAATTTAAGACAAATGACATGCAATTGACAATCTTACTGTGAATATTTTGTCACATCAATCAGAGAAAATATTCCATTCAGAGCTCAGTGAGTGAGTAGGATATAGGCCTCAGCCCACTTCTCCGAATATTTTAAACAAAAGAAAAAACTTTGGTCTAATGGTCTCTGAGCCGGAAAGGAGGCTAATTGAATCAAAAATAACAAATAAATCTTTACCTCAATTTTGGAAGGTTTGTTTTCATAAAATGTGTGTGTTAAAACGTAGACACGATTAAGCACGTGCGTATGCATTCACATTCGTTGGGAAACTCCAGTATCTGAACTTAGTCCGAAACCACCGATTCTATAAGCCCGTGGATTGTAATTTGATGGTTATCGGTTAATGAGAAAAAAAGGTAGAGACATTACTCTTTTGGTTCCTAAATCATCAAATATCTACTGTCTTATAAGTCTGTCAGAAATTCTAGTGTCGCTTTCGCAACGGTATACGATCTTACCAAAGTTACCTTTTATATGGCATAATATTTTCGTCATTATCGGTCAGTAGACCATTTGCTTTGAGCTATCGATTTAAAAATTAACAAAAAGATACTTTGTGTCCTAAATATCCATTTCAGGTTTAAAGTTGCAAAGTTTCAGGTGGGATATTTTTCAGTCTTATTAAAATAAGACCCTAATTTCGTTCGTTCGTTTTTTTTTAAATCCGGTTTTTTAACCACTACATTAGGGCCTGAGAACCAGACGCGATAACAAAAGTTCACGTTAACTTTGACCTAACCTTAATGACCTTTGTTTTAACCAATCAGATCTTTGCCCTCTTCTGCGCTGGGATTTTGTTCTCGATCAATAGGTGCATTCTAGGATTCCTAAATGCTGTAGACTAGTTAATTAGGTCATTTTTATCAAGGTTAGGTCAAAGTTAACGTGAACGTTTGTTATCACGTCTGGTTCTCAGACCCTAATGTAGTGGTTAAAAAAACGGATTTAAAAAAAAACCGAACGAACGAAATTAACATGACGTGAGAATTAATTTAAATCAAATCTGGAAAGCAATTAGTCTCAGTCGAACCTAAAGCATATTATAATAAGAGAATTAACAACTAATTGGCCTTTTTGTTTAGGCCTATCTAGACTGTAGCCTACTTTTATTGATATATATGGTTGGTTAAAATTTCTTAATTTTTGTGCAGAATAAGTACACCTAGGCTCTAATTATATTTAAAAGGATTCGTTAAAAAAAAACAGGTACAAAATATTTTACTGATTTTGAACTTAACCCGATTTAACCTCAATTGACACCATTAATTCAAATGAAATTATTACAGATTACTAAGAATCAATCAAATTCTTTTTTTTCCTCTCACTCCATTCCTAGCTTTTTAAAAGTGAAATAAATTGACTATTCAAACGTTACATTTTACGAACGGTGTGTTTGAAGAGATTTAGTTGTTGTCTGAAGCTTACATAGAAAAGCGCTCTTTAAAGTTTAAGGCGTGAATAACCCTCCTTGATTTATTTTTTTATTGCCGGTAGTAAGAAAACGACACAGCTGTGTGTTGTCGGAATATTTGAGATGTATTTTACTATATATTTGACTTTATTTTTTATGGCATTGCCAGTAAAAAAGGCAGAAGAAGAGGATATCAGAATAGGTGATTTGTTTTAGCTCTCCGACAACACTATATGCCTAATTAATACTCCTCTAGCTCAAACTAACTTTCTGGCCAAATCAAGCTGTGCTTTGTGGAACTTTTGTGCTCCTGTGGTTTGATTGTAACTTGTTAGTTGTGGATTGCATTTTCACTTACATTCTTGAGATAGAAAAAGGAAGGAGGTCATTGTCAACCTGTCAACCAGTCCCCTTGACCATAAAGTCTGTCTCTATTCCAGCCGCTGCTGATAATAGCTTTGTTAACTTTGTAGAGACAGAAAGCAAGCAAATAGCTCTCTTAATTGTGGACTTTCCTCATCTCCACAGCCTACTACAGTAGTGCTGGCACGATATATTGTTGTATCATGATATGACATGCTTCAATACGCGCATCGTATCGCATCGCAAGGTCGTGTATCGATTCTTGACGATACCTTTCATTTCATAAAAAGTGATGATTCAGCAAATGAAATTACTAGGCCTACTTGATTGAGACTTACTTGATTGAAATTGTTATTTATAAGACGTAGATTACCAAATTTCACATTAATAAAGCTTAACAAAAATCGATATTGGAACTTTGAAGATGAAGTTTTAATTTTTGTCCCTCTACCCCATATCGCGATAGGCTACGTATTGTATTATGACCTTTGTATCTCAATGCATATCGTATCATCCTACTTCACTTAAATCAATGGGTACGGTACGACAGATAATCCTATAAATATCGATTCTGAGAGGTTTATCAAAGAACCTAAGGTGTTTTCCTTGAAAAAGTTTCTCTCTTTTGTTATCATTTTGGATTAAATAATTTCAGGCATAATAGGAGGTGGTATTGGTGGAACATCAACAGCGTATTATCTCCGATCATTATTTGGTGATGGTTGTCATATTGATCTATTTGAAAGTGAAAGAGTTGGTGGTAGATTAGCTAATATAAATATTGATGGCTATGATTATGAAGCAGGTGGAAGTGTTATTCATCCTAAAAATAAATATATGGTGGAGTTTGCTGAAAAATTTGGTAAGCTGTGCTTATCCCTATCAATTACTGGTAATTACCGGTATATCGTCACACATTGGAGGCTCAGAGAGTTAGATGTTTGCTAACCTATTGGTCCAGGGATCAAAAGTGTCTACATCTAATCCTTGAGGAAATAAATAAAAGTCTCATGTGTCGTATGGTATGCATGTTAAAAATCCCTCGAAAATAAGAAGAAAGCCTTTAGGCCTACCGTACTACTGTCCTAGTGAATTTTCCCCCATTGCACACTGTACTAAGTTTGCATGTTCTCATTAGCCCATACAGAAGCAGAAGTATGACATAAAACTCACACTCCATTTCATTTCATTTATTTCAAATTTAATTAAGCCAAGCTCGTGAAAGAGTAAGCTTACTTATATTTTTAAAATAATTCATTTTTATTTCAGGATTCAAGCAGAGTGTGTCTTTGGATGGTAAAATGGCATTGTATGGTCCTTCAGGAATAATTATAGAAAGCAGTTCTTGGAATTTTGTTACTATGTTTAAATTCCTTTGGAGATATGGAATGGATATTTGGAATATAGAAAGTTTTATAAAGGACAATTTTCTGGATAAATTTTCAAAGTAAGTATGTAATAATTAAACTATGAAACAAATTTATACTTGAGGTATATAAATAAGTGAAGAACTAAGAAATAAGGCAGACTGATAAATTTTTTTATCCCACAAAATCTTGCATTTCTGAAATTTTAAGCACAATCACATTAAACCTCCACTAGTATCAACATTGGAACTAGGCTAGCGTGCTAAATAATACTGATATCTAAGGATGGGTCAAATAATTGAAATAATCGATTATCGACGCTAAGAATTTCGATTAAAATTTTCTTTTAATATTATCTGTTACACAATTATCAGACAAGTCACAACCAATTTTATCATGAGGATCATACAAAATTCTTGACATTACTTCAGTTTCATTTGTCTTCAATACCAGATATTGATAAATAACAAACATTCAGGTACCAAAACGTAAACTAACAGACAAAGATTAGAAGATTTCTCAGTTAAAATATTTCTATTATTAATCTATTATTGATCGGTAGCCTGCCTTCGATAAATGATCTCAATTTGGTAATCGATACCCAGCCCTACTCTTGAATTTTACTTTCAATTCTCTGTATTCAGTATATATGATATCCAAGAAGAAGGGTTAGCATTTACAACAGTTGAAGATTTGTTGAAATCTATGGATGAGTCCTTGGTCAACTTTACTAAGATATCAATTAAAGATCTGATGATTGAGAAAGGATTTTCAGAAAGATTTATAAATGAACTAGTTATGGGTGCTTTGAGGACTAATTATGGTCAGACTCCTAATGTACATGCATTCGTTGGTAAGTGTTCTATTTTTCTAATGTTGATATTATGAACGGTATATGATTTGTAAGTTGAATTGAATAGAAAAAATCCTTGTTTTAACAGAAGGAAAGACTCTTTAGTCATTAGAACTGAAAAGGCCTTTTAGTCATTAGAACTGAAAAGGCCTTTTAGTCATTAGAACTGAAAAGGCTCTTTAGTCATTAGAACTGAAAAAACACTTAAATCATTCAAACTGAATAGACCATTTAGTCATTAGAAACTGATTCTTTACTCATTAAAATTAATCATTCAAACTGAAAAGACTCTTTAGTCATTAAAATTAGCCATTAAAACTGAAAAGACTCTTTAGTCATTGGAACTGAAAAGAACCAAAGTGTTCTAAATTAGTAGTAACACTTTTTCTGCAGCCTTCTCAGGAGCTGTTGTGGCCTACTTTTTTTTTATTACTGTGCCCAAATTAAGGTAATCTAAAGCCTTAAATCTGAATTTCAAAAATTGGTTTTATGTTTCAGGTGCTGTTAGTTTAGCAGGAGTAGAAAAGGGATTATGGGCTGTAAAGGGAGGCAACTCTCAAATTCCAGAAAGACTTCTCAAGAAATCTGGAGCTAATTTAATCAAGGCTAAAGTGACACATGTTGTTTTACAAAAAGAAAGTGAAAGTGTCTCATATGAGGTTCAATATCAAAATACTGCTGATGGAAAGTCCAATAGTCGGGAATATGACATAGTAGTTGTTGCCACACCTTTGAAAAAATTAGAGGACCATATCAAATTTGAAGATTTTCCTAATCCAATTCCATCTTCATATACAGACTTCCATAGAACAATAGCCTTATTTGTCCAAGGTACACCCAATTATACTGCTTTCGGCTTTGAGAACCCTGAAAATTTTCCACAATCTATTTTAACCACTGATGAAAATATTTTTTGGAACTCCTATGGACAGCATACTCCTGTATCACAGAAAAAACATTTAGATAAAAATTCTAACAAAGATGGTGACCAAGAAGACAACACAGTTTCAAAAATATTTTTAAACAAAGTCCCTACTGAGGATCAAGTGCACTTGTTATTCAAAAGTAGAAAAGATTTAAGACTTGTGAATTGGTTAGCTTATCCTGAATATACTCCTAAAATGGATTTACCTCCCTTTGTACTATATGATCAGTTATACTATGTGAACGCTATAGAATCTGCTGCCTCTGCAATGGAGATGAGTGTAATAGGAGGCAGAAATGTAGCTAATTTGGCTTATAATCATTGGAATAATATTTTAGATAAAGTTGATGAATTTAGTATTAAAAAAGACTCAAAATCAGACAAAAGTGAATTATAACAGTATACCTATGTATTAATAAAGTAATATTACCTCTCAGAATGAACACAAAATCTAAATTTTCAAACATTGAAAATGTTCATTAGTGAATTTGCCTGGACCCTGATGCATAAAATCAAACCATTGGTTCATCAATGTTTTCAAGGGTTAATATGTTAAGTTTTATCCAAATTATTAAAAAACAATTACAAAATCTTTTAAGTGTTTTTCAATAAAAACTTGTAATTTAATTGAAACTTATTAAGTTTTATAGATTTATTCATCTCTACTGTATTAGGTAAAGTTTAAGAATTCAGATTTTATGCTCATTTTAAGAATGTTTATTTCCAGAATGTAAGTGATCTCTGTATGTATGGTTGTTTTGTAATTGTTATGTTAATGGTAATTTTAGCTCAATGATTGTTTCGAACACCTGATGGTACTTCTATTTGGAGTAGTCCACTACTATATAATTATTGCTCTCGATTTTGTATGATGGAATTCTTTGTACATTCTTTTAAGTACCATATTGTCAAAATTACTTTTGACTCTGCAATTGCCCATGACATGGTATATTTTGGAAGGACACAAATTACTAAACATACTTGATTTTTGAAACAACTTCAAATTGTTTAATTTTTCTAATTACCTTGACATTAGTATAAATTTTAACCATTTCTTAACATTTTTGATGATGTTTTTTTTTCACCAGATTTTTCTCCTCGATTTGCATCATTCCAATTTTCAATTAGGCATATGGGGTTATCCTAAAGTCCTTTATATATATTATTAGTAGATTGTTGCAATACACATACAAAGTTAAAAAAACCGCAATATTTTAATTGTTATCATAAAATCCTGCTTGTATGTATATGTGCTTTTAATGCATATTAAAAAAAGGAATATTAGGATATCTTATGTAAGTAGCAAAAAAAACCGTTTATTGAATGGAACAATGTTGAAAATGTACCATATCTTTTTTGTGTGTTTGATTGTTGTTTTGTTTTGATTAGATATGATTGAATTGAATAAAATCTAAGTGCAATGTTATTGGGCTTTTATCATAATGGGATATAAAACAGAACAGTCTGCCAGTTCATGGTCCAGATATTTTTATCAGGTTGAATGTGGTAGATCTAGAATAAGTATTTGCTGTATTGAAAAAAAAAACCTGTTATTGGCAGAATTTGATGATTAAAATCTGCAGTAAATTTACAATTGGTAGTTAGTTCCTGTAGCGTTAGTGGCGACGAAGAGTATGTATGTCGTGTTCATATTTGGGCGATATTTCACATGGTCTTCTTTGTATTTACTTGATATTCGGTATGGATCGTTGTCTTGGCGTTATAAAAATAGTCACTGCACGTTTTGACACAATCATTTTTTATAAGGAAAAGGTTTCTATAAAACTTAGGAAATATAAAATCAGGTAACTCATTTGATGAATTTCATAGCCCCTCTCCCACGTACATAAGATGCAAGCTTAGTACGGTTTGGATACAAATCGGGAAACTCCCAATATCACCGGAAGGAACTCCTGGTCAACTCGATAAATTCGGTTGTAACTTTGCTGTACTGTACTCGTGAAACATGTTTAAAATTTTCATCTTGAGTACAGCCATGTTACAACCGAATGGGTTCGTATACAAATCGTATTTGGGACGTATTCGGCTTGCAACTCCTGTAGGTGGGATAGGGGCTGTGCCTGAAGCGCTAGTTTTAAAATTATCTAAATAAGTCCTCATGAACGACAAGCAGAACAATTACACGATTTTAAACTAAATCAAGTGGGCGAAAGAAATTTTCAAACGTATCAAAAAATTAAGATCAAAATTAATGAGATTTTTTTTTCGTTTCGCTAACAACATGACGCTATGGGCACTTATGTACGCGGTCACTCTCTGTAACAATAGCATTAGTATCCTTTCAACTGAAACTCAAACATGCCAAGATGTGTAAATTATTTTATGTAAATATTTGTCTAGACGTTTAAAATCGGATTAAAATATGTTCAATGAACAAACCACGGTCTGTATTAGTCACACCTTATTCTAATTACTATACAATAATTTATAAAATCCAATGACTCTAGGGCGGAAACATAAAGAAACGGAAAACAATATTGATTTCGGTATTATCAATAACAATACTATTTCGAGATTTTTTTGTTCTGTGAAGTCACAATTTTATTCTTAACCTTTGGACACTAAGAGATAAAAAACTTGTCACTTTTCTAAAATGACGAACCTATCAGATCAACAACAAATACCTTACTATCAGATCAACAACTGATACCTTACTATCAGATCAACAACAGATACCTTACTATCAGATCAACAACTGATACCTTACTATCAGATCAACAACAAATACCTTACTATCAGATCAACAACAAATACCTTACTATCAGAACAACAACAAATACCTTACTATCAGATCAACAACTGATACCTTACTATCAGATCAACAACAGATACCTTACTATCAGATCAACAACTGATACCCTACTATCAGATCAACAACAGATACCTTACTATCAGATCAACAACTGATACCTTACTATCAGATCAACAACAGATACCTTACTATCAGATCAACAACTGATACCTTACTATCAGATCAACAACAGATACCTTACTATCAGATCAACAACAGATACCTTACTATCAGATCAACAACAAATACCTTACTATCAGATCAACAACAAATACCTTACTATCAGATCAACAACAAATACCTTACTATCAGAACAACAACAAATACCTTACTATCAGATCAACAACTGATACCTTACTATCAGATCAACAACAGATACCTTACTATCAGATCAACAACTGATACCTTACTATCAGATCAACAACAGATACCTTACTATCATACCAACAACAGATACCTTACTATCAGATCAACAACAGATACCTTACTATCAGATCAACAACTGATACCTTACTATCAGATCAACAACAGATACCCTACTATCAGATCAACAACTGATACCTTACTATCAGATCAACAACAGATACCTTACTATCAGATCAACAACAAATACCTTACTATCAGATCAACAACAGATACTTTACTATCAGATCAACAACAAATACCTTACTATCAGATCAACAACAGATACCTTACTATCAGATCAACAACAGATACCCTACTATCAGATCAACAACTGATACCTTACTATCAGATCAACAACAGATACCCTACTATCAGATCAACAACAGATACCCTACTATCAGATCAACAACAGATACCTTACTATCAGATCAACAACAGATACCCTACTATCAGATCAACAACAGATACCTTACTATCATATCAACAACAAATATCTTACTATCAGATCAACAACAAATACCTACTATCAAATAAACAACAGATACCTTACTATCAGATCAACAACAGATATCTTACTATCAGATCAACAACAGATACCTTACTATCAGATCAACAACAGATACCTTACTATCAGATCAACAACTGATACCTTACTATCAGATCAACAACAGATACCTTACTATCAGATCAACAACTGATACCTCACTATCAGATCAACAACAAATACCTTAATATCAGATCAACAACTGATACCTTACTATCAGATCAACAACTGATACCTTACTATCAGATCAACAACTGATACCTTACTATCAGATCAACAACTGATACCTCACTATCAGATCAACACCAGATACCCTACTATCAGATCAACAACAGATACCTTACTATCAGATCAACAACAGATACCTTACTATCAGATCAACAACTGATACCTTACTATCAGATCAACAACAGATACCTTACCATCAGATCAACAACAGATACCTTACTATCAGATCAACAATAGATACCTTACTATCAGATCAACAACAGATACCTTACTATCAGATCAACACCAGATACCTTACTATCAGATCAACAACAGATACCTTACCATCAGATCAACAACAAATACCCTACTATCAGATCAACAACAAATACCCTACTATCAGATCAACAACAGATACCCTACTATCAGATCAACAACTTATGTCTTACTATCAGATCAACAACAAATACCCTACTATCAGATCAACACCAGATACCCTACTATCAGATCAACAACAAATACCTTACTATCAGATCAACACCAGATACCCTACTATCAGATCAACAACAGATACCCTACTATCAGATCAACAACAGATACCCTACTATCAGATCAACAACAGATACCCTACTATCAGATCAACAACAGATACCTTACTATCAGATCAACAACAGATACCCTACTATCAGATCAACAACAGATACCTTACTATCAGATCAACAACTTATGTCTTACTATCAGATCAACAACAAATACCTTACTATCAGATCAACAACAGATACCTTACTATCAGATCAACAACAGATACCTTACTATCAGATCAACAACAGATACCCTACTATCAGATCAACAACAGATACCTTACTATCAGATCAACAACTTATGTCTTACTATCAGATCAACAACAAATACCTTACTATCAGATCAACAACTGATACCTTACTATCAGATCAACAACAGATACCTTACCATCAGATCAACAACAGATACCTTACTATCAGATCAACAACAGATACCTTACTATCAGATCAACAACAGATACCTTACTATCAGATCAACAACAGATATCTTACTATCATACCAACAACAGATACCTTACTATCATATCAACAACCAATACCTTACTATCAGATCAACAACAAATACCCTACTATCAGATTAACAACTGATACCTTAATTTAAATTCAACAACTTATACCTTACTATCAAATCAACCACTCATACAAAGGATTAACTTACTTACGATGCTAAGTGTGAAAAATTGTGAAAAGATACCGGCATTTTGCCAATTTTTTTTTTTTCGATTTTTAACAGTCTGTAGCATACGGGGCCTGTGTTATGTTATATTGATGGTATTGAAAGCAACGTTAAATCTTAATAATTCGGTTGGTTTTATAGTTGTTGTATTAAGATTTTGTGAATAACGAAATGTGCTCAAAGGGCATAGATCATAGATTCCAAATAACCAGAAAAATACACGAAATCGGTCAAGTTTAAATCAGCGCTAATTTAATCGTGTTTGGATTCTATTTGAAGTTATTTCACTGTATGTCACCGTATTGTCAACTAGTTATAAATTAGTTTGTTTATTAAAGAAATCCATTACCAAGGAATCATTCTTGACACATCGTTTATCTCATTAAATTAGCAGCATGATAAATTGTTTTTCTGCTCCTCTTTTGTAAATATCCATGTAAGTCTATTTTTAACAGAATATCTTTGGATATTGTAGACAACGAGATCAAAAATAGCTGAGATAATAACAAATGAGGGAAAGCATTTTTATACTTTTTGCACCGGCAAGCAGTATTCCTTTTTCCAGATTAACCGATGTGACCAACCTCACAATCAGCACGAAACCAATTTCTTAATATATGATAGAACACTATTTTGAAAAGAGTATAAATTTCCTTGCGGTTATGTACTACTTCTGAAGACTATTAACGTATATTTAAGCCCCAAATCAACAATTGAAAAGACCAACTGTTCTCCACAGTTCTAAAATTGTTATTCTTAAAGAAATGTATAATTTTAACTACGAAAATAGTAAACCGGTATTTAAAATCACACGTCCAGACTTAATTTTAATTCTAGAAAGTTCAAAAAAATATCACAACTACGCATCGTACACGCGCATGTATATCTTTTTTGACTGCATGTCTATTATACGAATTTTTGGAAAACCTGATGTTTATTTGTGAATTTGAATCAGCCGATCACAAAATTAGTTTGTGATTTTTCAAAATGGCAGCGTCGAGAGGGAAAAAACATCTGTTAATTAATAAAGATTCCTTGTTGTTTGTCCAGGATTGTAAGAACATGTCTTGTAAAAGTTGCAAACTGTAGAAAGAAAATGAACTTTACTTTTATAAGTTTTATTAACATCCCAATTTCAGTTTTAGAACAGTTTATAGTCACGCCTTTAAAGGGGTATGTTCACTAACTGTTCGACCAATAAAATTTTAATATCAAAACCTTGAATTAATATCAGCGTTTGAAAGTCAAAAATACCACTCGTCGTTTAGAAAGTCTATGCCTTCCTAGTGCTGTGGCCTAATATAGAAAATACAGAAACAGAAAATGTAAGATAACTGTTAACGTAGGGGTATAATTGAAGGGATTGTTCAATTGTTGTGCAGTTCTAGTGATTGTGGAGACTATTTACAACACTCAAATCGATCCTCGAAAATGCTGAACATTCTCCTTTAACATGGCCTCCTAATATCTTCGTTGTCTGATCCTGTACTTGGCCATGTACAAATAACTGTTATAATTTTCCTGAAAGAAAGAAAATATTTACGTTGCTTTAAGTATGCATCTCAATAATTTGACACATTATATAGATGTCGATAATTTGAACGTAAATAACATCCGAAAAAATGTTCTTTTCAACTGCGATAATTTAAATTTTCTACTTGAAACACCCACAGATATTTCCTTAAAGAAACATAATAATTTCCTAATCGAATGATTTCATCAATTACGTGAAATGCATAATTTTAATAACGACTCATGTGGAATAGTCAATAACTCTTCACTGCTTTCTGTTCACGACGACATAACAAAGTTAACAGTCCATGGCAATCAAGTTTAAATGAAAAACGTGTAAAGTTTACATGAAGTATGTCGGAAATTTGTCAGACATTGGGTAGTATTATCTAGATAAATCTGATTTGTTTCTTATTATATAAACAATTAGACTTGCTTGGATAATCTAATCATTAGTAGACTTCGTGGTGTTTCATCGAAACTGTTAACTGTTTTCACTGACCATTATCAAAATTGGCTTTGTAAATTGTCAATCGAAATTGATTAAGGAGATTCCAAAAGCCTCTGATGCCATTTATTTCGATTTCATATCCCTCTTCTGTGGTTTCTATAATTCCAGACAGAATTACGTTCAATTTTTCAAACCGGTAACTTACATGTATCAATTGACCGAATATACAATGTCTGTACATATCAAAAGTCAACGTTCACTTTTTCCATTGGGTAATCGTATATTCTTTGATGTTTAGGCTTTGATCACACATAAGTTTATTAAAGGGTGGTGCAGAATCAGGTGACCGTTGGACCAAGTTTGACTGTACGTCAGAATTATGTACGTCAAACGCTTGCGAAGCTCTGCAGGTTTTATTTGATTAGGTTACGTATTCAACTACGTGGACAAAAAACGGACAGTTACGTACACTACGTAGGTATGTGTGACCAAAGCCTTAGCTCCTGTAATGGATCGTGGTGTGCACGGCTTAACATTGCAGTTTGTCAAAATTCGTCAGGAATTGTACATGCTTATAACACGACTTAAAAATCGAAACTGTTTTTAAGGTATCAAGTTAATGGTGATGTTTTCTCCTTAGTTTATTTCAAAAGTTATGAAACCATGAATTCTATAAGAAAAATGTTACAAATATGTGTGGAAACTAAAGGCATGGTTATGAACAAGTTTGACTCACATAATATCACTTTAAAATTGCGTTTTGTTCTTCAAATCTGATTTTAGTTTGGAGACTTTTTGCATTTCAATCAAATTTTATACCAAAATTCATGTGGGCAGCAAGATGTTTGCTTTACTTCTATTTGCCTTAATAACAGTTGTACCAAGTCTATAATGAGAATATGTTTAATAAATGAAGCAGCTATCATCAATTGACAAGCATTTACTAAAAATTAGTAGCCATGTCCATATATGGTCATTACAGATCATTAACTGGTCAGAGTTAGACAGGTCAATTATTGACCATCGTTACTAATCGACCAACACAAATTAAAGACGTTATAAATCGACATAGAGAATGTCTTTAATCTCAAACCTGTTTCATCGGACTGCAAGATTTCATCATGATTTCGACATTTCATACTACGGAATTTCAGTTCTATTAAAAGTATATTTATTATTGTATTATTGACTTAAATGGATATTTTTAATCTATAGATCTTATTTTTAATTGGAATAAATTGACAGCAGTAATTGGTCTGTGGAGATATCAGTAAGTTGGTAATGAATGATTTTAACGGGAACAGTGGGTTTGTGTGATTTGGACTTTGAATAAATTAATATAATAGTCTTAAGAACTAGAATTGAAACAACTACCATTCAACTATCACCATCAAGAAGAATAACCATGATCACGCCACATTACTCAGAGCCGAGTTTCACCGCCATGTCATTCGACCCGACCAGATCTTACGAATTCTCAAATTATCAAACCAACATCATAGTAACATCAGATTGAACCAATCCAACTATCAACTACTACGACCACCAACAACTACCTAGTTCGCGATATCAGCATCCGTTGGAAGCGAACGCCAACTAACTAGGATTGAACGAAAATCAGACAAACCCTTCAAATATGATCAAACCCGAAGTTTGAAAAATTACATCGTTTTCGTTTTTGTTTTTCTTTCAGAACAGATGTTCTGGGGTTTTTGGAACCCCTCTTACACAAAAAAACGTACCTGAGCGCATAAAATTAGTCGTATTTTTTACTTTCAAAACAATGTTTTTCTATATATTATTATGTGGTTTTAAAAAATCGACGGTGAGCTTTGAACATTATTACTGATTGTATTTTCATGTCTAAGACTATGGCATGATTGTTCGAACAGATTGTGAATGTGTAGCTTTAAGACATCTAAACATATCAAAGACAAATATACCAATTCCATTGATTCCTGATTTTACAATGACATAAGATAATCAGAAAATGGGTGGGGTTCTTTTATGACCTGTAGTCAGCCAAACCGCATATAAAAATTATAATTTATAAGGTTTGGACAGATTGCACGGAATTTTCTTCTTAAAGGAATAATACCTCTTAGAACAGTGGTTCCCAATCTTTTTCAAGCAGTTCTTTCATGCTCCCAGAGCCATGACTCCATGTTCTTTTCCAAACTAGGGCAAAATAGGGAATATAGTGCAAGGGTTGATGTCTTGTGCCTCCTCATCATCAAGAGGTCAAATGCATTTGACTACAAGCAACTACAGACCTTACACAGTAAAATATAGTTAAATAACAGTTGGACTAGATAAAAAATTATATAGATCCTCATGCGCCATGGCCCCCTGACAAACACCCCATGGCTCCTTAGGGGTCATGACCCCCAGGTTGGGACCACTGTCTTAGAATGATCAAAAAATAAATAATCAAACTAAACCAAAACCCAAAACATCCATCAAACAGAGTTATTATCCATAAAATAAAAACGAAATCTCTGAAGGAGATACTGAGTTGACAATCCCAGTTGCAGACCGGCATCAAGTGTTCTGGAAGGGTGAGCATGAGCTACTCAAAAATCGTAACGTATTTCTTATATAATATTTTGCACTAACATGTCTGCACCATTTATTGTACAAAGAAAAATTAGTTAAGCAAAACAAATCAATTTATACATCACATAAAATCTCTTGTACTGAAGAAAACGAATCAATTTTAACAGTTTTAAATATCAATAGAATTCAAACACCCATTTTTCGCCATTCTTTTTGATAAAAACTGAAACTAAACTATAAATTCCAATTTTATTGAAGTAATTGAGTTAAAAGGAATTTCACATTAAAAAACAGAGGTTGATTTTTGTACCGAACACTAGAAAACTGTAGCAGTTTAAGGCGAGCAATAATATTCGTGTATATCCATTGACGATTAACACAAACATTATGCTAGAAGATAGAATTCGAATGAATGATCAACCAATAAAGATCAAAAAGTCTTTTTTTTTGTATATTTATCCAGACTGTACAGAGATACCTGGTATTCAGCTCAACCTTCGTCATTGTTCGAGACTATACAATGTCTCTGTCATGATGAGCGGCCATCTTGCCTGGTAATTGGGCAAGGGAAGATAATTCTTGTTTGGAAATTGATTTTGATTGGCTGTTTTTACCGCAAAAAAGACAGCACTCTCTGAAGAATGATTGTACTATATCTCTGAATAGTATACGAGGTTATCGCAAGTGTATACTTGGATATTTTAGATTGGTTAAAACTCTTGCTTATGTGCAATACCAATATAATTATATGATTTAAAATACGTTGATAATTCATTAGAAAAAAAAAGAAAAAAGAAACATCTATATTTTACAAGGATAACAACTTAGGTTCCGTGCGGATCCTTTCTCCCAGCTGGTCCTTGGCCAAACCTCTTGGCATTGATCTTTCCCGGATTATCCGTACCCATTTACAGCTGGGTGGACTGGAATTATGAGTGAAGATGACTTATTCAAGGTCATCGGACTTTCACACCCTAATCGAGAACCGAACTCTCAAACATAACAAAAGTCGATTAATCAAATAATTTTCTTAATTTAACACTACAAAATAAGAAATTGCATCTTTAAAAAGATAAATAAAAACGTAATAAGAGTTCTGTCATGAGACGTCGATATTCATCTAACATTTTTATATTAGTTTCTGTGACGCCATATACGTCTGTAAGTCTAATTTTCAATACGCTTTATTTACTTATCTACATTAAAAGCAGACAAGTGATAAAGAATAGGAGTGTTTTATTGTATTTGGTACGAGAAGGGGAGGTGAGGTCAGAGTTCAGATAATTGCTGTAACTTTATAGTGATTACTTAAAGAGGCATGTTCATTATTCCAGCGACCAATCCTACCATAATCTCAGAAACGGAAAGTTTTCAGCTAAGCTATTCAGCCTTCAAATCTAAGTGTATTCATAGTTATTCGATTTTGAAAGTTTGAAATATGACTCGAAATTTAGTGAGATTATACCTTATAATAGGAAACACATAGAAATAGAAAGCTAAATTTCTAGTTTCAGGTGTATAAAGGGATTGTTCAATTTGCGTGCAGTTCAAGTACGTCTGAAGACTATATTTTTATACGTTCAAGACCCAAATGAACTCCGGCTTGTTCCCCTTAAGTTATCCATTGGTCTAATTTTGTTGAAATCTCAAAGTAGTCAATATAGTATTGGATAATGAGATATATTTAATAACAGAACACAATTCTATGATATACTACATCTCAGTTTTATTGCACGCAACGTTTCAACTGATGATATGACAATGTTTATTGTTGAAACGTTGTGTTTTATAAAACTAAGGAGAAGTATACCATAAAATTGTGTTCCGCTATCACGTTTATAGTTAATATTGCGCTTTAAACAGGAAATGTAGTATTATTGTTAAGTATGTTTCGATCAGATTAACAATCTATATTTTAACAGAGAAGAATTGAGTCATAATCCGAGTTATGACTTTTTTTACTCTCGATCAAAATTGGAAATCTATATAAGAAGTTTTATTATGCTTTTGAAGTCCTTTGATCGTGTATATATAGGATGTTGTAGCAATAAGTACATTGTAGATATTTAAGGATTATGTCATAGTTTAGATGTTATGTTTGCCTCGATGCCTATTAATACATTTTCTTTGCGCCATGCTGAAATTTCTTTATCCATTGGATTGAGATTGCGAAGGATTCAAAATAAGTTTGTTTTGGGGGAAAACTGCAAAAATTATGCTTCGATGTTATTAAAGAGGTGGTAAAGAGGTTTTCAATTTATTTTTTTAAATTTGTATTGGGACAATTACTATGGTGTTAACATCACTCAATTTTTTCGTCAGATGTTATAAATATTCTCAAAATTCTGTCAAAATTGTCCCTTATTGTATACTGCATGGCGTTTGACCGTTCTCATTAACCCAAACATGTACATGCAGAAAAGTAGGACATAAAACGGTATGTCTTTTAAAAGGTAATATTGATATTTCAAATTTTTAACAGTTACACCGGGTGATCCAAGCAATCACTTATGTAACTCAGTCGTAGAATAGTGCTCACGTTTTAACAAGCTCACCTTCATTTTGAATGTTGCTGTTTTGTCTATAGAAAGGATATGGGGACACCTTTAGGGACAATTTGAAACATTTAAGAGCAGTCCAATATACCATCAGATTGACAGGTAATTGGTATAATATACAAATGTATAGTATGTATATTTTTACACAGAAAATAACATGGGGTAAGTTATAATTTGAAATATAACATTTATTTATATCGATGTCTCTGATTTAAATCCGATGCAATGGCGGATCTGGGAATTTCATAAAGGGAGTGGATAATGAAAAGAAGGTTTCCCAAACCCAAATTTCCCAAGAAGACAAATTTTTGGAGGTTCACGCAGTTTAAGGATCAAATATTCATCTATAAATGTATCCAAAGATTGTTTGTTGCTCTAGATGAATTACTTTTCTAGCATTTAATAAAATGATATATAAAATCACGTCAACTCAGGTAAGGGGATGGCTAGCCACCAGATCCACCTGAATCCTCAACTGCAATGATTTTTGGTAGTACAAATTTCAACTTGAAGGCCTACCAGAAGTCATGTTTTGGTTAGTCCAACGCATTTTCTTATTTTACGAATTTAGTAATCAAACCCAGTATTATTTGTCTTGACATCCTCGGATGAATGATTAGTGAGGCAGGTTTGTGGATTGAAAGGCGTCTAGGCGACTGTACATTTTCAAAACCCTTCCATAAGTGTTAATAAAAGAAATCTGTGATGAAGTCGCAGTTGTGTTTAAATTTCCCACATTGCACACATCATGACGTTAACCGTCCTTAACCAAACTGGAGCAAAAAACAATGGCAATTTCAACAACAGATGCAGTGAATTTTATTTGTTTTTCATGCACTAGACACGATTTCATTTCTTTATTGACAACAAATCATGTTACATGTTCTACATTAGTTTTATTTTTAGTTTTTATATTTTATCTTTTATTTTTAAAATTCTCAAATGACATTCTTGCAGTTGAAGAAATGAAATAGTGTACTGTACGTACCGTTCACTTGTCTTATTTCAGGTTTCGTACAAAAACGTACTTAAAAAAATCTGGCATATAAACAGGAGATGAAATAAATGGAAACTGGTATAAAATGAAATTGCGTTACAGAGTGTTTGGTTTGACAATAGAATTATTGAAGTATTGACTAGAAAGTGATAATATGAAACACGATGATTTGACGGTGTAGGAGGCGACTATAGATATATATATTCCACCACGCCATTCATGCTTTCAAACTTCACGTGATTTGACGAGACCGGAGCCTAGCGCGTCTAACCAAGCTCCGATTGGGAATGAGACACTAGAAACTTGCTTATTAAAGAGAATCTGAAAACTTAGAGTAGTAACTTGAAACGCCGAAAATTATAATTCAAACAAATGAGATTGGAACTAAACCACGCAATTATACTTTAAATTTGTGACCAGAGAAATAAAACGGAACGTAATTATTATCGTCCATCGACGTTGGTCATTTCCGCCCTTTACTTATTTATAAGTCTTTGATTGGTAGTGAGTTTTTGAAGTTTTCTGGGATTTCTTGGTGTTTCAAAGTGGGTTATTTTAAACTGTTCTGACGGAATGTATAGGAACATTACTATTTGCAGTTATATTTTGTGTGTCGTGGTGTCCTTGGCTGTTCTTATTTCCAGTGTAAATGCAGGTAAGTGACATATAACTAAAAAAAATATTTCAAGTCCCGATTTTTACGTTTTTTTTATATATATATATTGTTTATTTTTTCGTGATATTTCACAGTGCCGGGTATACGTCCAATTTCAAGTTTTGTTGAATTTAAAGAAAAAAAATCCGGTCGAACAGTTTATGCCATAGATTTAGATGCTGAAGTCCAGTTTGTATTCCTTATTGCAAGGTGTATTTTTCTTGATCATTGATATACAATATTTTAGCAAATATGTTAAACTTACAAGTACAAGCTTTTTTTCACACATAGTTACATCGCCGAAGTTCGACATTTTTTCAATAATGTCAGAATTTAAAAAAAAAATCATACTTGCTTTGATTTAATAGTATTCATTTTGTCTTATGAGAGTTCGTGAAAGCCGATATCGTACCGACTCTCGAAAGCACCGGTCATGGTACATGTATATGGATTTTTCTTGCCTTGAAGGGGGTTCAAAAGCACAGCACCTAAGAGCTATTCCACTGTCACAAAAAAGCGGCGTTAGAGGGAAGTATTGACGTTAGAAGAAAGGGTTCACGTTTACTCTGTTCGAAAGTTGTTAACCCCTTCATAGAGATATTTATATAGCCAGGCAAGAGTGGGTTAGCTTAAAAGGGTTGAAAGATGAGGCAGGACCTGCTCTCCACCTGTGTTGTCTGTTTCGCTTTAATTACATTAAGCTTGTTGTCTTTGATGATCAAGGGAATAATGCTAATACCTATTATGGTAAAAACGCTTATTTCTCCTTTCAAATAAATGTTAACTGCTAATTATGATAATGACGAATTTGTTCCTATGCTGATCCCATCATGCCCGATGTTTTTTTCTCAATTTTATATTATTAATTATGGCGAGTAGCCTAATATTATGATAACGAAAAAGATAAACAGATTGAAACCTCCCGTATTAAGTGAAACAACATTAATTGTTAAAAAAAAACCAACAATTTATATAAAAGGCACTTAAGCTACTTCACTTCAATGTGAAAAAGAGCAACTAAACGCAAAAGCACAAAAGAGGTAACTTTTGTATGTTTGTATATGTTTCCCTGATGCAGAACAATCTAAAGACCAGATCATTTTCATGTGATTTCATCAATCTGCGCTACAAAACAGCCAAAACTGGATTCGAAGATATTATAAAGTTGAGCTTATACGATAAGAGGGAAAAAAACGAAAACGAAATGTAATCTTATATTAATTGTGCATACACGCAAGCATGATGTGCATAATTTGCACTTTTTTGGTTATATTTTTGGTTTCATTATCATGGGGCACTTTTTTGAACGAGAAACTTTGATACATGATCGAATACATTTTGTCTTTTCAAAGCAAAAGGCACAGGAACAAAACGAATATTATAGAATGGAAAATGTTTACATTAAGAGGAGAACTTAATCCACAATAATCTGTATTAAAGGCCTTTGAAATGGATCATATAAAATTGACCTTGGAGTGCATTCTGAAAACATTGTTATAACATTTATATAAAATATAGTGGGGGAAGGGGGCATCAATAAGAATTCTATCTTTAATAAGAACCTTAGTAATCATTTAAAGCAAAATCCAGGATTAGAGTATGAAATCTCTTCTTTGATTCCCTGAAACCTGATTAATATAAAACATTGATTACAAATCTTTTGATTACTTTCTAAACTTATTGAGTACTTAAAACTGAGAACGAGCCGTTAATAACATCATTTGTGTACCTGGTATTTGTCCTAACGGTTTCAGGGAGGCGCGGTGGCTCAGTGAGTTGTCAGTGATGCAGTTCGGAGGGGCCGACATGGAAAAGGCGTCTAAGGCGTTCGGATGGGACAATAAACCGAGGTCCCGTGTGCTATTGGCTGTGCACGTGAAATATCCCTCGACAGTTGAAAATCTAAAATACGAGCAGGCTTATGCCGCTGTCCTGGTAAAATTTCCCTCATTGCACACTGCATGGCGTTTGCCAGTCCTCAAATAGCACATATAGGTGCAGAAAAGTAGGACGTAAAATTCCATTCATTTCATTTTTCCTAACGGTTTCAGTGATGATACTTTAGAAAGAAACATCTATATTTTACAAGGATAACAACTTAGGCCCGTGAGGATTCTTTCTCCCGGCTGCTCCTTGGCCAAACCTCTTGGGACTGATCTCAACCGGATTATCCGTACCCATTTTCGAATTCTTCTACTCGATTCTCCCCTGTCATTGAAGAACGTTGCAAAGTCCAATATGGAATAAACGCCCAGCCGTAAGAAAATGAACCAAGACTCCGTGAAGCTAACTGTACACGTCAAAATCCCTCGACAGTTTGAAACAGAAATTGGTTAAACAAATACTGCTTTCCTGTCAAAATAACAAAGTCTGCACGTCGTTGTCTGTTAGCACTAACAAGTTCTGAAAACACCATTTCAACTCATTGCTTCTAAACTTATTATTTGTTTTGAAGACAGCGGTTGCATTGATAAGCATTATTCAAATTTCTATCTCAAAAGTGTAGATCGATGCTATCAGTGTTCCAAATACACATAAAAAGTTTAGAAATCCACATAAAACAATCCCTTCAAAACATAGTTTAGAACGCAAGATGAATTACAGACTATATAACACTAAAGACACAGAAGCTTAAATCTAGAAATTGATAATTTGCATGCGGATTAAACTGTTATTCTATCGTCATGTAATTTTGTGATTTAAAATAAAACAATCTTGTTCTGGTGACGTCATCGACACCATTGCTAACATTTCAGTTGTAGAAAGAGGCAAATGTTTATATTATATTCCGCCATATGACAACGATTTCAATCAAATACACGAACGAACGGTTGGTTGGTAGCTTGGATAGGGTAGGAGCACGTACGTTATATAAGAAACGATTTAGGAAATAAAAAGATACCCAATGCTGTAAAAAAAAGTGCGGATGGCGCCCACTCCATGTTATGCTCTTCAAGCAACAGTTTTCCACCATTGGAAACATATCAGACAAAAAACTATTTCAACTACACTTAAGTAAACTCCGGGGCGATACAATTTATAGTTTTAATTGTGAGAAAAGACTCAAAACTCAATGGAAATTTAATAAGCGTTCTCAAATCGAATTAGAATTTTATTTTAAAGTTCAGTCTAAACAAAATACTAACAGTTCCTTTTTTTTTAATTTCATATTAAAATCGAATTACATTCTAAAAAAAATAAACTTTTTATTTCTTGTAAATTATTTTATTCTTCGATTTTTCCAGCAAAAGATGAAATAAAAAAGGCGTTCAGATTTTAAGATTTGCGCGTCATACAGTGTGCAATAATATTTTTGTTACAAAGATAGCGACGTTGGCCTACTCCTCTCTTCTAATTGTTAAAGGGCTCTTTGACATGTGCAGCCTTACTGGCGTTTTGACCGTTTTCTCATCACTTCAAGGGGTTATCGAACAAGAGATGCCCAAAATTATGACCAAACATAATTTCAACATCTTAAAGAGAAAGTCTGAATTTTTTTTTAGGTCAAATTTTTTTTTTTGCTCAAATTTGTGAAAACTTTACACCAAAATCTGTAACTATGTGCCCTTTAATGTATCTGAAAGTTTTACCTAAAAAAATCCAGCCGTTAACTTTTAAACGTTAAAAAACATGCTAAATTTTTTAAAAACCTTACGTAAGGTTTTTAAGTGTGATAGGAAACTTACGGTGGCTCACATACGACAAAATTATTGTTTTTAATTTTTAATTATAAACCTGATTTTGTATTTATAAACTTGAATTTTTAATTAAAAACTTCAATTTTCACCATGGTGAAAATTATTTTCACCATGGTGGAAATTAGGTGATAATTCGGTAATAAATAATTAAAAACTTCAATTTCCACCATGGTGAAAATAGTTTTCACCATGGTGGAAATTAGGTGATAATTCGGCAATAAATAATTAAAAACTTCAATTTTCACCATGGTGGATATTAATTTTCACCATGGTGGATATTAATTTTCACCTTGGTGGATATTATTTTTCACCATGGTGGAAATTATTTTTCACCTTGGTGGATATTATTTTTCACCATGGTGGATATTAATTTTCACCTTGGTGGATATTATTTTTCACCATGGTGGACATTATTTTTCACCATGGTGGAAATTATTTTTCACCTTGGTGGAAATTAATTTTCACCATGGTGGATATTAATTTTCACCTTGGTGGATATTATTTTTCACCATGGTGGAAATTATTTTCACCTTGGTGGATATTAATTTTCACCATGGTGGATATTAATTTTCACCTTGGTGGATATTATTTTCACCATGGTGGGAATTAGGTGATAATTCGACAATAAATAATTAAAAACTTCAATTTCCACCATGGTGAAAATTAATATCCACCATGGTGAAAATTAATATCTACCATGGTGAAAATTAATATCCACCAAGGTGAAAATAATTTCCACCATGGTGAAAAATAATATCCACCAAGGTGAAAATTAATATCCACCATGGTGAAAATTAATTTCCACCAAGGTGAAAAATAATTTCCACCATGGTGAAAAATAATATCCACCAAGGTGAAAAATAATATCCACCAAGGTGAAAAATAATATCCACCAAGGTGAAAATTAATATCCACCATGGTGAAAATTAATATCCACCATGGTGAAAATTAATTTCCACCAAGGTGAAAATAATTTCCACCATGGTGAAAATTGAAGTTTTTAATTATTTATTGCCGAATTATCACCTAATTTCCACCATGGGGAAAACTATTTTCACCATGGTGGAAATTGAAGTTTTTAATTATTTATTACCGAATTATCACCTAATTTCCACCATGGTGAAAATAATTTTCACCATGGTGAAAATTGAAGTTTTTAATTAAAAATTCAAGTTTATAAATACAAAATCAGGTTTATAATTAAAAATTAAAAATAATAATTTTGTCGTATGTGAGCCACCGTAGAAACTACTGAACGGATTTGAGTAAAATAAACGCCTTATTGTAGAGAAATGTCCCTCTTGTATATTTAAAAGGTTTCAGCTAGAAATATTGAGCCATTTAAAGGGCAAACACCAAAACTAGGTCAAATTGCTTAATTAACAATAAGTACTCCCTGTTTGTAATTAACCCTTTCAGTTTGATCAAGAAGGTATAGAGATACAAAAAGCATACTTTAAAATTACTCTCAGGTAGCATTTTTTGATAATGGAAAAAAGCAGAATGACCTTGGTGAGCTTTTTCAGCATCTGATCTTTTTTGACACCCAATGGCTGTTGTAGATTTAAAACAAGAATCTGGTCGGGCTGTTTATTGAACAGAAATTTAACGTATAGACACAGTTTAATAGAATACTGTTTGTTTCTTTTCTTTGATAATCTCTTAACACTATAGTCAAACGCCATGCACAAGCCGTGCATATAATCTTTATACAATACAATATGTATGGCCTCAATGTGGACTGCTAGAGTTTTGTATTGAAACGTGTCAGTATGTGAATGGATATCATATATCATTGTTCGACTACCGTATTTAGTATTTCAAACTATGTAGTGGTTGGTAGTCGTAGTTGTTGGTAGTTGGATTGGTTCAATCGGATGGTACTATGCTGATGGTTGGGTAATTTCAGAATTCGTAAGATCTGGTTGGGTCGAAATGACATAGCGGTGAAACTCGGCCCTGAGTAGTGTGGTGTGAGTTACTCGGTCTATTTTATTCTTCCAAACTCGTTGTCATCATGGTTATTCTTATTGATTAATGAAATTAAATGAATGAAGTTTTACGTCCTGCTTTTATTGATGGTGGTAGTTGAGTGGTATAGTTATTGGTTGTCCATAACAAGGAATGTTTTCCTTTAAATGTTTACATAGTAAATAGTAATTACAGTTGTGCTGAAAACAAAACATTGGAATATTATTGAATTATTGAATAAATCTAAGGAGGAGTTTAATTAAACTTTACGTTATAAGAACTAAGATTTTTTTTAGATCATTATAAAACTGTGGCATATGTAGCAACCACTTTTGTTATTACAAAAATGGGCGCATGTTATTACAAAACTAGTAAGTATTACAAAAAAAGTGGTTGACTTTTATTACAAAAGTAGTGAGCTATTACAAAACTGGTCGTTATTATAAAAGTGGTTTCTACAGCATATCATTTGATATCGAAAAGTATCCGGTTAAGTTATCAAGCAGATTATTTATTTTCATGAACTCCCAAAAGTTTTCCAACGATGCACAAGGTTTAATATTATTTTGTGAACTCAATCAACGTCAGTTGGTCTGACAAGAAACGATGCCCTTAGTATGAGAATTTTCTGTGGCATAAAGTTCTTCCGAGTCAGCCTATGAACCTTTTCGGACCGCCCTCGTACGGATCCATACAGGAGTAAACCGTACTGGTGCTACATGAATACAACCATGAGGGTACAGTGTTTACGCACCCAGGGCAGTACAAGAACAGCTTATGAAGGAGCAAATGCATTCGTATAACGCCAATTTACAACCATGATAGTAAATTCTTAACTATGCTAATGCAATATTTAACAAAGATGGCAGTACAGGCGCAGCCATTACAATACATAACATGAGAGTACAAAAACATGATACTATATACACATTACAACCATGATGACACATAACATGATACTATATACACATTACAACCATGATGACACATAACATAGTATTACATACACATTACAACCATGACAACACAGAACATGGTATCACATACACAACCATGATGACACAGAACATGGTATCACATACACAACCATGATGACACAGAACATGGTATTACATACACATCCATGATGACATAGAACATGGTATCACATACACAACCATGATGACACAGAACATGGTATCACATACACAACCATGATGACACAGAACATGGTGTAACATACACATTACAACCATGATGACACAGAATATGGTGTAACATACACATTACAACCATGATGACACAGAATATGATACTACATACACAATCGTGATGACACAAAACATGGTACATACACAACCATGATGACACAGTTATTAAATACACCACCATGAAATAAAATGTACAATAATGGTAATATTAAAGGGCCATTCTGCTTTATTGAAAAAAGTTTCCATTATCAAAAAAATCGCAAATGCTACCTGAGAGTATTTTTAAATTATGCTTATTGTATCTCTATATTTTGATCAAACTGAATTTGGTTTTAAAGGGTTAATTACAAACAGGGAGTACTTATAGTTAATTAAGCAATTTGACCTAGTTTTGGTGTTTGCCCTTTAAAAGGCTCAATATTTCTAGCTGAAACCTTTTAAATTCACCTGAGGGACATTTCTCTACATTTAGGCGTTTATTTTACTCAAATCCGTTCAGTAGTTTTCTAACAGCGTTCAAAAAACATAACACATTTAAAAACCTTACGTAAGTTTTTTTTAAAATGTTAGCATGTTTTTAGCATTAAAAAATTAACGGCTGGATTTTTTTAGTTAAAACTTTCAGTTACATTAAAGGGCACATAGTTACAGATTTTCACAAATTTGAGCAAAAAAAAATTCAGACTGTCCATTTAACATAAATATACAATTAACTGCAGACAGTACTGCTCCGGCCTTCTGGGTCTCATCAATGCAGTGCTGATACTGGAACTGAGGTTTGGCTATATAGCCACCTCAGATGATCCCACATATATGTGATACCATCGTACCATGCCAGAGTGCTCAACAATTACACAGTACACAGTTATAGAGCTTCGTATTTTAATATTTTACAAAGAAATAAATACATCTTTGATGTGTCCATTTGACTTATTACCTAGCAAATCTTCAAAGTATATTATTTGATGTGTAAAGAGGTTTTCTAATTTCAATAATAAACATCATATTTCCATCTCTAATTTCAATTTTCTATTAATCATCTTAGTAAATCAGGATATAAGATTGTAATACGTGTAGTAGTCTAGTAGACAGATCAGAAATGACAAGAATCATTAATTTATTGGATTGTCGAATTTCAAGCCAAAGTTGTAATAACTTCGGTATCAGCTTTTCTGAAAATTTTGGAATCTCGACAAAAAGTCTGGAAAGGAAGTATGTTCACTTCATTTATTTCATCGTGTAAGGAATTTCGTAATAAAAAGAATGATTCCGCTACAATTGATCTGCCAAGTTAAAATTATTTATCTGATTTATAAGAATGAATTGATGTCAATCATAACTAGACGTCGGTTATTATAACAATTCTAGAGTTGAATCTAAATTTTGAAGAATTCGGACAAATGCCAGAAATCGAATGAGCTGAAACAGTTTTTAAAGTTTCACGACATCTGTTCTATCAATAATAACTTGGTCCCAGAAGCGGGATATTTTTAAGCTAAGCTAATCACTGGCATGACATGACCAACTCCCGTAATCGTTCGGATAGATAATAAACCGACGCCCTTATGCTACAGATTGTGCACGTTAAAGATTCCTCGACGGTTGGAAATCAAATAGGAATACTCTACTGCCAATGTCCTGGCAATTTATTTTCCCTCATTGCACAAAGCATACTGTTTGACCGTCTTCAGTCAGGTTAGCCCAATCAAATGCAAACAAAAAGATAACAGGACGTATTTTATCACTTGTTATTTGATGGGCGAGCGATAGTTTCTGACCCATACACAGTGTCAATACGTGGTAGTCATATTAGCTGAAACAGTGATAGAACACGTCAACAACAATAACATTACCAATAAAATATATCTTTAATTGGCTCGTATGACCTTGATAAAACAATTTTCATTGAATTGAATTTCCCAAGAGTCAAAGAAAAAAGGTGGTAGAAAATGAAATACTATAATAATTGAAACTTTGTTTAGACTATAATAGGGAAAAAAAGTCTTACATTTCAAATGAGGTTGAATGACTGAAATATTGCTATAGGCTTTAATTAAAACAAAATGTAAAATCATGCCGCCATCAAAACAAATCTGAAATCTTCGATTATGATAATTTTTTAACACTCAATAACCAAAACAATATGATTGAAAAATATTCAAGTACGTGTAAACAAAATATTTTTGTATTTGATTACATCATTGCATACTTGACACATGGGTTTATTTTAAATTTCGGCCTATACAATAAGAATTTTCGTAGTAAACAGAATCAGACACGAAGATAGTAAGAATACATGTTGTAGGAGTGGCTATAGCCGGACAATTTTAATTAATTGGAAACTCTAGTGATATATTTGGCGTATGAATTCAATGTCGGACATACGTACGCCAGAATAGTGTACGTCAAACGTCAAACGGTTTTATTAGATTAAGTTACGTATTCAACAGACAGATAGAAAAAAAACCGGAGATTTGCGTACGCTAACGTACGTATGTGTGACCGCGGCCTTACTAACTTGGTGTTTGTTTCATAGAAGACCGTCACGTATTTTCGTATTGACCTTGTTCTTATATATTTCTTCTATATATTATACTTTCATAATATTTCGGACGTTCATTTCTGCCGCTTTCACATCACGTTACACTGAAAATTGGCCTTTTTGTTCAGAATAGTGGAATGTGATAAGATGTCTGTATTTAAAATGAAATAATAATTAAATTCGAAAATAATTTTTTTTGACTCGTGGCGTTTCTTTTTTGGGAGAGTATATTAATAATTATTATAGGCATTTACTCATTTACAAGGGAGTGTCTATCCGTTGAGTTCGGAATGTGTTGAAATTGATTCAATCACTGATTAATTACTCTGCCTTCTCTAGATTAATAACCCAGCATGTTAAAGTAATTGATTTAGTAATCTAACAAGAAACGTTATTGCTGGTTAAATGACTTTTTGTATGATTTCCAAGATAGTTGATCATATTGTCCTAGTCATATCGTCGCCGGTATTCGGAAACCTCGCAACTCCAAAAATCAAATTTTTCAGGGGACGGTAAAAACTATCTAAATACTACATTTTTATTGGTATCTTTTCAATTTTTTGATATGATAAACAAAAACTAAATCTCGCAAGTTAAATAATAACAGTTTCTATCACAAATAATTATATTATGCTGATGACAAAAACGTAGATGTGAGAACCAACGATATTGTACACGTATAGATATTTTACTAAATTGATTATAATCAGTGGTTTAACTAACTTGGACCCTGCTAGATTTCAAGAAATTTGAAACTAGTTTGGTACATCAGATTCACGTTGTAAACGAGTGGAATTCACAAGAAACCTGAAACCGGTTTAGTTTTATAAACAAGTGGCATTATATCTTTGTCTGCATGTAACTCATTCTCAGTCTGTCTTAATCCATATTTCAGGGACTAAGCCGCGTCTCTCTATCCAGTTGTTGCGATGCTTGTGAATTTAAGATCCCTTTCTAGGAAACCCGGGGACATGCTCCCCAAGGATTATTTTTTAACATGGGTTTTTCTTCTAATTGTGTAATCAGTCGCTTGGGACTGGGTGCCCTAGTCCTTTGTGGTTGGGCCCCATAGACTTGTTTCAGTCATTCTTTTTGGTTAAGGACGTCCATATTGGAGATCCGCTGTCGAGGAAACATCAAACTGGAGGATGAACATGTTTTTTAGCAGTGTCGATAGCGCCCTTGTCGATGAAGAATGCAATAATGTATCAGGGAAGATATTGTTGTAGGGAAAAGTTTTTCAGTCACAATTTTATTGTCTTTGGTAAAGTTGAACAACTGCAATCTGAGTGATCTAGCCTACCTCACTGGCAACTATTTGTCTGACAATCGGCCTAAGTATAGAGAAGTATTCGATGAACTGTCGATAATACTGGATTGTAACGGAAATATATACACCAAATAGTTGTGAAAATATTTAACAAGTGACTGACAGAAGTATTTAACCGATGGCAGAAATCATGTCAACGATAAATAATATATCATTGTCCTGGCATGTCATACAATTGACATATTACATTGTCTTAAAACATGTCATAAAAATACTTGTCTAAAATATCATTAAATGTAATCAAACGCAAGATAAAATCAATTATTAGGATATGGCAATCGATGTCTGCTCCAGGCAATTCCAGTTCCAGCATATTTTCACATTAGTGTGAGTAAATCATGACGTTCATAATACCTGTAAAGCTTCTGTCACTGTAACTGTAGATAATCGTTGTAAACTCTCTTATATGTTTCTATTTAGGCCACGAGTTTTACGTTTGGAATGGAATTGAAATCGTACACGTAAAATATATGACCGAATAATGTAGATATACCGGCAATTATAATGAAGATAAAGGATTTTACAGTTGTCCATACCGTTTTTCCCCACACAGTGGCAACTGTATAAAATCGTGACTATAAGTTGGTGTTCTCGCCTGAAAAAATAACACTGGACGCTATCTCGGTCTTCGACCCTCATCACTCATCATTCATTGGTATGTTGGTATATTTTATAGGTTATCTTGTTATACCTAATGTTATATCTGAACTGTTATGAATATGATTATTTTCTAATAAGTTGTAATGGTATATCTCTGGTCGTGATGAAATTTCAGGTTATGGTGGTATATCTGTTGGGTTAAGATGGTATGTTTATTGGGTTGTGGCGGTATATTTATTGGGCTATGTTTATAAATTTGTTTGGCTATGATGGTATATCTGTGATATTATATTGGTATATCTGTTATGTAATGATATATCAGGATGCCCTGATGGTTATAAGTGTAGTATAGTAATCTGTAACATAATGATGGTATATTTGTTAGTTTAGCTATCTGTAAAAATATGAATGGTATAAAATATAAATCTTATATAGTTATGTTACGTTACAGCTACAACTGTATTTGTTAAGTTAAGTGTAAGCGTAAGTGTCTTTAAGCTAACTGTTAGGGTAATGATAACAGTTAAATTAGAATATGATGTTATTGGATGACAACGTTTGTAATTATAATGACGTCTTGATCATTACTGCTGATTTATATTTTTATGTTACTTTAAGTTCAACATCTAATGTTTATTAATTGTTATATTTACAAGTTAATCGTGTGTTATGAAGACTTTATTTCCTTTCTCGATAGTTATATTATATTGAGTGTAAAATTTGATACAGCTAATACAATTACTATCGTTCATATCGATGCAAAAGGGTAATAATGAAGTTCTCTAGATTTTGTATGTGTATATGTGCATTGAAAGCGTTATTAGCACCATTCTAATTTCCAACCAGGCGTCTTCTTCTTCTATAGGTAGGTATGCTGTACGCTTCGTTCCAAATAACCATATCAAAGACATTGAATAAAGAATCAGGTGTCTGTGGCACCAAAGATTTAAAAAGTATTTCGCCATTTGTGGAATTTCTTGAAACCCAGATGTTTGATTGAAAATCGGAACAGTGCAAATTGATGCTATACGTGTCCCCGATACATAATGAAATTAGCAAACAAACATTCCTTAAAAATGAGTCTATTCTGTTGAAGACAACATTTATACCATCACGTTTTAAAATCGAATTTTAAAACTTTAAACAACTGCTCCAGATTATCCAAAGTTACTCAATGTCACTCGTTTGCTCTTGAATGTCGTTTTCTCTCATTTGTATCGACTATCGGTCTACATTAATGACCATTTTAATGTCCCAAGAGCTGATTATGCTGTTATCATTTTGAGGTATTCTCAATTTTGGGGTTGTAGATGTTAGTTGAATTGATCTATCGATTTGTTGCTCTTACAATGATAAAATAATTTCTACAGATATGTTCTCTTGTCTATAAATATATCTATGTAATGTATTAAGAAATATTAGTCTACGGTCTCATTGCTATTTATCTTCATAAAATGTCTAATGGCTTATTATGATCTATCTGAACTAACAATCCACCTCCAATTTTTCAAAGGTTAACAAATGGTGGATAATACCAAACAATAGCTTAAAGGAATATCACCTCTTAGAATGATAATCAAAATTTTAAAACTTTGTCAATAAGAGTATATATTCATCAACGGTATCCAAAGTATACAAACAGAATCCAAAAACCTATGCAAATTTCCATACAATAACAGGTTATTATTGAAAAAACATTTACAATTTGACTAAGCGTTTTTCAATTACCGTATATCAGGAGTCCCAAAAAAAAACGTCCCCAACTTTGACGAAAAGTATCTCAGCTGCTGTTAAGCCGATCTCTTTCAAATTCTCACATATTGACTTCAACATGTCCTTAGCAGACCCTGAAAATATGAAAGTCATCGAACAAAAATCCACAAGTACTGCCTCGAACAAAATAACATGTCAAAAAATTCAATATCAGAGCAAATTACATATTTGAATTTGTTATTGATTTTTGATTTTTGAAATTCCTGGGTCGATTGTTGACCGACACACACGTTCACTTTAAGATGATTATGTGTGTGAATTCTATAATAACTATATATGCTTGTATGCATACACAATTCACTATCAACAACTTCTTTTATATAAGGAAGTTCACCAGTGAGTAGTTCATCACATCAAACCATTTTACATTCAGCATAAGTAACTCTTTGATGAATCATAAAACGTCAATCAAAGCTATAGAGAAGCCAGAATAACATTTCCCTGCAATGACCAGAGGCAAGTTTTATTAAAACCTCCTACTTGCCAAAAGCCGGTGAAAAAATTAAAATTCGTCTTACGCTAATGGTTTCAAATTGTCCAGAAAATCCTAGCCTCGAGCTTTGAGAAAATTATTGGGATTCTTTTTCTTCGTAATTTTGTCAAAGGAAGAGGGTAATTTATGTACTGCATATTGTTAATTTTATATATCTAATTGTAGTGTAGGCGTAGTATAAGTTGTTTTTACCTATGACCCCAAATAATGTGTTTTTTTCATTACGGAAATGTCAAATTAGGCTGTACAGAGTTTTGTATGTTCGCTATATTTTGTCATTGTTTTATAGTACTAAAAATTTAGTAACTCTTACATTAGTACCCAGGTTTTCAAGTTGGGGGACATGTCCCAGACTGGGGACATTTGAACATTTTCCAGGGGACACAGACTGATCTATAGGTCTGAAAAAAAAAATATGTTATATTTTGTATTATCTTGAAACACCAGTGTCCACTGCCCGCAACGACCACAAAGTTTGTATTAAAGCAAAAAATGATATGACAATATCATGCTTCGAAATAATTGTATGTTTTGGATGCCTGCGAATATTTCAGGGGACATGGTCATTTCATTGTGCATTTTTGGGGACATTTGAGAAACCAGTCGAAAACCCAGGCATTAGTTGAACGTCACAACTATTCCAAACGTTTAAGTATACGTTTTAGAAATTCGCTATGATTTTTGGTCGGTGCAACTGTGTGCGGACGCCCATCGATGTCTTGACTCGAATCTCCTCGGCCATCCTGCCAAGGTGTTTGAGAATTGATATTCGCGAATTGAAAAGCACGTTGGTCTCATGCAGGTTGGAATTAAAAGTTGGAATATTTTCAATACATATGACAAAACGAAACAATAAATAAATCCTGTGTTTTCAATTCACGAATATTAAGTCTCAAATACTGTAAGGCTACAAATTATTGCGAGATAGAAATTGATGCGTTAAATGCGACCTATCCGCGATCGCATTAATTTGTATCCGCATTTTAAAATACATATTTCCAAGTGAATTATATGGAGTTATGTCCCTTTCAAATATGGTTGACATTAGTGAACATCGATATTTGGCGGGATGGCGCAGGCAGTCCGCCCTTGACCGGGTAATCAAGACACCGACGCCCATTGGAGAAATGGACCTACTAAATAAGATGGTTAGAAACTGTACAGTGGTTCCCAACCTGGGGGCCATGGGGTGTTTGTCAGGGGCCATGGCGCATAAGGATGTATATCATTTTTTATCTAGCTCAACTTTTATTTAACTATATTTTGCTGTGTAAAGTCTGAAGTTGCTTGTGGTCAAATGCATCTGACCTCCTGATGATGAGGAGGCACAAGACAACATCCCTTGCACTATATTCCCTATTTTGCTCTAGTTTAAAATTTAAAAGGGGGCCATGGCTCTGGGAGCTTCGTGAATTTGGGCCACAGCTTGTAAAAGGTTGGGAACCACTGGACTCACTTGTCTCACTTAAGTTTTATATCGTTCACATGTATATGATGGTGAAGGTGGAGGCCATAAACTACTGCAATGCATTAATGGCTTTTAATTGTTCATGTCATAGAAAATCCACACCAAAGATTTATGAATAAAATACATTTCCTTATATAATTCTATTTGAATTCATAAATAAGATGTGTAATTCACCATAAAAAATTCAATATATTTTGCTATAAAAATATTAAAAGCACGTTCCATTGATATCAAATATTAGTATTGTTCTTTTCAAAGTGGAAACCTATTTTGTTATAAATGTTTTACGATACGATTGTAATACAGTGTTTTTTTTTTATCTTCATTGTGCACGAATAATTATGGAACAATTTAAGGGATTGTAAAGCGATTTATCTTAGCCTTTTTGTATGCAACAAAGAATTTAAAGCTTGCAGTTTAACGATCCAATTTCCCGTAAAACATCTGAAAAATTGTAATATTTGAAAGCTTCAACCGGATATGACAACTATATGGTTTGTTATTCGTGTAAATGATGTATGTTTTTCATCTTCCACTTTGAAATATTTCATCTTCAATTAGAAAAATACCAACCAAGTGCTGATATGTAAACTACAAAAAAATAATATTTATGTATTAATTCCCACGTTTAAAGTAAATGTGAAAATGAATATCTCCAGCACGAACAAAAGTAATTTATTTTATGGTATATTTCAATTGTATTAAAATACGGAAATTGGGGTTCTGTATATTATTTTTAAAAAATAGATTTTGTATCTATTGTGGACCATAATTTGTGGTGACTTAAATCAGCTTGGGTATACTTGTACTTTTAAACATCGCTCGCTCGCTCGACTAAGACGTCTTGTAAAACAATCATTTTAAAATCTTTAAAGTTCTTTGTTTCTAACGACGAAAAAAAAGGTTATTTAAAGAAAATAGGGCATGAAGTTTACACGAATATTGGATTTCAAGGAGACAAATTGATTTTCTCTAGCAACGTCAATATATAAAACGTTATATAAAAGATTCGATTCAATGCTTAGATAACTTTAAAATTCTGTCAGAAGTTGAGAATGGTGCGAAGAAGCATATCCTAGAAAATTACCAATGGGATCCTCGAAAGATAATCCTGATTTTTATTGATTTACTTGAAATATGAAAAATGGGCACATCATTATTGTTCTGGACTTCGGCCTAATTCTAAGATCGATAGCACTTCTTGAGCAAACAGACAAAAATAGTCAAACATATAAATAGTTGTCTACTGACTGACATCTGGTTGTCAATAATACAGCAATCGATGATGACCTTAATTAGTTGATTGAACCAATTACAGTTTGCTCAGTTGACGACTTGAGCAGTATTGGTATAATAAATACCATTAACCCGTTAATATCAACGTTTTCTCCTGTCTTCTGTTTTGCTCCGATTCTTGATCCTACTGCAGAAGTTGATCGATGACAGCATTACCATCGAGGTACTCTACTAAGAATACTGTAGTACTAAATGGATCATAGAACTCTCTCTAATAAAAATCCTTCAATGGTATCATTTAAAAGGGATATGTTCGCCATCCGTTCGACCAAACAAACCGTAGTCTCAGAGCCTGGAATTCTTTAGCTAAGCTAATCAGTATTAATGTTCACAACTCTCGATCGAAATTTCAGCCTTCACATCCCTGAGAAGCCATTATCATAAGCGTTTGAAAGTCAAAAATACGACTTTATTTTAGTGAGAGATGCATTTTAAAAAACACACATTATTATTTAGAAAAAGAAACATACGAGTTTAGATAAGGATAGGATTATGTGATTTTTTTTGTAGTTCTAGTACTTCTTGTATTTCTGGGGCTAACACATAATATTCAAGCCCAAAATCTACTTCGAAAATGCCGAACGTTCTCCATAAAGATTATCTGGTCAATTTTTCCCTAATCATGACGTCAACTGCTCCTGAGAATCATGAAAAAAAAACGCCGTGAGAGGATTGCCTAATGTTACACGGATGCTTGATTTGTAGTAAAACCAGACGCAGGCTATCATTTCTGAAAAAAAAGATTCAAATTGAGCTTTTGTTAATTTTATATAGATAGTAATTTTAGATAGTTATATCTTATCAATGCTTCATTTCGACTATATGATTCAAAATATACTTACAAATGACATACACTTGTAAATGAAATTATTATCATCGAAAAACACAGATTAAATGACGTATTAATTAAAGGTAAAAAATAAAACGATCACTGATATAAAAAAAAACACAGACATGGTGCTTCGGGTGATGAAAACGGAAACTCCATATATATGTATCGGCAGTTTTAAAAATGTAAAGTCATTTCCTTGTGAGCCAATTTTTTGATACGAACGTTTCTTGTCGCCTCAAGACAGTGATTAAAATTCACTTAAAAATAAGAATATGGTTGAATATATGCTAATTGGACCCTAGTGCTGAATTCGATATGTGATTTTTTATGTCTAGGTGCTATGGAGTTGATATTAGAGCCTTTAGTATAAAAAGATAATGCAGAAAAATGATTTAACTCCCCCTACCCCCAAAAAATAAGAAACACTACACAACAGGCGAAATTTGCCTGTATTTCAAATTTTCAACATCATTTAAAATACGGAAATAAGCATCATCTTACGATGAAATATGGCACACCTCGCAACTACATTCTCGGGATTGTATAGAACGGAAGAACGAACTCGGGAAAGTCGTTTTTGTCAGTACCCATTTTCCGGGAGTGGAGAACAAGAACGGTAGATACAAAATGGCGGCACATGTAAACTTATTTGAAAGTGAAAGTATTGCCATCATTGTGTTCTAAGAAGATCTTGAGCGTTCGTAATTGAGTACTCTGGTGAACTGCTCTCGTGTTGTCAAGAACGTAGTTGCGAATATAACCTGGGTGTTCAGAACTAAGTTTATTACAATGTACACTGTACAGGCTTATGAATAAAGTCAAATTAATTAATAAGCTAACAACTTCATAGGCATTTTAAGCTACGTGGATTAGATGAAAAGTGGATAAGGTTCTTAGCTTTGATATTACGGCCTGATAATAAATGCAGATTTGTATGTTTAGTTTTGTAGTTTTCCCGGGTGTTTCTATTAACTTCCGTTGCATGGAATTGGTGAAAAGGAAAGGAAATAAAAAACCATCTATATTCTACAAGGATAACAACTTTGGGATCTCATGAGGATACTTTTACCCAGCTGGTCTTGGTTGGGCCAAACCTCTTGGCATTGATCTTTCCCCATTTACAGCTGGGTAAACTGAAAGAAACGTACCAAAGAAACATGCAGATCTGCACTTTAATCAGCATGATAATGATTGTTTTTATCATGAAGGGTTATCTGTGAGCATTTTCTTGACAGTCCTAATTGATGCTGGATTGACAGTCAAAAGAGCCCAGTGAAGTTTGAAGTTTGAATTAGTCGAAATTCTCGTTGAAAACTTGAGTAATAACGTAATTATTCTTGCAAGTCTACTAGAAAAATCTTTTAAATGAGGGATCAATTCTCTGTAGAAATATGTAGGGCGAAGAAAAAATAACAAGCGTAATAAGATACAATCTCAAGCAATCAAGAAATCAAAGGATATTTTTGATGCAAGCTTTTAAACAAGTGGTGCTATCATGTAATATCATCAGTTGAAATAATCTATAAATCTTATAGATTGATATGACAATCTATAAAATCAATCAGATCTGGTATAGATAGTACTCTATTTAAAACATAAAAACCATAAATAACAGTGGAGTTAAAATGTCGTGTTTTCAACGCCTGCGTTATTACGGTCAAACCCCATAAAACAATAGAAAAAATCAAGGAAGTTTGTTTTAACCTTCAAAGATAATATTTTTCTAAATCGATTTATTTCATAATACATGTACATGCGTATAGATTGAGATCTTGACTATTCTTGATGTAAATTTAGTTCAAATGGGTTTCGAAATAGAAATGAAATGGAGTTTTACGTCCTACTTGTCTGCATCTGCATTGGCTAATGAGGGCAAACGCTATGCAGTGTGCAATGAGGACACTTTGCTAGAATTTCCGATTGTCGAGGGATTTTCTGTATTTCATTGGGAACTTGGACGGTTGTGAGTGCTTATTGTAAATAACGGATTTTACCAAAGTTAAGAATTTTGAATTTGTGTTTCTTGAGTTTATTGCCAAGGTGTTTTTTGATGGGTATTTTTGGACTGTAGGTTTAATGTCATTTACTGAACAGAACTCTGTACATCTTTTTAGATCCGGAATTTAACATATACATTTCTTGGTGATGCAGTACAAAAATAGAAATTTATGTAACTGATATTTTGATATTATCATAATCGTAATCACTGCAATACACCATCATTCAATTGAAATTACTTCAATATCAGAGAGATATCATTTTATTTGGCTGTATTTCACTGCTCGTTTTGATTAAAATCATAAAATTTGAGATGTAATATCTGATCATTGAGATAATTCCGTCAAGATTTGTAATTACTTTGAGAAAGTTTGGCAACGATTGATATGATATCATTATTTTATTTTATATCTTCTTTTGTTTGTCCATCAACTGTTACAAATTCTTTACAATCTCAGATATCTTCTTTCACAAATCTCATTAAGACTTTCTCCTAAATCGAAAAACCACTTACTCTACTGGCGCCGTTTTGTAAGAAAGGGTTATGAAAAACGTCCTTTCAGAAAAGTCAAGTGTTTTTGTATTCGAGTTATTGCCCTTGGCTATCGATTATTTGGCTATATTTTTAAGTTGACTTTAGGGAATTAATGATGTGGAATGTATCTTGTTTTATACTTTTTTTTAGTGGAATAAAATGTTTTCTCTCAAAAAGAAGAAAATATCAGAACTAATTAATCGAGTTTTTAACCGGTTTGGAAGGAAATCTAACTAACTGAATTGATCAGATCGCTGATGGGGTTGGGTGGGAGATACTAACTCGGCGAAGGCGAAGCTTAAAAAATTTCAATGGCAAAGGTGGCGATGCCTGTGGTGTAAAGGAGGCGGTTTTTGAGAATGGACGAAGTTTCCCATCTGTCTTTACGAATGGAGAAATCTTTGACTATTACCCGTACAGTCATGGTTACTGAAAGGGCTTCATTTTGTCTCCTGCATTCCAGGATGAGCTACATCCATCCAATGTATTTTAGTGGGGGATTGATATCCTCTTCCAAGATCGCCGTCCTTGAAATTGAATAAGACTATTTTCAAAAGTTAATTCTAAGATCATCACCTTCAAAACGAGTTACATAACACAATCTTTCTTGTTTCAGAAACATCTGATCATCTTGATGGTACTTATGGTGTCCACTACTGTAATGTTGCCGATTTTTCACGCTTTGGAAAATTTTTGTTTTTCGTAATTCTTTTGCATGAACGGATTTTTATTATTGTATCAATATATTTTCATTTGAATTTATCTGACACTTGTTTTATTGATAGCAATAATTATTAAACTCGTTTTTATTGACATTAAACTTTTATCTGACACTCGTTTTATTGATATAAATATTTATTAAACTCGTTCATACTGATATCAAACGTTTATCTGACACTTGATTGATATCAATATTTATCAAACTTGTTCATTATGACATTAAACTTTAATCTGACACTTATTTTATTGTTATCAATATTCAAACTCGTTTTAACTGACACTTAACTTGTAATCTGACACTTGTTTTATTGTTATCAATATTCAAACGCGTTTTAACTGACACTTAACTTAACTTGTTATCTGACACTTGTTTTATTGTTATCAATATTCAAACTCGTTTTAACTGACACTTAACTTAACTTGTTATCTGACACTTGTTTTATTGTTATCAATATTCAAACTACATGTAGTTTTAACTGACCCTTAACTTAACTTGTTATCTGACACTTGTTTTATTGTTATCAATATTCAAACGCGTTTTAACTGACACTTAACTTAACTTGTTATCTGACACTTGTTTTATTGTTATCAATATTCAAACTCGTTTTAACTGACACTTAACTTAACTTGTTATCTGACACTTGTTTTATTGTTATCAATATTAAAACGCGTTTTAACTGACACTTAACTTAACTTGTTATCTGACACTTGTTTTATTGTTATCAATATTCAAACTCGTTTTGACTGACACTTAACTTAACTTGTTATCTGACACTTGTTTTATTGTTATAAATATTCAAACTCGTTTTAACTGACCCTTAACTTAACTTGTTATCTGACACTTGTTTTATTGTTATCAATATAAAAACTCGTTTTAACTGACACTTAACTTAACTTGTTATCTGACACTTATTTTATTGTTATCAATATTAAAACTCGTTTTAACTGACACTTAAATTAATGATATCACTACTCGCTCGTTAATATTAAGATACGAAATCGGCTATATATAGTGATGTTTCGAGATAAAGCATTTATTGCAGTATTCAACCTATTTACCTCACAAGATACGAATGATAAATGGTCATTGATTATAAATTATGAGTCTACCGATCGCGAGTTAATTGTTCACTCTAAATTTTCTTAATAAAATCCAGTTAAAATTCCTTTCAAAATTTATAGACATCAAAGTGTTGTTTGTGGTGAAAATATTAAAGTATAGACAGGATGGTGTAAGGAAACATTAATTCTGATCGAACCATTGATCTTTTCGTTCGGATAATCCAGTCAGTTTATTATAGAAATTATGTTGTTGTTGTTTTTATTCAGAAACAAGGGTGTACCGCGTACCGATTAGGCTAATCAGGACAGTTTAATTTAAATAGTGTGCAATGAGGAAAATGTGTCAGGGCTTTGGAATTAGCTTCTGCCTCTTTATGTCCAATTGTCGGTTGTTGGTTGGTAGATGCTGATATCGCAAACTAGGTAGTTGTTGGTGGTCGTAGTAGTTGGTAGTTGATTGGTTCAATCGGATGGTACTGTGCTGTTGGTTTGGTAATTTGAGAATTTGTAAGATTTGGTCGGGTCGAATGACATAGCAGTAAAGCTTGGCCCTTAGTAATTTGCCGTTCTTTCTCTCGAGGTTCGCGGGTTTGGGACACATATTTTTCATTATCCTTTATTGAATTCCTAAATCCCGCAATGAGAAGCGCATTGGCTTTGAAAAATAAGACGCAGTGCTGCTTTTTAAAAACGCGGAACTGCTGCATGGTATCCTTATCTTACCAAAATGTCCCTTACGGGAGATAATGAGAGTGCAAATAATAAACATATCGATGCTCTTACCTATTTATATATAGTGGAATTATAACTGTCTATAAAAATTTGGGAAAGAAAATGCTCAGAATATGTTTTGTCAAAGGGAATGTTCAGCATTTTCAAGGGTCAATTTAGACCTTGAAAAAATATAGATAGCCTTCAGATTTACTAGAAATGTCAAAAAATCGCACAATCCCTTCAATTATACCCCTACCCATTGCCCGAACTTAACACACACTAATAATTATGGATACACAGGAATTTGAACGCTTAAATTTTGAGGGAGAGTTGGGAACATTATCACGGATTAGATTAGCTAAACCATTCTTGGTTGTGAGATTTTATTGGTCGAACAGTTAGTGAACATATCCCTTAACCATTTTCCTAATCATATATTTCAGGCCTTCTCAATTAATTTTTGTAAAGGGCCAAATGCATTTTATGATAAAAATTTAAGGGCCGAATAGAGCTGAGCTACCATAGCAATCATAGCGTTTTAGCGGAAGGGGTCACTCAAGATTGGCCATTCACAAGGGCGTCGCTGGTCGCCATTTGAGAAGGCCTGATAAAGTTTAACCCAGTTTATTTACAAGTTTTAGTAACCTGCACCGATATCGCAAGGGAACAAGGTTAAACAATTTTTAAAATAGAATAAGAAAGGTCACCGTGTTATAATATACCTGTGGGTCGCAATTAAAGTGTTCAACATCGTTTAAGTGGAAGACAAAACTGTTCTAGCCTAAATTTATGATACGTTTCGAACGACTGGGGCTGATATCACTTTCTCTTTTCCAGACGGAATAAACTATTAAATAAGAATTTCATAGAAAATTAGACAACATACCCCGAATAACCGAATACCAGTATAAACATACCTCATCCTATTTAGGTCACGGTTATTAAGGAGAAAATGGGCTGACCAAATCTCTTTCAGACTTTAATGGAACCGTCTAGTAAAAATGCCCAAGTTTCGATTGTAGTTATTTAAAGAGAATAAAAACCATAACTAGCACCTTGTTGAATTGATGTACATTGATTAGCCGTCATATACAGCTGACTAGAGCCTACGAAGATTTATAATCTTTCTCCAGTATGGCCACTAATGATCATTTCTTCTCATTCACTTATTTCTCAGATTCAAAGCAGCACAAATAATAACTCACTGGTAGGCAATCAAATTTAATCATGTGCAATCAATCCTTGTTAAAAATGGAAAGTAGTCAGTTAGCCAACCTTATTACATCGCTGACTGTAATTCATCAGTACATTGATTCAGTTTGCTACATGAGAATACGTCAGTTAATCAAAAGCTTTCAGCAAATCATTTTGACACCAGCCTTTGACATCAGTTTAAGCTCGTCTTTATTGGTTTTAACGTGATGATTTACATGGTCTTATTTAAAGGTTGGTTCCTACTAATGTGCAAGGCAGCAATGAATTCAGCACCACTACCCTTGCTTCCTACGGGCCTGAAATTTAATAAATTCAGGCATCTTCTTGAATCAGAGGGTATCTTTGTTGTCGTAAGCTAAAGCAAACATTGTCGCTGGATAAAAAGTGATATGGCTTTATACGTTATCAAATATGGTAATCTTGACAATTATTCATGGAATATACACTTAGATAGTATATTATGCACAAAGGTGAATATTTATCACGAGTGCCGTAAGGTTTACAATTAGACCCTAATATAGATCTTGATCTTAATTTGATAATCCAGAGCAATTATATATGTTCCAGGAAGGGCCTAGACGACATTAACATCGCATGACGCGTGAAGAACTAAATTGCTTTGGGGATCCTCACATGTAGTCCTGTACTGTTTTCTATTAACTATAATGCACAAAGGGACTGGTAATTTTCAGAAAATGTCATGGTTAACTTTGTACTTGTTTAAAGTAATTTTCCATTTCAAGTTGATATTTCAATTGAGTGGGACTCAACTTTTTAATTTTTGAACGTCTGATAGTCGGACAACTTCATTTTCATCATCAAGCACTTCGGAGAATTGGGTAATACAACTTATCGTATCACTGACGTTATATTTATATCTATCGGCAATCCAGCCTTTTACTATACACAGTGTGAATAAATAAATCTTATATCCAATGTCATGGATACACCCACAGTTATCCCTAAAAATATAATCGTTATGCACATATTGTGTTTATTTTCATATACGTATTCCAACAAATAACCTGTACTGGGACTACCCCTCTACACCTATGTTGCTCATTGCTTTTGTAACTTTTCTTCCCATTTAATACATCTGTATACGTCTTCCTAACGACGATAACTTATTCCCATTTACCACCACAAACGACTCCGTGATCATGTACAGGCGACAATTTGCTTCTTACTTTCTTATAGTACAGTGGTTCCCAACCTTTTTCGAGCGGTGACGCAAATTCACGGAAATCCCAGAGCCGTGGCCCCCTGTTCATTTCCAAACTAGGAATTCAAAGTTTAAATCACAGATAGTTTACACAGGCACAATTTTTGCTGTTTTGAGTCACGGAGCATCGGGTATCATCATCAGGAAGGCTTTAAGCATTTGATAACACAAAAATACAGACTGTAAAGAGCGCGTTAAAACTTAAATAAAACTTACATATGCTTCAAGGCCCCCTAGTGGGCCATGGCCCCCAGGTTGGGAACCACTGTTACCATTTGTAAAATTCACGTCATGTTCGTTTAGTAACATTTAATGATCTTACCGTTGCACCCATGACATGATATTCTATTCATTATTGCCTTGTAAACCTTTTCTTTGAACTATCGATGTGAAACTTGATAGAAAGATACTACTATGTGATCTAGATATCAAATCCAAAATAATTTTAAAGCTCCTTTCCATATAAAATCAAGTTTCAAAGTTTTCAGGGGGGATATTTTTTCTGATAATGGCGAAATTGAAAGATGTACATGTAATAATATGTTTGAAGTAATATATCTTATGCGTAAGGAACATAACAGTAACGAAAATTTCGATAGCGAAAATTGGAACATAACTTTAAATATTTATTGGTTTTCTACGCCGGTGTTAACTTGATTTGATTCAATGGATGTAAAGATTAATCTGAATCATTTATAACTGTCAATTATTTACATACACCTACTTGAAAATGAAATGAAATGAATGGAGTTTTCCGTCCTACTTTTCAGCACCTATATGGGCTAATTGAGGACGGGCAAACACCATGCAGTGTGCAATGAGGGAAATTTTGCCAGGACAGCGGCATTATCCTGCTCTTACTTTCGATTTCCAACTGTCTAGGGATCTTTCACGTGCACAGCCAATAGCACACGGGTCCTCTGTTTATTGTCCCATCCGAACGACTAGACGCTTTTCCATGTCAGCTCCTCCGACCTGCATCACTGACAGGGGGAAACCGGGTTGAAAAATCCGATGGTATCATCTCGACCCATGCCGGGATTGAACCCTGGACCTTCAGGTTAGCGAGCAAGCGTCTAACTCACTGAGCCACCGCGGCTCCCATTCACCTACTTGAGATGATATGAGTTGGTGTATTGTGCATTCGGTAGTGATTATTCTAGCAATATTTAGTAGATCATACATTGTTCTGAATAACTAAAGTAGGGAACGAATACATTTTTGTTTTTGGTTCATATTATACTGTACTTGGTCCAAGTTTTATGTTATTTTAAGCCTATGTACATTTTGATTTGGTTCATGAATTGAATTAGGAAACTACCATATTTCTAATTACGCAATTAACTGAAAACAAGTAAGAAAGAAGCAACCTTTTTTTTTTACAATATCAACATAATATAAAAGTCACTTGGCCAAAACCTCTTGATATTGATATTTCTTGGATTATCCGTACTTATTAACAGCTCGACGAACTGGGCTTATGGTGTTCGATGTTGACACACTGACCATAACGGCAATTTGTACCAAAGCCTCAAGCTTTGATTTGAACGACGCAACCATGCAAATAATGTTCCGTAAAAATCTAACCATATTGTGCCACACATGCGTACGTAAAGTGTTCGTAAATGTCCGTTTTTGTCAATGGAATACGTAACTTAATGAAATAAAACGAATGAGAAACTATGCAGGTTTTATTCCATTAAGTTACGTATTCCACTGACGGATAGAAAAAACCGGACAGTTACGTACACTTTACGTATGTATGTGTGACCAGAGCCTTACCCAAAGGCCTATTATACGTGACAGTAAATTCCATGTGCCATCAAATACATGGAAGTTGATGTTATTGCTTTTTGAATCTTGCCTTTGTCACTGATAGTATCGGCAGCACATTTGAACATTTTGATCGGGGTTCAACAGCGATTCTTGTTTGTACACAAGTTTTATGAGCCTTCATATATCAAATTAGAGTATGAAACATTAAATTCATTTTTGGAATGTTTACAAGTTTTCGCTTTTAAATTTGATTAACACGATCCATTTATAACAATATGATTAATTTTGATTCTTATCAAATTTTGAAACATGGATGATTGGTTATCGAAGGCGGAGATATTAAGAGATTTATGTAAGAGTCATAATATACAGAAATAGATTTTTATCGCAAAATATGGGCTACATATTTGATATATTTTAGAAAGTCATTGTTATGTTTTAAATAGATTTTAATAATCCCATGCAAATTAGAAATTTATGTTTTGATTTTTGATAAGATTTACGCAACTTTATTCAAAATTGAATTTCTTGTTCAATGGTTTAAAGTATTGTAATTTGATTTGGTACTGATGTTCGACAACGATTTTCATACATCTGCAAAAATTTGCCATGGTTAGCGAGATAAGACTAAAAGAAACTTGAATTTCGGGCTAGATTTTATGATCTAATTAGCTGCAAACATTTTCATTATAATTTATTTCACTTCTATTTCAAAACGGTGACCTATGAAAAACGAAAGTAAAATGTAGGTTGCTTAAAAATATGTACTATGTCAAAGAAGATCTCAACCATTTTCCCTATTCGAATTTGGATCGAAAGTCAAAACCTGTACAACCTGAAGTAAGACATCTGTTTCATTGCTTTGTATTTGATTGAAAATGGTGTTACAACGGTAAAAATCATATGAACCATTAATCACAAAAAGGTTGCTCTTCCATGATAAAATAGACAACAGATAAAAAGAAATTATTACAAGAGAAATGTTTGAAATTCGTGTTTGTCTCCGTGTAGGTGAGGTATTTAATTTTGTAATAAAATTGACAAAGACACTAATAAATAGATTAAAAAGAGAATGAATATGGGAATGATAAATGGTCTTGTGGGAGATGTAATGGGTTTACAGTATGTGATATCCTAAGATTAAATCTCAGTTTTATCGAAGGTAACGATCTCTTTCTCGGCTGGATATTTATTAATCATATTATATTATGTTTAAAATTTGATGTCCATACAATTGTTATGCTATATGATATTAATCATGCAAAAGGTTCTTCATGAATTGCTTCAGAGATACGAATTCCTTGATGAGGTATCAGATGACAAAAATGCACTGAGTGGGATAGCAAACAGGTATCGGCTAACAGTAATTTCTTTTTCAATTAAGCCCTAATAGAAGTTTGGGATATCTAAATTAATATCGTTATTGCTGAATTTATTTAAGTGAACATTGCAATATCGTTATTTTTTATTGCTGATAATCGCTGATAATCACCTAACAGTGTTTGAACGACGAGCATTAAATAAGTTTATCAACTCCACTGAAGCACGAAATGATCATTTTATTTTACGTTCTACTTTTCTGCCTTTGTTAGAGCTTGGACAAGCAAATTGAAAGTAGAACAGTCAACTGAACATTGTCGAAACACATTTTAAGACAGCACCCAACGAACTTCTCATATGAGGAAGAACCTTTACATCAATAACTGAGAAAATATTCATATATTAGAGGAGTATCAACTGTCGAGAAGAGTTAGCATACCCTGCCCGGCGCCACACCATCCATCCAATATTGTAATGTGGATCTACAGAAACTTCTGCTGGAACTAAGAAATTATACTAATTTCAAGTTGACTCTAAATCGTGTTGGAAGAACTACTGTTGGAAGGTTTTGTTTGGTTTGAATAAGATATAATAAGAGTTAGTCAGATATTCGTGCATTTCCTTGAATGGACCGACTTATTTTGTCTGATTTAAATCAAGTTTATATTGTCGTTTCTTTTGTGGATGTGTGTTTTACAGGCTTAAAGCGATACCACCTCTTAGAATGAACAAAAAAGTTCTCAAACTTGGTCAATAAGAATATATTATATTTATCACAGGTGCCTACAGTATACAAACAGAATCAAATAAACAAAAAAAAAAGTAATTTGACATAAAATTACAGGTTATTATTGAAAAACGCTTAATATCTTGTAGTGTAATTATATTATAGTATATAATTATAGTTTTCTGGATTTATCAGATTATACAATATAGTTATGAAACCAGACAAGAGGCCTTAAGAATATCATGTTCCTTTAGCAACGGCTATCATTTCATTTCATTACATTAATCCGTTGCTATCATTATAAGACTTTCTCGTCATTAATTTTTATTGGTCGAACGATTATTGTTCGACCAGTTATATTCCTTGAAACAAATTATTGCGGGAAAACTTTCGAATGACCAGACGTCAAATTTCTTGTAGCAAATTTACCTTGTGATAATCGAGTCTCAACGGTCATAAATTGAATGTGACGTACGTTTTTTATTAGTTGTTATTAGTTGTTAATGACGAGAAAACTCCGTCAATCCAGCAACGGTAGATAATGCCAATGTCTAACGTTGCTGAAAGAACATGTAAGGATATAAACTAAGTTTGAGAATTTTGCTTTTTTGATCATTCTAAGAGGTAGTTTTCCATTAAATAACAATACTGAGGTTTAGAGGATAAGCTATTCTTTGTATTTTCTAGGGTGAAATAGCTATTTGACGTTCTAAAGACGTCATACACTTGATTTTTAAAAATTGTTATCAGGAAGTGCGAATTTATCTCACCAAGTGCTCGAATTGGAATATTAAATTCCAACCTACAAGCTGTGACGATAGGTTTTATAGACAAATTGAGACAGTATCAAATTAAATCTAGAAGGTAATAATAGAACAGATAAGGCTGATAAAATGACTTGATTTTATATCTTATTGACCTATTGGTCCAATGATTCTAGTAATAGACCACATCATTATTGATAGGGTACATTCAGGTTAAAGGGAACTTAAATCACATCTTTATGGTTCCTTTCAGTTGACTATCGAAAACACAGGTCATGGAATCAGAGCAGCACATAATCTTAACTAAGTATTTTTTTTATAATTATAAAAATGCAGGCCCGTAGGAAGCAATTTCATATTGGGGGGGGGGGGCAAATTTTGCAAAAACTCATTCTGCAGGGTGGTGGTACTGAATTCAATGTTGTTCCTGCATATATAGCAATTTTTATTTTACTGGCCCTAACAACATACCAGTAACTTCTTTCATACGGGCCTGAAATGCTTAACAGACCGATATTTCCAAAGTACGCAACTATCCAAAGTTCTAAAGTTATGTTTTAATTAGACATAGTAGTATTTAAGAGTTGGTTTCATGATGAAATTGGTTACAAGATACGAAGTTTGTTTCATCATATAACTTCGAAGTTGGTTACATGATACGACACGAAGTTGGTTATATGATACAACACGAAGTTGGTTATATGATACAACACGAAGTTGGTTATATGATACAACACAAAGTTGGTTACATGGTATAATATCGAAGTTTGTTTCATAATGTAAAATCGAAGTTGATTACATGTTAAATTCATAATATCGAAATTGGTTACATGATACAATATTGCAGTTGGTTATAATATATTAAACATAGCAGATTGTTTCATAATGTAAAATCGAAGTTGATTACATGTTAAATTCATAATATCGAAATTGGTTACATGATACAATATTGAAGATGGTTACATGACTAAACATAGCAGGCGGTTACAAGATACAATTTCGATGTTGTTTACATGGCATAAAATTTCAGATGGTTACATGACACAATATTGCAGTTGGTTATACAAGGTACAATATCGATGTCGTTTATCTAACTTGTTTATATGGTAAAACATTTCAAATGGTTACGTGATACAATATCGAAGTTTTTGGGTTTTTTTTTATTTCAATATCAAAGTTGGTTACATGGTATAACATCGCATTTCGTAATAATACAAACGTTTATGCTAAAGTGTTCCTTCAGTTGTGTTTGCCTGTTTCCGGTTGAACTTTAACATACAATAGATTTTCAGATATATAAGCTGTTGATGCTGATAATGACTTTTCGATTCGTCGAATTGAAAATGAAATCTTTGTAGCTCGATGGTATCATGCATTGTCAAAGAAATAATTTCTTTTGATTACTAAAGGGATTGCAAAGCGGTATTTTTAATTTTGTATGTGTGTCGGGGTCACTGATACCATGCAGTTGCACCATTCAAATTTTCAATCAGACGACATTTGTGGTTCCAGAAGTAACACTTAAACTAAGTGTTTGATGACATCATCAAACACTTAATTGAAGTGAAACGGCTGTAACTGCTGGAACCGCTGAAAATTGTTATGGTTCAAAATGATGCTATCAATGTTCCCCTATATCTTTTTAAAAAAAAATAACATTTCCTTTAATGTTCTGCTGTCTGATATGTAGATCTAGATATACATGTATAGTGCAAACTATACGACATTAAATGCATCACTCGATCAGGTTAAAGGCTGCAGGCGGTTAAGAAATAAGAAATCTCTGTGAAGTCGATCAATTTAATATCTGAGATGTGACACATGTAATTGAGTTTTGTTCTTCCTTTGAGTAATTTAAACAGAATGTCAACAGTAATAGTCTTGATAGAGAAAACTTAAATAAGATTTTGGTGAATGATCTCTATAGCTCTTTTAATATCTTCAGGCATTCAAAGATCAATAAAGGTTCTATTCTATTTGATTTACCTCCTAGGAGTAAAGTACGCCTTATTGAATACTTCTTATCACTCTCGAACTTTCAAAAATAAGGCCCAGGTTAACTAGGTTAAAAATAACAGGCTGTGTCAAGAATAACAAAGCGTGTCAAGAATAACAAGGCATGTCATGAATAATAAGGTGTGTCAAGAAAAACAAAGTGTGTCAAGAATAACAAAGTGTGTCAAGAATAACAAAGTGTGTCAAGAATAACACGATGTGTCAAGAATAGCACGCTGTGTCAAGAATAACAAGGTATGTCAAGAATTACAAGATATGTCAAGAATAAACTCGTCAAAAAAGGTTTCAAGAATAACATTATGTTTAAGTTACAAAATATGTCAAGAATAACAAGATATGTCAAGAATAACAAGAATAACAAGATATGTCAAGAATAACAAGATATGTCAAGTATAACAAGTTGTTTCAAGAATAACAAGATGTGTCAAGAATAACATTGTCAAATACGACAAATCCGTTACTTGCATTTTGGCGGGTGTCACGCGCGAAACAGACCATGCTTACTCTTTTCGAAACACCTGATGGTACTTCTCGTATGGGAAGTCCACTACTATATAATTATTGCACTCGATTTTGTCATGCTCTGGACGAGATTTTTGATTAACGGAATTGTTTTGCTTGTACGGATTTTTATTATTGATAAACTTATGGGGCCCCATTGTGTAAATTTTGAAGGTTTGGACCATTTGTTTGCAGACATTTCGTCTTCTGTGACTAAACATAACATAAATTTGGATCGTATTTAATTTTTTGTAAAAAAAAAGTCAGCCAGTTTTTATCCAAGACTTTAAAACTTTCTGGTTGTGTGAGCACTAGACTTGCGTAGTATTTAACCTTCATATGGCCTTTATGTCTATATTTTGATACTTTCATCAAGTCATTTTAAGCTTGATTAAAATTTAATCTTGTTTCTTAATTCGAGTGTATTAAGATAAGTTGACAACCTTTACCATTCCCAGGATATTTTTTTCAGTAAATAATTTATGATCTTTTCATCCAGACAGCTTTCTAGAGACAGTGTTACAAAATGGTCTTTTATTTTATAACTGTTCAAGAAATTAAACTTTCCAACATTTATATAGTTAGAGCAACATGCGTTATATAGGAGAACAAAAAAGGTTGTGATAACGACCATAAAATTTCTTAAATGAACTTTGAAGTCTTATGTGTCAAGTAACCCTGCTTAAAGCAATTTCAAAGTCAAAACTCGACCTCCGGACAGAAAGTCTTTTGAAATTGAACACGCTTGTCATAGCGGATGTGTTGTGAAACGTACACGTCATAAGCTGGTGAATGAAGTATGTTACTGCACATGAATGGTAAATCAAAGTCGTCACATTTGTCATCGAACACGAAGATCGTGATTGATTCCAATGCCACCGCCAATACTTCCGAAAGTCGACCCGTAGCAACGTCAAATGAACATAAATCAACACATTATTCTGTAAAAGTCACTGATAACGATCCTCGATAAATCAAAGTTAATGAATTAAATTGTAACGCTGATAAATGATACTAGTTTTTAGGATGTTTCGTTTGTTTGTTTTGTTTCTTAAATGAATAAAAGTTTTTTTGACTCCAGTTTTGTAGAATAAGAGATTTTTTATGTAGTCAATGAGATGTAACAAATGGATTAGTTGAACAATTTTCCAAGCTTTAAAAGTACAGTATCGAATGACAAAACGTGTTAGAATATGTAATTATAATACTAAAAGGCAAAAGAAACGTCATGTGTATGTGGATGTATCATAATATTATACAGATGTGATGGATCTCAACAGACTATTTTCTATGTAAATTAGAACACCAGTGCAAAATCAATGTTGTATTTAAATTATAATTTGGTTATTGTTGTTTTTTATCAATATATTTAATTTAAACTAATTTTATCCCAATGATATTATATTGTGACTAACTATTATTATGGGTCTATGACCTTATATCACTGAATAAAGATAATATCATTATGGCACCAAAACTGGCAGTAGAATGTTAAATAAGTTTATTTATGGAAGAACATGCAACTGTCAGTGTCTGCTTTATCAGTATTTTGCACCTTTCAGTAGTGACTTTTCTTTTGCTGAGCTACATCAAATATGTTAGAAAATACGTTTCTAAGAATATCTTTTAGAAGAATAAATCGGTATACCTAGCACTATTACTGCACCGACCACAATACCAAGATGCAAAAAAACGCTTTACTGCACATGTTTCATAAGCGACCATGACCTTTTCCCGCGTGATTTGGTCATTTCTGTGCATCTGTTGATTTCACCCTGCTGTCTTTGCCTTTGCTGACACAACATTAACTGCAGTACAAGGCATTAAATTTAACATAAATTCTCTCAAGAAGAATTCCTAAAGAATTATGGCGGCTCGATCCGGACAGAGAACTGAACGCCTTAGAGCGGCCGAGTATAAAAGAGGGTTAATGCAATGTATACTTTCTTGGAGAATAATGACTTTTCATTATGTTGGAGACAATTGCATATAAATTATTTTATGCACACAGTATTATTGCTTAAGTTACTGAATATGTATAAGATCTATTTGTAATGAATGTCAATTATGATTGTGTTCAATGTATATTTAGCTTAAACTTGACATACATTTTTTAAAACATTAATGAACATTATTTTTTGCACCAAATACATTTAATTGGCATTTGTATCGTGCAGTTCTTTTTGATATATATAGGAAAAAATGCAATATGAACTATTTAAAGACATTTAATATGACATTTCCTTCCGGACTTACAACACTATATCTTTAATTATGTTTTTCATCAGATAGAGTTATCATTATGATTCAATTATTCAAACATTTTCTGCCTTTGAGATCTTTCTTTCACAAGAAATTATTGGGATTATGGGATTTTAAAGGGATATGTTCACTATCCGATCGATCAATCATATTTTAGCTTAATTTTTAGCTAAGCTAATAGTGTTTACAACTCTCTCTCTCGAAATTTCATCCTTCAAATCCATGTGTAGCCAAATTATTACCTTTTGAAAATTTTTACAAATACGACTCGTATTTTAGTGGTTATATGTTATAGAGAAAACCATCGACTGTGCACATTAAAGATTACTCGTAAGTTCGCTAAAAGTAAAGGCTTGTGCCGCTACCCAGGCAAAACTTCACTTATTGCTGAAGTTGACATCCTTTGGCGAAGTTTGCTGAACAGCTAGGTTAGCTAATTGCTTGTAGGCCTTTAATAGCCAAATTTGGTGCAGAAAAGAAGGCGTAATGGAGGATATGCGTCACAATTTCATTGGTAGTTTTTTTTTATCGTATGACGTCATTGTTCTTGTTCTTGCCCGAGTCATGGTCAGACTTGCAGACAACTTTCCTGATTTCTACAACCCAAATTACATATACGCTATCTCATTACATTGTAAGACCACCGTTATATATTTTTAGATTGAAGTTTGTTTGCCTATTTCATTTCTACAAGCTACACTGTCGAACAACTTAATAGATAAGAAATTCATTTCCGGGGGATAATTCAATCTGAGCTTGTTCTTGTGCTATCTGCTTTTGTATTTAAAGTAGGATTGTCTGCCATCATTTGATCCAATTTATTTTGACGAGGTCACTCACAGTCTCAAGCTCATACTCAGCAAGAACTGATAATGCCATCGCTTTAAGGGAAGTTACACACAATTTTTACTGCATACTTTTTGTTATAATAAAAGTTGTAAATTGTACGTTAAAGCGATACCGCTTCCTAAAATGAACAAAAAGTTCTTAAACTTGGCATATAAGAGTTTAATATAAACAAACATCATCAATTAAACCATACACCTAAGTAATTTTCCATAAAATTACTGGTTATTATTGAACAATGCTTAATAAATTATAATTTTTTTTTTTTTTATCTTGTAAGTATTTATTCAACATAAAAGTAACATACAATATGTTATCATACACAGTTAAGTCATATAATTAAAATCTAAATAATATACATGTATCACAGATAGGACTCCATAATGGAGTTTTGAATTAAAATATGTATATATATATTATTATGAAACTTTATGATATAAAATAATACATTCAATGGATGATATTAAAATGAAAAAAGAACTTAGTTTACTGCAAGGCTTCATATTGTGGACACTAGCTTATGCACTTTTTGATCTCAGTGAGTTGGTACTGAGGCAATAAAAAGTTAAAATATTTGGCTACAATTATAAAAAGGTATAAAATTGTTGACAGTTGTCGTAAAAAATGAAGTTTTAATTAAAATAATATGTTTAAATTCATAATTGATAAAGATTAATATAGAGAATAGTTTGCAGTAAGGTTTATAATATTGAAGAAAAGGGTTGAATGCTCAAGGCTACATTGTTCAAGAAAGAGATAGAGACTGGATAAACTTAATAAATTATAATATATACGGTAGTTTTCTGGATTTACCAGATTATACAGTATAGTTATGACACAAGACAAATTGCCTAATGAATTTAAACTCTTATTCACCAAGTTTGAGAATTTTGCTTTTTTGATTATTCTAAGAGGTTGTATTCCTTTAACTTCAATGTAACGTAGGCCTACTTCTAAAAAACCAGACAACCTCTTTAACCATTTTCATTAATAAACATGATTTAACCTATATTTTAAGCATTATTCAATCAATATTGTTGATCCAAGTAATGCTTTGGCACCTTTCCTGATTTTTCCTAAAAAATATGCCGAGAAATTTAACTTAAAACCAAACAAGTTTCATTTTGTTCGATAACAATTGAGTTTTTTGAAACATAATACCGTTTGTCCACATACTTATCTTAACCGCTGTGGGCAGCTATTGATCTTTAAAACCGTTTGATAATTTCTATGTCTTGTTTTTCAGATTATGTTTTAAAAGACAGACTTTCAGACAGACATAATGTTAACAGAAGAGCGGTAAGTATACTGGAATGTTTCAATCTCTTTAATAATTTAACTGCGTATTTAATCTAAGAAAAAATGTCAAAGTCTCTCGTCGTACTCTGTGAAAGTCAACTCTTTAAAATAATACTGCTGATGACTTTAAGTTATGGAGCCATTGTGACTTATCGCTCTTATATTTTGCATAGTAATTAATAGCTGTACGTATGTACATAAATATGCTTAACAACGAAGTTATAAGCCGGGAGTAGGCAATATATTTTCATCCATAATTATTAAGTTCCATTATATTGTATGGTTAATGCTTACTTAAAGCTATCATGCTTAAAAATTTCTATGATAATTAGAGCATGACAGCTTTAAGATTTAAGTCAACCATATTAAGTCGAAATATTAATGACCTTTTTCCAATTTTATTAGAAATATTTCAAAGCTTTTATCTTGTATGTCTTTTGTTTAAATTGTAATGTTTTAAGAACTGACTTGTCTATCGTCAGTTCACGACATGTCACCGTTGGAAATCAACGTCTGTTTTATCATTTGTCATAAAAATGTCAGCCCAACTCATTGTACTGTCTGAGACAGGTCATAATGAAAACTTGTCGTTTTCAATGACTTTGATGTTTTGTTGGGCAAATATGTTAAAATACTTGTTGCAATTCCAAAGCCCTATGTTTGACATATGTACGAAATGTGGCGCATGTATAAATAAATATATTGAATATTCAAGTGCATGCCTTTTATAGATTTTTATGGAACATTTTGTGTTAAGGAACATAAAAAAACTGTAAGAAAATATGGTTTAAAGGAATATCAAAACACCAAATAATATGTTACTTTTAACAAATAGGCATTATTTTACACGTACTATAATGGCTTATAACTAAAACGTTTTAAGGTTTCAATTTAATTGTGTTATGAAATCCACTAAATAAGTATTACACAAAAACCTTACAGCACAATAGATTGAAGCACTTAAACATATCCATATAACAAATTTTACACACACAAGTTATATCATTTGAATGTTATCTCATTTAGTAGGCTGGAGAATAAAGCGTCGAAAAGATACATTCAAAACACCATCAAAGCTCGAATCACAAATTTTAAATGTTTCGGTAGCATTAGGAATCAGTACTTAAAAGGTTCATAACATTGGCTTCTTTACAATAACATAATACAAATTTAATGCTTCGTTACATTATATATCTTTCTCACATTGAGTAAAATGTTCTCTTATGATGCATTGCACCAAAAAAATCAAATCAACCTTGAACAGACTGGACCGAAGTAGCATTGCAGTTTGATGTGTTACGTCTAAAGAATTGGTATTCTTGGTTTCTAATCTTTAAGCCCCGTTTATACGGCCAAATGTTACTCACATTTTTAACATATTTACCCCAGGAGTATATTTGTATATACATATACATGTAAGTAAATGTACTTTTGCACGACCTCTTGAGGTGGAATGAAATACTCCTGTATTGCTTACACCATCATTTTTGCTTATATGAGTACATATAATGTATATAGTATAATAAGTAAACGTGGTCGTATAAGTGGGGCTGTAGATGAAAGTCTGATGATCATGCTTATATCATTTTTCCACTATGTTCTCGAACTGCTATCTGTTAATAGGTAGGAGAAATACCGTCTATTAATATAAAACGAAACAACGTCAATTTAAATCATACTTAACATTCAAACACACCGTTTCGTTGTACCATAGGATTAAATTTTCAATATCAACGATAATGGTATCATTTTAATCAGAATTTAATTTCATGGTTCTTGAATATTTAAATTAGATTCTCCAAAATGGTGTGCAATTCATAATATGTATACCTAGCGGTTTCGAATAACTGTACATAATAGACCTAGATAATATATCAATATCGTTTATAATATTGAAAATAGTTTCTAAGGGTTTCGACGATTTTGATGTCTTTTGAATAATTGGTAATAATGGATACATTTTCATGCACCATGATGAAATGTTGAGGAACTGTAATTGTCAAACTTGATCAATAAGAGTACATATTCATTATTGAACTTACCAGGTGTCATAACTACTATACAACGGATAACCTATAAAATCTGATAAATCCAGAAAACTACGATATATATATAATTATTTAAAATTGCTTATAATTATTTTTAAGCGTTTTTCAATAATAGTTTTGTAATTTTATGGATTATTATTAAGGTTAATGGATCCATTGTATTCTTCTTCTATTCTTTTTGTATACTTACGACACCGGGATCTCTGATGAATATTTACTCATATTGGCCAAGTTTGAAAATTTAAATTTTGGCTCATACGAAGAGGTTGTATAACTTTAATGAACAAGTTCAGAGTATTTTAAGAGTAATAGGCTATAAAAAAGACATGTACCTCATCACGATCATTATGACGGGAAATTACTAAACAGTTAGTTGCACGTCTTGGAATTCGAGTCAATTGTTCTAATCTACTCCCACAAGTGTACTATTAGAATGAAAACACATCTACCGGTAGCTAACCCCACGTAAAATTCGATTCATGAAGGTAAAGAAATAACCTCATTTCACTTCAATTTAATATTTAATTTTTCTAACAGGATATGAAAGATGGCATTTTTAAAGTAAAAAGCAGTTTGAAAATCATTAAAGCATCTCAGAAATCTGACATTTACAAACCTAAAATATTTTTCCTAATGGTGAAATGATAATGTAAGTTTTTTCAAAGTCAAAGGTAAAAGAAGTCCTACTATTGGGAGTTTTTAAAAGGAGTAATAGGAAATTTCTTTGAGGAAGATAAAAAGGTATTATTCACTAGCTTCAAGCAAGAAACCAATATATTTCATTCAAACTGGAGAATTTGTGTTATTAAATTATTAAGTTGGAAGGCACTAATGTATCATATATCATTCGTTACTGTACAACCACAAGCGTATGATGATATCCTATTATGTCCTAGTGTATGTGGAGATTTCAAACCTTGATGTTAGATTTATATGAAGAAAATGAGCACATTGAGAATTACAATTACAGCTTATTGTGCATAATATACAATTATTGAAGATAAATATATTGATTAATGATATACGTCAACAACAAGTATGTCAATATACATTGAAAAAAGATTTATTAGATTTAAAAAACGGCACAATACAGAAAGTGTAGTAAATCTGAATTAAATTAACTTATTTTAGATCATCCCATATACCTCGATCATATCTCCCATTAGTCGTCAAAAATCGTTAAAATGTCTAGTTTGTCTAAGATTCTGCTAGAATCACAAATTGATCCAAACGAAAAAGATACAACCTCTTAGTTAGATTGAGCAAAAATAATAAGTTCTCAAACTTGGCCTATAAGAATACAATATATTCATCAAGGATGTCAAAAGTATACCACAGAATCCAATTTCCAATTTTTGATGATGTACTACGGTCAATCAATTATTGTGAATTATTAGACACTTGTAAAAGTTGTTAAACAGTTTTGATATGGAATAAAATATGATAAAATACATTGGAATTTGCCATCAAAAGTACTAGAGCAATATACTTGACCTGTTATTTTTTCTAAACAGTGCAATCAGTAAAACTGGACGTTCTAAGGACACAACACATAACTTATATAGAAAACTTAACAAAGCTTTTACCACTTTGAAACAAATTTTTTATCACTATTCTTATGGAAACCAACATAAAACATTTAAAAAAATACCTTTTTTTAAACCAAACTTACCTTTTTTTTTACTTTTTTTTTATGAAATCCTACTATTTACCTTCATAACTTAACTAATTGCTATTGAAATCTTTCCTTTTCAACTCAAAGTTTATGGTAAGTAGAATTTAAAGGCATGGTTGGATTATTATATTTAACTTCATCCTATTTTTTCTATCTTTTAAATTTCAATTCGAACTTATATCATATTGCTTGTCTTTAGTATTTAAAAATTACATAGTTTACATTTAATTGAATAATAATTTTTCAAAAGTAGCCAAAATTATCTGAAAGTTTAAGATTTCTGGTTTATCATTTACGTATTATTATACGCAATTAGATTTTGCAAAACTTCAATGTCTCTCCAGACTGTTGAAGGAGTCTTTTTTTATTTACAAAACGACCATGGTTGCTTTGCGACTAGAAATTTCTTTCTCTACCATGTAACTTGAAATGGGTTTCTTTCGCCTTGGAAGTACATTAAGTGGCACTTTCAGATAATTTTAGCCAAATTGAAGTTTAAAATCGTGACCCATTGCAGAGTAATATACCCTTTAAAAATTGATCCAGACGCGCTTCTTATCTACTTTTCTAGAGAAAACTGCGTGACTATGGGGTACGGTAGTTTGAATAAATACTACTGCATTTTTGAAAGCATTTACGACTCTGCATTTGATACTCTGAATTTACGACTCTCTGTTTGGTACTCTGCATTTGCTACTCTGTATTCTCGACTTTGAATTGTCGACTCTACAATTGATACTCTGTGCTATTGATGCTCTGCCTTTGCAACTCTGCATTTGATACTCTGGGATGACGACTCTGATGTCTAACTACAAGAAGTGTGTGTATATATCTGACTAACTTGTCATAAGCATTACAATGTGTCCTGTACATGTTTTGTATTATAAAATGTTAGCATGGGTCTAACCTCTGTTATAGTATAATGGTAAAACAGTATATGTGTTTGTTTCAAGCGCTATCAACTGATGGAGCAAATATCAAGATCGCCAAGGGCGTGGATTTAAGGGGAAGGGGAAACGTGTCCCCTCCTTGAACTTTGAGGGGGGGGGGGATGTGTCCCCTCCTTGAACTCAGAAGGGGTGATGGGGAGACCTGTCCCCTCCTTGATCGTAGAAGGGGTGTCAGGGGCGTGGAACGTGTCCCCTCCATGAACTCAGAATGGGGGGGGGGGGGGGTGAGGGGGAGGGGACGATTTCTATCAGATGAAAATCAGATAAGGAAGTCCCAATTTCCAACTCAAATCCTGAACTATCTTTCAGAATGCATCAAATTGATGGCATTTTCCATTTTTATTTTGTCTAGGGCGAGCACCTCCTGTTTTGGCTTGGCAAACCACCCTGGTTCCCTTCCCCCATCTCCCCAAATCCATGCCCTGGAGACCGCTATGATATATTAACTACCACACTCTAAGTGGTTGTAAATTCTTATTGATCTAAATTTAAATCGCACTGAAATCGTATTTAATTTGAGGGTTACGCAGTAAAATCAATATTCTAGTTCTTTCACCCTTTGCATGTTATTGTTTTAACAGAATCTCCTTTTTCTTGTTCCCTCTGTGTTATATTTAGACAACTCTATGCACATCAATACCATGTACATGTTTTTAAGCGTTTTGAGGTTTACTGTTCTTTATCGAATAAATGTGATGGAATTAAAGTTCATAACATCTAGAAATATTTCATTGTATGTTTAAACTACATGTATAATTTTACCTTTTAAGCGTGTGTTTTGTCGAAGCTCGTCTCGATTCTGAATCGCAAATTCTTGTTTTTGTTTTTTGAAATTTTCAATTTTAAAGTAAAGACGGTTTTCTCATTTATGATCTTCATTGAATAGATCATTTACTGCTACAAACTGTTCTTTTGAATTAAAGTTTTCGTTTTGCAGTTCAGATCGGTCATATCTGGCATACGAAGAGTCAGATTTGGACTTTTCTATGCTCATCCTTAAATGACCCCAGTATATTCTGAGTTTTTAACTAAACTATTCGCTGCGCTAAAGACAAATGAAATGGTTATACGGTGTCACAAACGTCCAAATCTAAACCGGAAGCAAGAAACCCATTCATTGTCATGTAGTATAAAGACGAAGTTAAATTTAATACGCTGCACTGCTCCTTTAAATGATAAAAAATCTATACTTCCTTCAATGTAATTATTTTATTTTATTATTCCATTCTTATCTTTGTATGTGTCATTGTTTGTTTATGCTGTTCATTTTAACCATTTCTTTATATGTGTATTATATATATCTGCATGGGATAAAATACCTTTAACAATGCTACAAAAATGAAATTTCCAATTTTAGAATGTTTAATTCAGAATAATTGTAACTTCCTTTGTCGTGTATTTAAATATGTCAAAAAACTTGTAAGTGTTCAAATTGTTACTTGTTTGTTGCAACTGTGAAACAATTTAACTTATTCTGTTCCTCTGCCCACACAATACAGTAATACAAATTAAGAATTGTGTTTCCGCTGTATATGTAAAGTCTTTTTGGTGTATATTTGGCAATGTTTTATATAGTTTGACCTTCAATTGCAAATATCTTAACAAGCCTTAATTCTAAAGCTAGAATATGTTTGGCTTACGTACTTGAGGAACATGTAACAGGTCAATTTAAAGAGAATGACAAACCGTATTTTATGTTTGCATATCTGTTTCTGTTCATCTGTTCGAATGTATTTACAAGTCAAGGTGGACTGGTTATATTTCCGCCCTGTGTCAGCGGATACAACTGTTAATCGTTACAGTTATTCTCGAACAGATCAACAGTGGCATATTATGGTGCCATGCCCCCCCCCCCCTCCCTCTCGAGCCTTAGAAAAACGCAAAATTTGAGCATTTTCATTGGTAACACTTACAGCTTCCATTTGCACAAATTCAACTTATTTTGCTTCGGCACAAAATCATGACTAGATCATGACGTCAAATGTCATGCGAAGTATACAGGCAAGTTCTGCCTGAAGTTTTTTTTTCTAAAAGTAAAAGAACTACTACGATCTTGCGTAAAATTGGTGTGAGCTCAATGTTTGAGAAACAAAATTTAGGGAACAGCCTCGCAAAAATTCTTATTTAAGGGTGAGATCGTTTATTCTATCGGCATCGGCATCATGTTTAGTGTTTTCTAAAATTAAACGAATTACGACAATTTGGGTAAACTTGAATGATTAAGAAACAAAATTAGGGAACAGCCTCGCCAAAATTCTTATTGAAGTGAATCAATTCTCTGGAATTCAACAGATCAGTATAGCAAACATATAATCTGGTTTGATCATTGTCTTTATAAAAAATCTCTATAGCATGTTATTAAGTATTGTTTATCAATTTTTATTATTGCTACCTTTTAACTTGTGGATAACAGGGATTACGGGTAAGTAAACAATAAGCAATTGTCATCAATTATCTATTTATCGGTTTTATTTTCGTTTCCACTTGGAATAATTAGATCGTTTTCATTTTAAAACCACAAAAATGTCATTGCACGAAGCTAAATCCTGCTAGCTTAATGGGAATACAAAGAGGTATGTGTTTCGGAGACATCAATTTACATCATTCCTATTTTCAATCACACTTCGGCAATTTCAGCAATTTCATAAAAAACTAAGTGTTTTATGACGTCACATCGAATAAACTTTTGTCACAGAGAATGACATCAAATACTAAGTTTAAGTAAAATTGCTGGAACCACAGACGTCCTGTTTGAAAATTGGAATCGTGCAAATTGGTGTCCCCAGTACATATAACACACTTAAAAATATCTTAAGAATCCCTTAAATATGCCAACCTTATAAAATAAATACCTAGTATTTGAATCTTATTCAATAAAAAAAATCCATATTAAACAGTGGGTCACCTGGTTTCCTCCTGTCAGTAATGCAGGTCAAAGGAGCTGACATGGAAAAAGCGTCTCGTCGTTCGGTAGGACAATAAACCGAGGTCCGATGCTGTGTACACGTTAAAGATCGCTCGATAGTTGGAAATTGAAAATAAGAGTAAGCTAATACCGCTGTCATGGCAAAATTTCTCTCGTGGGTGTTCGTGGCCTGGGTTTAATCAGACCCCAAGATTTATATGATTGAGTTGTACTTTAAGAAATACAACCTCTAGGAATGAACAAAAAGATCTATAAATTTTCAAATTTGGTCAATAGGAGTATTTATTCATCAAGGGACCTTCCTGGTTGCATAACTATACAACAGATTACCGTAAAAATCTGATAAATCCAGAAAACAATGTTTAAATACAATAATTGAAAAACGCTTACTCAAATCTTATGTTATTGTATGGGAAATTACAAAGTTGTATGGGTTTATTTGATGTTGTTTGTATACTTTGGACACCGTTGATGAATAAAATACTCTAAATGACCGAGTTTGAGAATTTTGCTCTTTTGATCATTCAAAGAGGTTGTATGCCTTTAAAGTGCGATTCCTGCTGTTCAAGGATAAATTGCTTTAAATTGAATTCTGTTTATTTGAGAACAAATTTCATTTGAGTGATTAACTAAAAACAAATGTTCTTCTTTGATCATTTTTGTTGCAAATTTTGAAGACTTAGAGAATTATCCCTTGCCTTTTTATAAAGAGTTTCGCCCTTGAAGATGTTATATAAGAAGTAAAAGAAAGCCTCTTCGATTGTTTTTAATCAAAAAAATAATTTTATCAAAATCAATAAGCATTTTTTGTTTCTTGAGTAATTTTGGAAAAATTTTCAGTTTTAAACGAGATATAATACAGTTGTTGAATTATAAAATATGTTTGAAATAAAAATCAGTGTTAGCCTGCGTCCATAGTGGTGTGGAGGGGGTGGGGTAGTTTGGTTGACGTACAGAAGGATTTTTTAAACTTATAGCACTAATAAATGTGAGCCAATTTGCTTCAACTCTTTTACTTATTACATGTAGAAAATCACTAAATTAGCTATTAATTTGAAAATTGTCCTCACAATATTAATTCATTTAAGCTATGTCTTCATAGGGGTTAGAACATAACGTGGAATGATAATGCATAATGCATGATAATAGCATGACTCTCGTCGTGATTAGAACATTTGAACTGACATATTTATATGATAATAATAGTAGTGCCACAGGTGATAAAATATAACTTAAATTATGGTTAATAACTAAATAATTATAGGTTATAACATTTCGAGTATGTTTATCAACTCGGTTGAGTGGACTAGACAATCATCTATATTGATAAAATGAATATTAAAGATCAGTATAAAGCAGTGGCGTAGAGGGGAGGCCGTGGGAGCCAATTCCCCCCATTATTATTATTATTATTATTATTTACAGTGCTTATATAGCGCTTATCTAAATAGGCATTTACTCTAAGCGCTTTACAATGCATAAAAAACAATTGAACAAGTACATGTAAACAAATTCAAAAATAAAAATAAAAATACGACTCAATATATGAAGATTAAAAATTGTTCCTCAAAAAAAATTTAAAAAATATAAAATAATTATGAAAATGTCTAAAAATAGAAAGAGTAAAGGAAATAAAAATAAAAAAAAGCAATAAAAGGTTAGTGTGATACATAAAAATATATACTGAGTTTGAATAAAAGTCTAATACTAGAATAAGTCTAATTATTTGAAAAGGGGCCGTCGGTAAAGTTGAGCCGACCGGCCGCAGGCATTAACGTGGAAAAAATGCAAAAATATAGCATCGATCAGCCTTCATGCAGTGTGTCAAATAGCTAAAACCCCAGAGCCCGCATCTGACTCACACAGACCCCTGGGCCCCACGTGTTATTCGCTCCGTTCTCAGTATTGATATTATCTGTCGGTTCATCTTTGCCATTGCATGTCCAGTTTCGAAAACCTGGCTAGGTCACTGGTATAAAGTGTATTTTTTTGCCCACTAAAATAATAATAATCTTCTGCACCTGTATGAGCTAATAAGGACGGACACATGCCATGCAAAAGGCAAAAAGAATTGCCAGACATTGGAATCTCTTAAGATTACATTATAAACTGTCGAGGGATCTTTAGCGTGTTTATTGTTTATTATCAGAATGACTTGAAACTTAGTCATGATTTGCCTTTGCAACGAAAATAAACTTTAAACTGTGGGTAATATGTGGTTTTGGAATAAATACTAGTATGCAATTGAAACAAACTTTTATTTAACAAAATGTGTTATGTGATAGATGAAATTTATAATTTGACCCATTCCGATTTTCTATCAACGCCTGCCCACATATATTCTCAGAACGATCTTAGCTCAGGGATGTCCTTTTCTTGTTAAATAGCTAAGTTCGTTTTCGAGAATATGTGTTCGGACACTGATCAGGTCTAAATCAAAGAGACCAGGGGCCTGGTTTTCGAAAGTATCTTATGACTAAGACGTGTCTTACGATGGTCTTATGACAGGTCATAGTCGTAAGATATGTTTTCGAACGTGTCTTAAGTTACGATATATCATATCTTTTATCATAATCTTAAGACACCTCGCGACATGACTTAAGATCATCACAAAAGTTATGATGGTTTTATATTCAACGTAAAGCTTCGATATCACGTTAAGAACAGAATATGGATACTTTGTACATGCACATTCGACAACGAGCTGAACACGTACGCCGAAACAAAGTATTTCGAGGCAGAAATAATCCACTAAATTATATGGATGATGAACAAATAGTATGTAGATATATAAACTTTCACGTCCATTGATACTAGGTTGATACTAGGTTGATACTATGTAGAATGTTCCAAATGGACCTAGCAAGGCCATCAGGCCAAGATCTTGTGTTTTATTCCAAATCATGGTTTTATGCCACAGGTACTTTCAGATGGTCAATGCTGATGTTCATAACATATCCAGACCAAAGGTATCTCAAATAACACGTGTTGTAACTGTTCAAAGGGGGTTTGTAATATCTACATTAAGATGTTAACTGACCTAGCTGAAATTTGGCACATTGAGAGAGGTTTTTAATAAAATATAAACTTTTTGAAGTGTAGTCGGTGCCATTGACGGTACACACATTCGCATAAAATTATAAATAAAAAAAATAAATTCAAACAATTAACGATCCACTACGATTTTAAATTCTTTTTATATAAAATTTAACGTCAATATATTTAAAAAAAATATATATTTTTTTTAATTGTTACATTTTTATATTAAATGTTATCCTTTTTTAATCATTATTAAAATTAATAGGCCTACAACTATCTTCACTTATGACAGTCTTAAGATCATCTTAGTTATGACCATCGTAAGACAGCTTTGATTTACACCATATTACATATCGTAAGATGGTCATAAGATAGTCATAAAATGTGTCCTAAGATACATCTTAAGACATATCTTACGATACTTTCGAAAACCAGGCCCCTGGCGTCCTAATCGTAAATGTAGAAATGTTATGATTTCGGCTACCTCTTCTGATTACTTTGAATAAAATGTGTCAAGTGCTTTCTACAGGCCATTTCTGTCTTCCTTCTTCAAGACCAACAGATCATGCATGAACATCAAATTGATATAACAAGACATGCTGGGGCGTTGGCAATATTAATCTATCAAAAAAAAACAGCACATCAAAGAAAATGTTCACAATGAAGTTTTAATACATGTACTTATTTTTTTATTTCATGCTTACTGTAGTTGGTAAGTATGTTTTTTCTGGTTTAGGGTAGAGATTTTTTAATTGACACTCACACAGTTTATATTCCTGTGATGTGATTTTGCCACAGGCTGGGTTTTTCTTGGCACCTTATTTCAAGAGGGCATGATTAAATTACGTTGCTTGACTAACTGGCAATATCTAACCATGCAGAAACTGTAAGAAGGCAACACGTTCACAGGTCACATCACAAGGAAGTTCTGGGTGATATACTGGAACATTGGTAGAATTTTTAGTCACGTATTTATTCCATGTATTCCTGTATTTAAAGGGATTGTAAAGAGGTTTTATAAACTTTGTATGTGTATCGGGGACACTGATAGCATCAATTTGCGCCATTCCAATTTTCATTCCGACGTCTGTGGTTCTTGCAATTCCACTTTTATGACGTCACCCCTACTGATATGCATAGATATCAATAGTAGCTTCCGGTAGATCAGTCGGGGTGACGTCATAAAACGCGTTAGATTAAGTGGAATTGCAAGAACCACAGACGTCAAAATGGAAATTGGAATGGCACAAATTGATGCTATCAGAGCCCCCGATGCACATATAAACCAATTATTCTTGTTAAAAAGTCAGGTTGGTTTATGGAGTGCTCCGAGTAGATAATTCTTCTACCCTAAAATCCTGCTAATTTGCATGTATTCTGTTACGTCAGAATAAGGATGATAATAGAGTTAAAATGTCTACAATTTTAAGAGAGGCATCCCGAATCATTCTCCCATAATTAAAAGAAACCAATACAGGCTATGGGGCTTTGATAATAGTCAGCAAATTTCTGACTAGACTTCATTAATATCATCTTGAATAACTTTTACTTCTTTTTATTTGTGCCTTCGTGGATAATAGATGTGTGAGGTAAGTATCCTTTATAGTCTTCCACAAAAACCAGTACAAATTTATTCACAAATTTTATTCTTATAATTTTTTGGGCAAAAGTTCTGTCCCAGATGATATGTTCACATGAAAATTAGCATCTGATATTCTAGTACTTGAGAACAACCACAATCTAGATTTTTCGTTGTATGTTCTTACTATAGTTTACTGCATTTGCCATCCATGATCAGGAGTCTTTAAATTGAGCAATAGGAACAATGTGCCATTCTTCAATGAAAAAAAGACACGAAAATAGTAAACCGACATTAAATGTATACGCAAAACTAAATCAGTCGATTCTAGATAACGAAGTAAAAAATGTTGACCTTGGTAACAGTAAAATGCTAGCCAATGCTAAGACCTGAAATTTACTGAATGCTCTGAATGTTTTTCTGTCATTGACCAAAGCATCTAATTAACCTAGATGTTGAAATACATAAAACATCCTCAGATCATAAATAAAAATAGATCACTGGTGCAAACAAAAGAGTGTTTTAATGACTTCTAAATTATAGCTTTACCTTTGTCATGAATTTTTATTTTGTGGAATCAAACACATTATTTGTCTGTTTTTGTTCATTTCTTTGATCTTTTTTTCAGGCGTCGCCGAGGGTAAGAAGCAATTATATATTTACATATCCTGTTGCTGACTTCATAGTGTGGCTGTGGGTGATGTTGAAAACATATATAACCCTTTGATCTTTTGATTTTTACTTATGAATAACTTCATTAAAGGGATTATAAAGTGGTTTTCTACATTTTGTATGTTTATCTGTGAAACTGATTGCAGCAATTTGCATTATTCCAGTTTTCAATAATACGTCTGTGATTCCAGCAATTCCATTTAAACTAAGGTGTTTGTTCACGTCATACCCACGAAAGCCTTCTGCGGAACAAGCAAATTTTTTCAAAAGTGGGATATTGAAATGCGGTTTTGCTGGAACCACAGACGTCTGGTTAAAAATTGGAATGGTGCAAATTGATCAGTGTCTCCGATAAACATAAAATATAAGAATAAAAACCTCTGTACAATCCCTTTAACGTCTGACTCTGGTCTGTATCTGATATTTTTAGTCTATGTTTTAACATTCTATAAATGAAATTAATTGTTAGTTAAGAATATGGTCTTATAATGTTATCTGCCGATTAATAGATCAATTCAAAAAAATGTATAAACAATATTTTATTCAATAATTGAAAGGGATTGGGAAACAGTCTTATTTTAGCCTGTGTCATCCCTCTTCCGAAATTAAAATTGTCTTATGAACGCAATGAATTTCGTATATAGATGATGTTTTTCGATGAAATATTATGAGACTTGTATTTTGGTGAAGGGAGGGACTTTGAATTATTGCCCTTAAACAAAATATGTCTACACTGAAGTTAGTGTAATTACCATTTCGCTCTTATCTTTTTTAATGTATTTAATGTAACGTATTTTTTCAATTTTTCTATTGCAAACAGGATTGTCCGGGAGGGGTAAGTACTGTTTTAGCATATTATGTTTGTTTGTACACAAAATGACTTACTTACTGCTGTAATAACAGTAAATGTTTAAATTGACCAAGATAGGGCAGTTAGTGCAAAGAAATGACAGATTGCACAGTCAATTAAATTGGCATTAAATTTACGCCAAACTTCTCTGGCCCAATTTGATTTAATGACAATACCATGTTATGCAATATATGTAATGTTTGTATAAGTACATTATGTTCTCTTTTTGCAGTTTACAAAAAGATCCAGACAACCACAGGTAAGTTATGTTGGGTTTTTTTTGTCAGATTTTTCAAAATAGGTTGAATGATATTTTGCTTCCTTATTCTACCTGTGAATATATCGATTACCACTATTTCATTGAAGTAATAAAATACGTGTTTATATTTCTTGAAGGCATAAAAAAGACAGTCGTTGCCTTCCATATTTACGTATGTCGTTGAGGTTTAGGCCGTGGTCACACATACCTAAGTCAGAATTGTGTACGTTAAACGAATGCGAAACTTTGCAGTTTTTTTCTGATTAAGTTACGTATTCAACTGGCGGATATAAAAAAAACGGACATTTACGTACGTATGTTTGACCACGGCCAGATAAAGTATGTGTACACATTGATCGAAAAATAATGAATTGAGCTACTTTGCTACCCACGTGACTACATAATTATGCTACCTGTGAAATGATCTTAAAGGGGAATGTTCACCATTTTCGAAGATCGATTTGGGCCTTGAATTTATGAAAATAGCCTTCAGATTTACTGTAACAGTCCCAAAATCACACAATCCCTTCAATGTCTTACCTAAACATTTAACTTTCATTTTCTGTATATGTGTTTTCTATAAAATGGCGAGTCTGATTTTTGACATTCAAACGCTCATGCTTATGACTATACACGGGGATTTGAAGGCTTATATTTCGAGAGAAAGTTGTGACCATTATTATGGATTAGAATAGCTAAATGATTCCAGGTTCTGAGACTAAAATTTTATTGGTCGTATAGTTAGTGAACATATATAATCTCTTTAAAAAAAAATGCATGTACATACTGTGATAGTATCTATTATTTTCTTTCAGTTGCAAAAAGCAGAAGAATCCCAACCTAAAGAAGACGAAAAATTATTACGATATTTACTACATATATTACAAGATGAACAGCGGCAACGTTTACCTACTTCTAGTCCATTGGATTTATATCATATACAATCTAAATTTTATCCTGGTTATCAGCGCAGCTAATTGGTAAGTTTTGTTTGTGTTTCTTTTGGTCGAAATGAAGCTTTTTGATCACTTAAAGCGATATCTCCTCTTTGAATGCTTAAAAAGTCAAGATTTTCAAATTTGGTCAATAATAGTTTATATATTCATTAGGGACTTTATCTGGTGTCATAAACATACAACAGATAATCTGTATAATCTGATAAATCCAGAAAACTACATTTATGTAATAATAATTGAAATACGCTAACGAAATAATAATGTAATTGTATGGAATAATAACTTAATTTTAAGGGTTTGTTTGATTCTGATTCTGCAATCTTAATCGTAATTTCGTATAATGTTACACACGGATACCTGGTGCTGGTAGCCCCCCCCCCCCCCCCCCAGGACAATTATTTGGCCCCAACTGGGCCCCTTCACCTAAATATTCCTAGAAACGCCACTGCATCTAACAGAACGTTGGAAAAAGATCAGAAAAACCCTTTACAATCCCTTTGCACTTGGAAAACAACAGAGTAGTTTTTATCTACCTTCAATCTCCTAAAAAGAACATGACTGTAAGAGGGATATGAATTAAAAATATTCTATCCCCTGATACAATAAATAAAATGTTCTTTCCCTTCTTTTCAGGACTAGCTCCAATTACTCGCTAAAGCAGATGCGTGATGCAGGCTGCAGACCAAATTAAGTCATATCATTTGCATCATTATACAAGATTCATATGTAGTTGTTTTCTGTGATTCTGTTCTTTAAAACCCAATTTATTTAAATCAACCAAATTGAAAATTGGTAATGGATCAAACATCATTGTTCTCTCTCGATCTGTGTCCCTTGTTGTTAACCTTATATTCGGATCTACAAATTTATTTGTGTTAGATAACTATGGTGTCACTGTTTAATCAGAGTCACTGCCTTAATGGTTTGCTGATCATTTTGGATGTAACGCAATTGTGTTCGTGACATGGAGATGTTTTGTTTGTTAACAGAAAGTAGCTCAAAACCACCTTAAAAACCTTCGTTTCAGATACAGTACCTCAATAATAAGGAACTCGAAAGGGAACTAACAAACATTATGCTAAATTACTGAAAGATCAGTTAAAACATTGTTAAAACACCGTCTTTATTGAAAATATTGAAAAGGAACACTTCCTCAAGACCACGTTTTCTCAGTAATTCGCTGGTGATGTCAATATTGTTCATGTTCGGTTATGTAGCTGTAAAGCGAACTTGAAAATGGGAAAAGAAACAGACATTGAATATCCATTTGGTTTCATACTACTTGTATTTTTGTTGGTTCACTTTAAATCATATCTGATCTGAAAATATTAAAAATAACTCATACAAAATAGAATCTCGAACCAACATACTATTATACATATCTTCGTAATGTTTTGAAATGAAGATCTACTTTCAATTATACAATCTTTAGCAGGCGATTTGTCCAAATGTTTGGGGGACGAATCTGAGTGCGAAACACCACAGACTCGAGCAAGGTATTTCCCCTTAAAAAACGGAAATATTTGATGCATTCTGAACCATATTTCGGTACCTTTTCACGAAATCTTTCTTACCAATCAAATTGTGGGAGAGTCTCTTTCGCTCCACCTTCTTCTTTCGGCCTTGATCATTACTGATTGTTCATAGAATCTGATATTTGAAGTAACCTGAATGTAATGAACATGTATTTTGTCAACTTGTGTCGTCTTTCTCATTTTTTTTGTTACATACATAAATTATATAACAAACATTTTCCTAAATTCAACTGTATTTGGCTGGGTTATAAGACTTAAAAGAAAAACGTCTGTTTATCAGATCATGTAAGAATATTATTATATGTACTTATATTAAAGCAAATGTTAAATTTTTGTTATTTGTTTAACTTTGACCAAGTCATTCATCAGATCACAATTTATATGTGTTTTCTATATAAGGCATAGTCTGATTAAACAAAGAGGCATAATTTTGTTCAGACGTTGATAATTATGGATGCACAGGGATTTAAAGGGTTAAACTTCGAGGGAGAGTTTGGAACATTATTATGGATTAGATAAGCTAACAAATTCGAGGTTCTGATACTAAAATCTTGTTAGTCGAACGAATGGTGAACTTATCCCTCTAATACCATCAGCAGAACATTACCATACACCAAAACTGGCAGAGGATTTTATTTCCGATGAAAACATCCTTGTCAATGAAACAAACATTATAATTATTGGTATGATGATAGTTGATCGTTAGTGTTCATCATTATGATTTTATCAATGACAAGAACACAATTCATGACACACCTAGCTTAGATTTACTACCAGGTAAATACGATTAAAGGGACACGTTCACCAATAACTCTCAGGAACGGTAATTGTTTAGCTAAGCTAATCAGTAATTGTGTTGACAGCTTAAGTATAGGTTAATGGCCGAAAGCAGTCCAATAAGTTCAATAATGATCGTAACACAAGGACCGAAGGTTCGCGTGTTACGTCATTATTGAACGCATTGGACTGCTTGAGTATCATTAACCTATTTAAAATACAGATCAACCAAAAAACAGCTCACTGTAAATGCATGTGTCCCCCATCACTATGTCAAGAACAAAGGGTGACGTCACATCTGTATTTTAAGATGAAATATAAGCCTTGGAATCCAGTGTATCCATAATTATCAGCTTTTGAAAGTAAAAATACGAGAGTATATTATGCCCAAAATAGAAAACACACATACATAAGTCAATTTGGGCCTACGAGTATTCAAGACTCAAATCACCACATGAAAATATCGATTGTTCCCCTTTAAGTCACAAGAAGCAGAATGTCAAAGGGTAAAAATGATATACGACGAAAATTGTTTTTCAAATTAAAAATCGTTAAAGGGAAGTAATTTATTGACGGACTTGAGCTATAAAAGGCATATTTTTCACATTCAAGTCAATTAAAATATAATAGTGATATTGACCCTGTTTAATTCGGGATAATTACTTCCTGTTCATACATAATACGCCCAACATAATATCATGATTTCTAATATATCGGGTGTCGCAAAAAAAACGTCCCCAACTTTGACGCAATGTATCTCAGCTGCTGATGAGCCGATCTCTTTCAACATTTTCACAGATCTACTTCAACATGTCCTTGTCAGACCCTGAAAATATAAAAGTCATCGAACAAAAATTTCAGGATGGAAAATGAATGATATTGGTGGTCGAATTGGTGAAAGCACAATAGACACAGGTTGAAATGTGTAGTTTGCTCTGATATTGAATTTTATGACATGCTATATTGTTTGAGGCAGTCCTTGTACAATTGTTATTCGATGACTTTCATATTTTCAGGGTCTGACGAGGACATGTTGAAGTAAATCTGTGAGAATTTTGAAAGAGGTCGGTTTATCAGCAGCTGAGATACTCACTGTCAAACTTGGAGACGTTTTTTTTAGACACCCGATATAAGGGATATCAAGTCCGGAAGGAGTTGGTATTCTCCTACCTTATTACCAGAACATTGAGCGCAATCCAAGTAAAGTTTGGGCAAATTGGTCTGGGTACTTTTGGTTATTGTTTCAAAAGTGAGTCTTCTCTGCAGAATAACGCTGTATCCTTGTGTTTATTGCAGCGACAATGCTTTCTAAAATAGGTCTGTCGTTAGATTTTAGCACATTCCATTGATTCATTTACGCACTTTTATCAGTGAAATGTAAGTAAATGGAGGTTTATTCTGTACCAGTTAGGACTAATCGGGACGGGTAAACGCCATGAAGTGAGGCACATGTTTACAGAGCAGCAGCATTAGCCTATTGTCCATGATTCCAACTATGTCGAGGGATCTCTAACATGTACAGCTTGTAGCAAAATGGGCCTCAGATTATTTAACATCCAAGCGACATAACGCCCCCGACCTGCATTACGGGGTTGAGAAATTGGACCCTGGAACTTCAGGTTAGCCAAAAGGTTTCTCACTCACTGGACCATCGTAGCTTCCGCCCTTATCGTCAGTGTTAAATAATTAATAGAAGATTACACACGATTTTTCTATTTAAATATATTTTATAAACAATATTATTATGAAAACATAAAATTCAACACAATAATGTAAATAGATTTTAATAAAATAATTCAAAATAATATAACATCTTCAAATATCACAGCTTGCTTCGAAATAACTCAATAGATCGATTTAACAAATATTTCTTTTAACGATAAACACTTAAAACAATTAATTATATTTTAATATTCTTATATTTTCCATGATTACATCGATCAAGTTTATATTGTCTATCCCAGTCCCTTTGTTTGTTATATTTTGAAATGTGTGTATTTTAGTCTGAAAGATTAGTTACGCTAAAGTTAAAGCCCATAAGTTGATTTAAAGGGATATGTTCACTAAGTGTTCGACCAAAAAACTTTTAATCTCGGAACCTGGACTTTTTTTAGCTAATCTAATCCGCAATCCGTTCCAAACTCTCCCTCAAAACGTAAGCCTACAAATCCACGTATCTAAAGTATCAGCGTTTGAAAAATACGACTCGTCGTTTAATGAGCCTATGCCTTATATTATAGAAAACACATAAACATAAAAATAAAGAGACTGTTAATATAATAAGGGATTGTGCAAACTATAATGTCACGTTTGAAAAAAGTATATTTAGGAGCAGATGACATTAACTGCTCTGGTTACAATAGGTACATGGATCTGAAATCAGAGAGTATTTAAGAAGTATAAAAATGAAGATCATTAAAGGGAGTGTGAGAAGGTTTTCTAAACTATACTATATCAGTATCGATTTGAGACATTCCAGTCGGGTCTAACCACATCATCCATGCAGTGATGATAATTTGAACTCTGACCTAACCTAAATGACCTCTGCTTTAACCAAACATATATTTGCCCTCTCCAGGGTGTGACGCGATCTAAGGTTCCCAAATGCAGTAGATAAGTTTTTGGGGGAAAAGTGTGAGTTTTTCTAAACTATATTATACGTAACGATTTGAGACACTCTAATGCTAGCCAGATTTCTGTATTATAGTCCTGACAATTTCACTAAAAATACTTTACACACAGCTTTAACAGACATCTGACCGAAAATTCGAAAAGTGCAAATCTATACTAATCCCTTTGTGACTTTTTTTTTAACTCAATTGAATAATATGTAAACTTAAAATAACGTCGACGTTATTGCAAAATCGGATGCTTAACTTTGATGGGTCTGGTCGCCAGCTGATGTCTGACGTAAGTTTCTTCGAAAGGAAATCAATGTTTATTTTTGTGATTTATCACAATTGCATCATGCCAAGCAATGTTTTTAATTAATCTAGTTCCTTCCTAGTGCACAATTAAGAAAACTTGGATATGAACAGTGTATATGAATTGTGTATGCTAACATGTACATTTTGTTAAGATCATATCAACCTAAAGTTTTATCCAAGAATTGCGTATAAAATCAAATATTTTTTTTGCAACAAAGCCTGGGTTATATATTAATTACAAAACTCAAAATATATAATACATGGTAATGCTGGTTGGTAATGTCCGAAAACAAGATAGGTTTCCTTCGTTAATAAATCACACATGACACACAAAATATTAAAAATAAACTATGAAAATTCAACAAAAATAAATTAGATTAATGATACGTTTCTTTAAGCACTCGTATACTAAAATCGCACAAAAGTCACTTTGCACTAAATGTATTACACCTTTTGTAATATCAGACGTTATCGTATAGAGTCAGCTAATGGATTATGTTCTAAATTATGGATCAAATACTTATTTAAAATTCTCTAGACTATTATGCATAATCATGAAGCTTAAGGCGGATTAAAGTGAAAAAAGCACCATTAACCTTCTTGATTAAGTCCAAACTCCGACTTTAAAGAGCCACCATCATTTTGGGAAGGTGCAGGATGTATTTTAAGCTTTTGGCGCTTTAGACCAGCCCGATTGTTCTTTCATCCTTCGTCCTCGTCATCTTCTTCATCAGAAGATTCAATCTTTTCACCAAAAACGTTCACATTATCTTCTTCATCTTTGGAATCTTCAACTTTATGAACAGGTTGACCTTTACACATCAGTTTTAATATAATCACCTCTGAACGTTCATACAAACCAAATGTTATCATACTATCGTGGTAAGCCAGTTCACAACACATTATCTTGGTGTCTGGTGTGAACACTGCCATTACCGTTGTGTTTTCAATATCCCACACGGATATGTCACCAGCTAAGACAATGGCACGTCGACCCTCATCAGCGATAAATATCTTGCTGCCCATAGAAAACTTCAAACCAGCATAACCCTTGATCTTTTTAAGGGAATTCGAAGACATTGGGTCCCAAATGTGAAGTTCATTAGGAGATTTGCCTATCACAACCCGGTTGGCAGTATCTGTTATTCCAATAGCACAAACGTCACTTTCATTTTTAAGTCTACGTTTAACTTCACCCGTCGTTAAATCCCATAATGTGACGTAACTGATTTTACTTTCTTCGTCATAATTTGCGTGAACGAGATGATCCCCATCGTATGTTAATGCTGCTACGTGCAAGAACATCATCGAGTGTTCGTTTTCGATGACTTGAGTATGTGTCTGGGAAGGAATATCGAACACACACAGGTGATGAGCGAAAAATGAAGCGACTATTTTCTTCTGATTTCCACTGACAATAAACTGTTCCATGGAATTTTCCTTCTCTTTCTTTAACTCAGCTAAACGATTTCTTTCTTGCTCTTTTTCCTTCTGATGTCGCTTTTCTCTGTCAGCATCCGATTCAGCACGAAGATCCCACGGTGTCATGGATAAATCTGAAGCACGCTTCTTCTTCTTCCCACCAATTCCCAACAGAGCTAAACCTTTAGCCATCTTAGTTTTGGCAGCTTTATCTTTGAAGTCAGTCCTGATTCGATAAGTAACTTGTCCAGTCTGTAAGCTCCAGACAACAAAATGAGTTCTATTATCAGATGGTCCCATCAAATGATTTTCATCAAGTAATACATACTCATGTGATGGCGCCGGTACAATGTAACAACTGGTTAACTTTCTTTCATAACGTTTGGTTTTCAAGTTGTAGATAAGCACTGTTTGGAAAACTGGTTTGGAATCGTCTGTTGCATTCGAAAATCCTCTGTCGGTTAAAATGACAAGTTGGCTATTAAGGGCAATAACCACATCGGATGTTTCGGTCATCCCTCTTTCAATTCGAACAGCCGTCTGTAGGCATTTGGCTTTAGCTACGTTCCAAACACTAATCGGTCCATGGTTTACTGCTTTGGCTACCACATAGCGAGGATACTCTTTCATAGGGAATATCTGACCAACACCTAAAGATTTCTTTAATTTTGGAGCGTGTTGATTTACCTGCTTACTCAAATTCCAGATTCTTAAGGTATTGTCGTCTTTAGCAGCAGTTAAGCAAAACCGGAAATCGCAACAAGCTCCAATAGACGAAAGTCGTGCATGCGTGGCAAGATGTTTATGATCCTCGGTTTCTAAATTCCACAGAGCTATATCCGAGGTGTTATTTCTCTCTGAAGTACAAACAGCTATGGCGTGAGATCCATGTAGATTTAGATGTAATTCAGTGATATGATCGTGAGTACATCCCCTCACACTTCTTATATAATAACCCTTCTTTGCGTCAAAAAGCTCCAGTTGGTAAATTTCGTGGAGTTTCATATATTGCTGTCGGCAACCCACAACAAAATATTCTGACGTGATAGCTAAGGCGACTATAGAAGAAGACTCTTCGTGGCAAACTAACTTTTGAAGCACCTTTTTGGATCTGGCACCAATAATCAAGGCTGTGTTAGCACTTCTAAAGGCTACAAGAACTTTATCTGTTGGTGAATTGTCAGCGGCTAATATAGATCTATCTTTATGGATACAGCTTCCTGGTATACGTTCTTCTCCTGTGAAGGTCAGAGTGCCGAGATCCCAAGTTCTAATCATGTTCGAGCCATAGAAACATGCGACCAGTGTACAACTATCAGACGCAGTGATGGTTACAGCTGGGTCCACGTATTCGGAGATGGTATAAATATTAGCTCCAGTATTAATGGACCATATTTTGATGACGTTATCTTCAGAAGTAATGGCGTATGTATTATTCATGGCTAATCGTGTTCTGGATACCTGATGACCAACATTTTCTATCGTTTTTACCACCTTCCCTGATCTTAGGTCCCATAATTTCATGGTACCATCCTTTGAAGAAGTAACAGCTTTGAATCCGTCACTTGTCAGCGTAACTGCCGTAATTGGTTCGGTGTGCCCTGAGAGTAGATCAAAAAGTATTCCTCCGGGTTCGGTGAGGCATCCGTGGGACGGAATAAGAGCAGGGAGTGACGAACTTTCGGCTTGAGCCACAAGATTATGAAGAAAGGGATATTTTCTTGGATCACCAGCAGTAGCAGGAATATCTCTTGACAAAATACCATGAAGTCTTCCAATAAGTTGAGAAGCAAGTTGTCTTGGTTCACAAATTAAAGCATTGCTTGATAAATGAAGAGCATCAGATAAAGCTTTGAAGTCAAAGTCCTTTTCATCCACACTATGAGCAAACTGGTATTCTTCAAGTACTGCCCTAAGAGAGGTACCACACAACTTAGCTAAAATCCATTCAAAGTTACATAACGTTTCAGATTTTAGGAGATCGTTCTGTTGTGAATTAAGCAGGTGATATGGTAATTCATTCAACTTCCTTAAATTGTAAACTCTGTCACTTCCACTTGGGCTAGGATTCTCTGGTTCAAAATAAAGTGGTTGAGGTGACAGTAGTCTATCAGCACCTTTATCATTTCCACCGTAAGGTTTAGGCTTGTCGACCCATATTCCTCTGAAATACTCTGCAAGGGCTTTGTGGTACGATGGAGCCTTGTCCCTTTGAAGTAAGTACCGTTCTTGTGCTGCTTCAAAAAAGTCTACGTGTGCCCAGCATAGAGTAGTAGTGTTGTCGGCGGAACGTTTCAGCAAGTAATCATCAAGATCTGCTTTCAGACTTTCCCACTTGAACTGTGGAAGACGTCTATTACAAGGTTTGAAGAAAGCATGAACTTCATCCATGACTACATCATCCATTGACAGCAAGTCTTCCATTTCCACGTCGGAGATGCCGTTTCTGGATGCGGTGATGTATCCCAAGGCTCGTTTCACCAGGCATTCACCATGGTCTCGTTCTAATCTTCCAAATTTTATTGTGGCTATCTTCTTAACCGTTTCACTCAATTTGACCATTTCAGGATTTGTGTACGATGTCCACGACAGAGACTCGTTAAAGGCACATTTGAGGTAAAGAGGCGTTGGACACTTTTCAAAAGCATTTAACAGTACTTCGTATTGTTCATCTGTTAACGCTCTGTTGTGTGAATTTAACCAGTGATGTAAGATGGTTATGGCATCATTTTCAGGCATGTCTGATATTCCTAGTAAACAATTCTCGCTTCCTTCGTACTGTTTCTTTAATATTGGATAACACAGGAATTTATCATCCGGAAGAGTAGAAACTATGATGTGGACGTGTTCTGGAACCTCTTTAGGTAACCAAATGAGCTTTCTTCCATCATGTGCATCTGAAACAAATCAAAAATCATTTTGAGGATGTACAATTTAGTAATATCGCTTGAGTTTGAAAATCTACACCAGATATATTAAAAATGTTACTAAGGTATGCTTATCCAATCGACTTCGTCAAGTTCAGTCATACCTTGCCCATTTCCTTGAATTCTGCAAAACCACCCTTGAGAATGAGTTTTGCACAATTTGCCTGTCTCTAGTTTATAATAGTAAGTCTCTTCACTTGGGTTGCTGACAATATCGTGTGCTCTTGTTTCTCTGGTGCATTTAAGTCCGGCAACTTACTTATCCAGTTTCTCAGACGTGATATATAGAGGTGATATTGTAACGTTTACTGTGTAGTTACAAAAAATTATGACAAATTTTGTTCAAATTCCCAAAACTACCGATCATTTGCCCTAAGATGAATAGAGTAATATTTCACAAGAAACAACATACCGGAGAGTCGATCTAGTGCATCTAAAACAATAACCAGTGGCTTCTGTTTAGTAGCTTGTTGCATTCGATAACCAAAATCGTTCACGATACCTTTAAAATCCTGAAACACCAAAATAAAAATAATGGTAAAGTGATCACAGTGAATACAAGTTAAATACAGCTTTAAATACTAATCGCCTTCAAATTGGACAATTGTCTGTAACTTAGTGTTCTAATGAAGCTTGTTGAATTTTTTTGAATTTCTGAAAAAAAAGTCTTAGGTCAGGCTAAAAAATTTCAAGTACTGTATATCATAATGGACATTGCCAGGGAGGGGAGCAAAAGGGGGCAGACTAATTATTGGTGGGGTCATGGGGGGTCCACTACCGTCGTTGATAATCCAGGTATAGAAGGGCCAAAAGGCGAAATTCATCCGTGGGGTGAACTTTTGATTTTTGTCTTAATAAAAAAGTTGATTTGATGCTTAACGACATATACTTGAGGCGATACGTGCACAAATGATGGGATATAATTAAACAGTCATATATACAGATTTATCATTCTTACCGAAGGTATGTCACTAGAATTATCATCAAAAATCTCACACATCTGTTGACAAATACTTCTCAATAAGGTACGTATATTGGTCGAGGTCATGGTAGTAGCTATTTGTCTGTATATCACTCTAATATCGCTTCTGAAAAAAATTTGTTAAGAGATTTATATAATATCCTAAACTGCATATTGTTTTGTTATCTGTATATTGATATTGAAGCTTCTGGTTACTACCTTAATAGATTTGGAAGAGTCATTCATTTATGTTCTGAACACTCAACAATATCAAACTAATATTGTCAGAGGGAATCGATATGTTTCCGAATCTGAAAATGGCCTTCCAGTAATTCAACTGATAAAGCAGAGGGTAAACCTGTTAGCTGATTAAAGGGGAATAACCAATGTTCCAAAATTTCAACAATGCAGAATATCACATTTGACTATAGAATAAAGGTTAATAGAAATCCAAGAACATATCAGACACTGAATTTTGGCCCTAAAAAAATTAAATTGCATTAAATGCAAACTATATTTTCATGGCCCTGCTTACTTTTACAGAATACCTGATATCACTCTGAGATTTGCGAGAATGAGCTTACCCTTTAAACCACTTGTAAATCTCTTTGGTTGCTTTAGCCAGTAATGCTGATTTTCCTGTTCCCGATTTACCATGGATAACAAGAGGGCGCTTGGTGGTAGATCTCATGTATGCTTTAATAGTCTGCAATAACTCCTTTCTGCCCTGGAAGTTTCTAGACCTGTAAAAGTAACAGGGTCTTTCTTTAGACAAAAATTGGAGTTTTTCATTTCATTTTTTGGGAGGAGTTTTGTTGTCTCCACTAAAGACCTATTAGCAGTACTCTAATTAAAAATGACCCATTTCACTCGTGGGTATATTTTATTATGCCTAATTACGATCTCTGAAAGTATTGGAATGTCTAGCTCATTGGATGTCTAGCTAATGGGATGTCTAACTAATGGGATGTCGAACTAATAGGATGCCTAACTAGGGATATCTAACTAATGGGATGTCTAACTAATGGGATGTCTAACTGATGGGATGTCTAACTAATAGGATGTCTAGCTAATGGGATGTCTAGCTAATGGGATGTCTAACTAATGGGATGTCTAACTTATGGGACAAAACCTAATTATCATACTCATATCATTATCATAGCTACTATAGTACTATAAGTTTTCAAATAATTTTACCTTTGATGACATTGGGCGACATGTTGAGAAACCTCTTCATATAGCTTAATCTGCCCATTGGCCATTGTTCCTTTACCATCCAATGCTGTACCTATATCTCTTTTGAGTGAATCTAAAACCACTTTACACATTCTGTCAACATATGCTGAATGTTCTCGTTTTGTTTGTGGGTTGATTCCCCCGCCATACCATTCAATTTTGAAATCTGTTCGATATGATTCGGGAACCTAAAACAGAAAACCATGTACATAAAATGACTACTGATTTTAAAGCTATATGAGTTTTATGTGAAACACGGGTAAGATTGATTTTCAAACTACCAAACCGCATTTTAGTAAACAAATTTGTAAATCAAGAATCTCATTTGCAATGCATTCAAATTATCATTTGAAAAAATAATATCAAGTGGGTAGGATAGATTTACAAACAAGCAGACCGGACACAAAACATTGCTTTTGTCAGTTAACAAAAGGATATCACTCAACACAGAATTGGAAAATACTTCGGCATATAAATTAGAAATTTCGCAAGAATGAGGCTATGCTTTGCTTTGCATGGAGCAGGGCACGAAAATGCTCAAATCTGCGATTTTGGAGCGAAATTGGAGCAAAATTTAAGGTGCAACCATATACTTCTATGATACCACTGCCGTTATCTATATATAACAAGTACACACCTTCAATGGTAAAACAGTTTCTCGTAGATGTTCTATCCTCTCTTCTCTTGATTGGTCCATTTGCTGACTTCTAGGATGAGTGACATCAAGATATTTAGCGGAAGTGACGTCATCGAGATTATTTTTAACATTTCTGATAGTTCTCTGTATCAAAAGGCAGTGAGGTGATGAGTTGTCTGTTTCTAAACCATGTTCTAACTCCATCTCAAACACTGAAAATCAACGATTAATTTCCTTAATAGGTAAAAGGTTCCACGTATTTGCCCTGGGTCTAATGAAATGAGTTGGTCCCAATAGATATAAGATATCAGAAAAAAATGCTCTTAAATGATATGACATTGGCATTATCGACAAGATCGACTCCATTGAGATCGTGACCGTTGCTAAAGAATCTATTAAGCCATGCTTTATAGTTATAGAATTAAAGGTTAGCATTAGCACCAATAGAACCATCACGTTGAACCTAATTTAAGGAAGGCTGTTGACAGTTTTAGATTGAAGTAACCCTGAGAAAAATAAGTAAGCGAGATTTATAATGGATTATTAATCGCAGAAAACAAAAACTTACATGAAATGAAATATTTTCTTCTGTCTTCGGGGGCATCGATAACTTTAGGAGCATATTCTTGTAATATCTTTATTAATTTCTTCATAGCAGAACCGTAGTTTTGTCTGGCTTGTGTTCGTTTAGCAGTATCTTTATTGAGTATTTCTTTATAAAATGAGCTGCAAAACAATTGAGAACCGTTAAAAACGATCAAGTGCTATCCAACTAATTTCAGTTATTGCCCTTGCTTTGCTCTTGCATACTCTTAGTAGAAGATAGTTGGATAACGAAAATTACGAACCTAATGTTTTGAAGACGATAAACGGGGGGAACACTATTCTCATCCAAAATATACCATTGTTCTAACGCTTTCACATCAGGTAATGCTTCTTCTCTAGCTTTCAAATCTCTGATGGTCTCTTTCCTTATAACACTCTTACGTCCTCTAATCTTTGGTTTGTCGTCAGCAGCTGCTTTCTCGGCATCAGCATTGGTATTTTCACTTGATGCTTCAGTTTTTGCGTCTAAAGTAACGTCTTGATTAGAATCAATGGCTATCAATTTGTCTCTAATAAACTGCAATTCCTCATCATAAAAGGCTTTGGCTGTGTTATAAATTTCTTCGAATTCCTCTTTCGGAATCTCTGACGGAAGAACGTACGTTCCGTATTTTTCACCACATAATATCTGGAAATATAAATACAGATTTGCAGATTTGCAGATGGCATCCTTACCTAAAGGTTACAGATAGATAACATTCTGATATTTTGAGAACATCGTATGTAGGCTACTGTAGTTAAAAGGGGGGGGGGGGGGGCATAAGCACTACAATGCCCCTTTGGATAAATTGCTCTCCCCCCTCAACCCATGAAACAGTCAAGTTTTACTACGAACATGATCGTCTAAAAGTCAAGCTTTTAAATAATTGTGTCGCGTTAAGTATCGGAACTTTAACATTCACCCTTCAGAAATGTAGCCCAAATGTGCTCTACTTGTTAAGTTATTAAGTTATGCTTTGAACTATTATTCGGTTCCCAAACTTCTAATACTCACCAGAAAATCAATTGCCGTTGAATCAGATTGACAATTCTCTATAACTTGCTGACAAAGTTTTGGTAACCTATGATCATCAGTGACATCATCCGGTAACGACCAATGTAGATCAATAGCTCTGAAGTCATAGCCTTTCTCGAGACAATATCGTCGAATATTTGGGTATACCTTCTCCATTAAATGTGTTCTTTCAACTTCCGTCCCTGAAAGCCAAATCATATTCACTTTACAAGAACGCCATAACATAAGGCTATTCATCATGGAATTTTGATTACGTTTCGTTTACATGAAATCATCAAGAAGTAGAATAATATCTAGATTCACTATTGTACATCAACACACATTCACTAACAAGAATGGTGCCCTCTTCAGTATCACTTCTAATAAGCCACGTTTTGTTTCAATTGACCACGAAATACGTGTATGCCAAACCAATTCTACTAGTAGTTCTGGATAAATCGACTGAAATCTTCCGGTTTGGTGCATCAGAATAGCACTTAGAACTTTTTAAGTAGGCCTATTTCTAGATTATATTATAGAGAATGAGTTTACGTTACAAGATTCACCAAAATCACTTACCCACAAACTCTGAGCAAACATACAATTGAATCATCTTAGATTCTGGATAACATCGTCTATTATTATATCCCTGTAACACTCTATTCATCATTGTACCACTAGATAGAGCTGTATTCTCTCTAGTCTCTGGTCGGTATACAACTGGCGTCGTTACAGGGCTGACGTCAAGTAGGCGGAAATCTACTTTCTTCTCGATTGGTACTTCTGTATTCTTTCGTTGTGTAAGTCTGAAGACCTCTTCGTCCTCGTCCACAGATTCTCCCGTTTCTGTAGCTGAATTCATTTCAAAGGGAGCCTCTGTCACTGAAACTTTCTTCTTTTGAGCACTCTGAAGTGGTCTTGGTGTTTCGTCATTTTTATCCGGTTCGTCCAAATTGATGACCTCGTTTGGCGTTGGATGGCCGTTGCCTTGAAGCTGTTCTGCTTTAACTTCCGGTTCCGGTGCATCTGGGGGAATTTCAACAAAAGTTTGCTCTGTGTTCTCTGTTTGCTGCACTGGAACTTGTTCATTATCGCCATTCGGTACATGGTCAATTTCCAATTTTTCTGACTTCGGTATAGAAGAGCTACGACGACCTCGTGTCTTGGAATTGTCAGTTATGATTTCGCCTATATCTGAGTATTTACTGAAAATGTTTCTCTTTTCACTGGACTGGAAGGATTATGTAAAAAAAATAGAAATTTTAATTTGTGAAGAATAAAGGAAAGTGCATACACTCATACCAGCAGTGAAATAAAATAACACTATAACTTAACAACTTCAATTATTCCGCAAAGTATCAAAGATTAAAAGTATACCCCAAATCGTACAAGCAAGACGATTCCAAATCAAAACATCAGATGTCCTGTCCAAAGAATGACAAAATTGAGAGCAATAGATGTATTAGTAGTGAACTCCTCCAAAGATAAGTACCATCGAGTGATTCAAAAAGAGTAAGTACAATCTGCTTCGCTCGACATCCGCCAATCTTAAATAAAGTTCACATCATGAGGAGATACATCAGTGCCAAAAAAAATATAAACCTAAAAAGTGTCTAATCCCACCCTCTTCAAAAAATATGAAATGTAGCAAACCTTTCCAGTTTTCTGTGATTTCGATTGAGCTTTTTTTAAGAAGTATTCAGCATCTTGATTTTCTTCATCACTTTCATTATATCTCTGTTCTATTCTTCGACTTAATTTACGCTGAAAATATAATTGATTTCGGGTTCTGGAACAAATTAGGTCAAACTATGCGCCAAACTAGGTTTGTAAGGTAAAGTCCATGTCATACATACATTGACAAAAAAAAATCACACGATAATGTGCAAAGAGTAGGTAAAAAGTCGATATAATGAGAGTAAATGTCCCAAAACGTAGTTACATTTACTCTCAGTAAGCTATTTCATCATTTTACCTACTCTTTGCATGTTATCGTGTGATATATTTTTTCCCTCGACTCGTAGTTTTATTTTTTTTAAACATTAGATATTAAAGGTTAGCAAATCTTGTCTCGTCTGGCAAATGAAATAATAAGAATATAATATAACTCACTCTTAAATGGTTGACGATTTTTCTATCTAAATCGATACTTATTTTCTTGTATTTTCTTTGTAAAGCCCCATCAGCTAACTGTAAATTACATAAGATACAGATTTCATTTATTTCAGAGATTAACGCTTCACAAATTTAGGGAACAAATTTCTTAAGTTGATTTGCTGTATTGTTTGGCTGTCTGAAGGTTTTTGTGTGGACTCAGGACTATAAAGCTCCATGGAAGCTCGAAAGGGGATAATATGACCATTCATAATGTTATTTACCTCGTCATTAAGGTTATGTAGTGAACCACCTTTTCGTGGTGTTCTATAAAAACTAGACTCTGTATCTAATGGTGGTAAAACATTACTCCTCTTTCTACCTTCATCTGCTAACTGTAAATAAAAAGATACAAATGTAAATAAAGAGATATAAAACTGAATAATGATATGTAAATGTAAATAAAGATATATGAATGTAAATAACGATATGTAAATGTAAATAAAGAGATAGAAATGTAAATGTAATAATGTGATGTAAATAATGATAAATAAATTAAAACAAAGAGATATAAGTGTAATTAATTATAAATAATGATAATATATAAATGAAAATAATGATATGTAAATGTAAATAATGATATATAAATGTAAATAATGATATATACATGTACATAAAGAGAAATAACTGTACATAAAGTGATACAAATGTAAAAACGATACATATAAAGAGATACATCCATTGATATGGGAAAAGCTGTTAATGAAAGGACAATCCACTTAATACTTAAAAAAGATAAAATTGTAAATAAGAGATAAAAACTGTACAAATTGTGATAAGAATGTAAATTTATAAAGATATAGAGATTTCAGTGGCGTTTCTAAGAATCTTTAAGTTGGGGATCGAGTTGGGGCCAAATAATGTCAGGGAGGGGGGGGGGGGAGTGTGGAGAGGGGGCTACCAGCACTAGGTATCCATATGTAACATTATACGAAATTTCAAAGTGGGGGGCCAAGACCGGGCCAGCCACAGAGATATTTATATAGATAACTGAAATTTTGAAATGTTGAAGTCTATCACTATGATTAAATCCCATTCAGTAAAGATCAATTATCAGTTTCCAATAATACCTTCTAATCGATAAACAACAGTGTAAAAATCAGTACAAGTTGAGTATTTATTGCTCTCGTTTCAACCATATTATAAACACCAATGAATTGATTATTTTTTCACGAACTACGTCTTGTTTTTAAGAGTATTAATTTCTTTCAGAGGAAGAGATTCAATAGACACGTCTGACAAAAGCATAATAAATACTTCAACCTAAACACGCTACTTTATAATTAATCAATGCATTTCTTTTGTGTGGATTGCCGTTAATTCTTCTTTGGCTTTTGGTTGATTTTTAGATACAGGTGTTTTATTCCGTTAGTTCTAAGTTTGGTTGCAAAGGTCAGTTTTAAGGCATTAAAGGGGTTGTAAAGCGTAATTCTAAACTTTGTATGTGTATCGGGGACATTGACAGCATCAATTTGTGCCATTCCAATTTCCATTCCGACGTCTGTGGTTCTTGGCTTACCGTCAGTGACGTCATAAAACACGTTAGTTTTGTAAATGTGCTTGAGACCCTGCGATCCTAGACAACCCTTGCAACCTTTGAAGGTCGCGACTAATAAAGGCATTTTAGCACCCCGACATGCAAAACGACATGCATTTTCAAATCGTCAGAACCTTCTAAGAGACCACAGTCTGGATCAGCGATTACACCTAAAACATTACGGCCATATCTACATCTTTGTAAGTCACAGTTTGTAGATTATGTTTTTCAAGTTAAAAATTTAGAAGTGACTAGACATTAACTAATTAACAGTACTTTAGTTTAAATTATTTATAAACATAGGACTAGTAATTACACTGTCATTATTGATTGAAGTTAGTTTACTGGAATCTCCAGACACCAGAAACACAAACCACCACATTTTTTACCTCCAAATACGGCAAAATTTTAAAGAGAATGTAAACATGTTTTGAAAATTGGAATGTTGCAGGTTTACTGGAATCTCAATACACCAGAAACACAAACCGCCACATCCTTTGCCTCCAAATATGGCAAAACATTAGAGGGATTATAAAGGTGTTTTGAAAATTGGAATGTTGCAGATCTATACCATCAGTGTTCCTGATACACATTATCTTTTTTTCAGAAACCTCTTTACAAATCCTATAATATTTTATTCTTTTTTATTTTATATGGTCAAGGAAGCGCAAGTGATAATACGCAAAGAATCCCATTCCAACCAATTTCACGGAAGAGAAAATCATGTTTGTTGAATAACAGATAGCAAAACTGAAATGAAAATATTATTCATTGATTATCGTTGCCTGAACGATTTCAGTTTTACCTTTGGGGTGAGATGGATTATTTTATCTAGATATTGTTTATTTTTGTATTTGTGTATGTATTTATGAAGATATTGGAAATCTGACGTGAGTTTATGTCATCAGATAGTTGGATTTACTAGACGGGCGTTAACTGGCATCAAACATACCATCTGGGGTTATCTAGATTGAATAAGTGATTAGTTATCGGTATCGGGTTCAATCGCGGCATGGGTCGAGAAGATACCTTCGGATTTTTCAACCCGGTTTCCCCCTGTCAGTGATGTGGGTCGCAGGGGCTGACATTGAAAAAGCGTCTAGTCGTTCAGATGGGACAATAAATCGAGGTCCCGTGTGCTATTGGCTGTGCACGTTAAAGATCCCTTGGCAGTTGGAAATCGAAAATAAGAACAGGCTAACGCCGCTGTCCTGGCAAAATTTCCCTCATTGCACACTGTATGGCGTTTGCCCATCCTCTATTAGCCCATATAGGTGCAGAAAAGCAGGACGTAAAACTCCATTCATTTCATTTCAAATTTCATTTCATACAATAGTTTTTTCCAAGCTTGTACCACTCCAATGGCACATATGCCACGAAAGTCAAATAAATGTAGATGGTCGATACGGGAAAATGAATCAATAGCATAGTTTATAAAACATGATTTATAAAAATTGGACCCCTCATATACCCCATGAGTTATGTTACCAATGATAAAAGCAGGGTTATAGAAAAGGCTTTTTAGTCGGACCCACAATGCTAAGTCAAATAGCTAAAATAAAAGCTTAAAGAATGGTTTGTTTTACCTGGATAAGTTTTATAACTCTTTTATTCGTTGCTTTTACATCCATTATCTTTTTTAAGCGCACTTTACGAGATTTTGGTCTCTTTGTTTTTAACTTCCATCCTGAATTATTGTCCGAGACTGAAATCGGTGGCAAAACTGATGTGATTGCTGGCATTGTGAGAGAATCGCTTTTCCAAAATCCCAATCAAACTACAAAATACTACGACTAACAACAACTGCTTAGTTTGCGACCAACAATCCAAAATGATTTACATTAATTACAATGTCACGGGTCACAATGTGTTTAAGGCACAGACATTAAAGAATGTTTCCTACACATGCTTTCAAACATATTCAGAACTTCGAACCATACTAAAGGAATTGCTTCAAGACAATCATGAAATATCTGGTATTATAAAAACACGTCAAACAATACCTAAACAACAAGTTTTAAAATTTAATGCATCTCTGAACACGTATCTTTTAACTTAGGTAATTCCAATTTTCTAAGCAAACGTTAACACAGCACTTTCACATCCGATGAAACACCAATCCAACAAAAAATATTCCACTGTTTTCTAAACACAAAATGTCCAAAATTATCGAAACAAAATTTTCCCAAACTTCTTAATTTAGTCCATTAAAAATACATAACGACCGGAACACCAATCCGTTTCCCAATCACGATTTATATAAATAAGATACTAGTATAAATTAACTTGTAGTGTTGTATTAGACAATTGACCAGGAAAATAATTGCCTACTGTACAGACACACATATATATATAAATAATGTTATTAAGATCTAATTCAAATAGAGAGAAACGTTCCAATCGCTCGAAGTGTTCAAGTGCCTTAACCTGTCCTATCAATCTACTTCAAGTTAGGGTGACATATTAAAAAATTGAATGTGAGTCAGTGAATCTACATTTTTACCATATACATGTATATCTACATCTTATGTACAAAATACTCAGAAAGTAGAAACATCAAGAACCTTAAATTTTAATGCGAGTCAGTGAATCTACATTTTTAGCATATTTATCTACATTTTATGAAATACAAAATACTCAGCTATTGCTTTGGAACGAAGGAGGAATACGGAGCGCAATTATGGCCGAAAGTAGAAACATCAAGTAAGTACCTTAAGCTGTCCTATATCAATCTAATTAAAGTTAAGTTGACTTATTAAAAAAGGAATGTGAGTCAGTGAATAGTCTACATTTTAATATATTTACCTACATTTTTTGAAATACAAAATACTCAGCTAATGCTTTGGAACGAAGGTGGAATACGGAGAGCAATGAGGGCCGAAAGTAGAAACATCAAGTACCTTAAGCTGTCCTATATCAATCTAATTAAAGTTAGATTTACATATTAAAAATTTAAAGCGAGTCAGGAAATTTATTTTTTAGCATATTTATCTACATTTTATGTATATTTTTATCTACATTTTATGAAATACAAAATATTCAGTTATTGCTATATGGAACGAAAGTGGAATACGGAGCGCATTGAGGGCCGAAAGTAAAAACATCAAGTACCTATACCTGTCCTATCAATCTATTTAAAATTAGATTGACATAATATTATAAATTTAATGTGAGTCAGTGAATCTACATTTTAAGCTTATTTATCTACATTTTAATGTATATTTATCTACATTTTAATGTATATTTATCTACATTTTAATGTATATTTATCTACATTTTATGAGATACAAATTGTTTAGCTATTGCTTTGGAAAGAAAGTGAAATACGGAGCGCAATGAGGGCCGAAAGTAGAAACATCAAGTACCTTAACTTTCCTATCAATCTACTTAAAGTTAGATTGACATATTAAAAATTGAATGTGAGTCAGTGAATCTACATTTTTAGCATATTTATCTACATTTTATGAAATACAAAATACTCAGCTTTTGCTTATGGTGGAATACGGAGCGCATTAAATGCCGAAAGTAGAAACATCAAATTTCCCATATTTTCTGACTTTACGTAAAACTCCAGTACAAAACAACTAACGACATAACATAATTAGAGCCAAGATGAATTTTTAAAGAAATATTTTCCGTTTTCACACGGCATAGGCCTATGCCTTCGTATCATAAAAATTGATGTACATGTAAACATGTATTAATACATACTGTATTTCCACACTTGTGGACTAGTGGAAGTCCAACTTTAACTATATGTATATGTGGGTAGTCTACAGATTAACAATACAACTTTAACTTGTATTATAAAATATACTATTGAATAGAAATAAATCTCCTAGTTTTAAAAACTCGATAACAAGGTCTATCTTGTCGTTTTGAATTAATCCATACCCCTTTATATACAATATATTTTATTTTTTAACAGGGCTTGACTTATTGTGTGGTCATATATCACTTACTTTTATTGCTTTTAACTCAATTAATAACAGAATACGTATGGCTAACGGTATTTGCAATTGCTTTAAAGGGGAACAGTCGGCAATTTCGAGGATTAATGTAAAAATGTATTTAAATAGTTTCCATAAGTACATCACGAAAATCTCTCCAAATAAACCTCAAACTAAACTAAAAATTTCTTTTATTATTTCTGTTCATTATGCCTTTTCTATATAAAACTGAGTAAAGCTAAAATACGAGTCGTATTTTTAATTTTCAAACGCAGATAATTAATTTTGGACACAATTACTCATCAGCTTCCCGTTGCTTGGACCGATTGGTTAAACGTTCCCCTTACAACTCTTTTGTATGAATGTTTGAGCTAGGGAAATAACGACAGAATAAATTTTTATAACAACGATTACTTTGCCCGGTACCGGATCTTTTGAAACATTTTTCAATATTAGTAGATTCTGTATCAGGAGGAAGGCAAAAGATCGTCATTTCAAATTGCATGTAAGTCAAATCGTGTGCGGACATTGAAAACACGCGATGGGACAATAAACCGAGGCTGTGCACGTCAAAGAACCCTCATCAGTTGGAAATTGAGAATAGGAATATAGGCATATGCCGCTGCACTGAGACAATTTCCCTCATTGCACACTGCATGTCGTTTACTCGTCCTAGTACTCGGACGTGTAACTCCATTTAATTTGCAGATTCAATAAATAAATATATACTATGTGATAATAATAATTGTCAAATTGTCAAAATGAAGGAACAATAAAAGTATGTCATAGTTATAAATGGAATAGAATATATTATAGTAAATGAATAATGGTATTTGAAAGTCAACAAGTCTATCTAAAGATCTGTATAAAAACTTAAACAAACATACAGTAGTAGATATTAATAGGGCTATAGTAATAGGTAAATTAACGGTAAATATATAAAATAACTCGAACATAGCTCATCTTAAAGATGGGTTTTCTTATTTTAAGTTTCAAATAGGGCAAAAGATTGAAATTTCTAATGAATTATCCATGTATTCTTAATCATGATATAAATGTAATAATAAAACCCAAGCATATATCCGATATACAGAAAATGAAAGATAACTGTTAAAGTACGGGTATAATTGAAGGGATTGTGTGATTTTTGAACAGTTCCATTAAATCTAAAGGCTATTTACATAAATTCAAAGCCCAATTCGATCCTTGAAAATTCTGAACATTCCCCTTTAAAGGGATACAACCTCTTAGAATGAAAAAAAGTTTTCTGGATTTATCCGATTATTTAGGTAATCTGTTTTATAGTTATGCCACTAGGTTTGTCCCCTGATGAATATATACTCCTATTGACCAAGTTTGAAAATTTATTTTTTTTGTTCATTGTAAGAGGTAGTATCGCTTTAATAAAGAGTTTGAACCAAATTGAATCATACGGTAAAAAAGAATTTTTTGGTCTTTCTTGATCGTCACTCATTGAAATTTTGCTGTAAGATCTCTTCTAAATTAAGTTTTTTTCATCTAATTATAGACATATGAGACAAACTAGTATTTTTTCAAATCATTAGAACACCTCTACTTTCTATTCATAACAGTATTAGTATTTCATTTTCATACATTTAAAAAAGGAACCCAACTTTCAAATGACTTTCAATTGGCACCCATTGTAAAGTAGGCCTATATAATATGTTTAAACCTACTTGACCAATAGATTGGTGTGATAACATTTATTCGTTCATTTTATTCATTTACATGTACATATATAATATATGTAGTGCTCTGGAATTGATTTGCATGATTTTTTTATTCATTCATTTGTTCCATCTTTTATGGCTATATAGGTTCAAATATTGTACACGTTAGATCCCTGACCTCGACAATTGGAAATCAAAATGATATTCAGATAACTAGATACTAAACAGTAATGACTGAAATTTCAAACCTCGTACTTCTAATAAAGTCACCACAATCATGCCTACCTACCAACTGTAAAAGACGTTACAAGAAGATTGAAAACACAGTCTTTGACATCATTCTGCTCATTGCTTTGAAAGTAAACACATCCATTTTCACATCCGTTTTGCAGCAGACTTTCAATTCAATTTCGTTTAATGTTAATTTAGTCTTTATTGAATTTTAAGTCATCCAAAATCAAAAAGTTTCAGTGTGGTTTTTAATTCTGACGATTAGCACATCACTGTTACAAACAATGGCCTTGCAAATCTTGATCACAATATTTCAGGCATTATAATCGGAATTTCGGAGGCACACATTCACTATTTGGTTAATACAATCAAAGCAGATTTATAATGATCCAGATTTTTTCACAATTATTTCCATTCCTCCAATACGCGACCTTCTGCATTCGTATAAATATTTTATTGTATCCTTATGTTTGACTCCGTGTTAAAACATTAACGTCAACGGATTATAATAAATTCGATACGCTGATCAAGAGGATACATAAATATATCATAACACAAAAAAATCGACTAAAAATCTTTGTTGAACAGCCTATTGTATATTATGTGTTCTTTACTAATTAATATCACTAAGATATTCAAATCTACCCCCCAAAAAAACGAAAAAAATTCAAAATTCCAATGCCTCTAGACTTAGTACCAAAAAATAATCAAAATTTCGATAGTTTAATTTAAAACTAGATTATAATACCGAAAAGTCAAAGTCCTCTAATAAATCGGAAATGACTTCAAGAATATCGAATTTCTCCAATTTTCAACACGTCACTTCAGATTATAAATCCATATTAAAAAAACACTGTAATGCACATTAAAAGAATTTAACAAAATGATATTTATGTTATAGTTATGCCTTTAAGGCAGGTTTCCATCGAAAGAACAGAATATTATTGCAATATGGTGCATTGACATTGTACATACAATAAACAAAATATATTGACACAATTTCATAAATGGAGTTAGTTAAGGGTATGCAATGTGTGCACCCTTTTTTATTAATCGTACATAGGACTTGGTTACTCCATGTACTCACTGCTTACATTTTTATGCATTTCGTCATTTAAGAAACAATTGCGGATCCTTAAAGATAGATACGGTATCAATTGCTTTTATTCGTTGAACATATCCCTTAAAGCCATTAAAATTCGTGTAGTGTTAACACCGCGTCCCTAGTGACGGTCAAATGAATATCAAAATATGTGTAACAGTATATGGCCTATAAAATTAAGTATTAAAAACAACAACAATAGGTGTTTGTAAGGTAGAGTCGTCCTATACTAATCTATTAATGATCTTAACTTAAGTTTAATGAACCCAAACAGTTGACAAATACGTGATTAAAAGAATGTATGAATTGAAAAGGGTCCGTTATTATTCAGCTAACTTAGCCTATAACCAAACCAAGCAAACCTAAATAATTCCTTCAAAATATTTCGTTTTCTTTGTAGATATAAGTTGCAAAAAGCACCCATTCTGGTACCAAATATCTTAACATATCTTGAAAATGTTGACCAGTTGTAAGAAGCCATTCTGGTGTCATCGAAGTATCTATAACCTCAGTTCCCAAACTTTTGGACATTTCGTACCCCAATTTTGTTCGCAGTCTGGTAGTAGCCCTTGGCCAACTCTACCATTAAGAACCAACACGAAAGTCAAAAGATATCTATCCACTGATGTATTTTGATGTTTAATCCATTCATAGCAACTATTTCAACTGTAGATGATTGACTTTTGTATTTATGTATTAAATATTAGTTGTTATAATATGTCAGTTATATGTAAATTGAAAGGTAGATTGAATAATTGTCTAAAAGGCTTTATGGGTACCCCTTGTGGTGTTTGTTGGTACCCCTGGTTGACCGATGATCTATCTATCTTTTACATGTTGACCAGTTGAGAGAAGTCAACATTCTGGTGCTACCAATATATCTGTAATATGTCACCAACAAATCTTGCTGCTCAAACCTAGCGACTAAGTTCAATATTCTGTTATGCTCAATACAATTCTCAATATAATACATTAGTTTATTGAAGGGAACTAACTCGTATACATTCAATCTATCAGCGCAATTAGTTTAACAATAAAACAATTTATATAGTCATATTTTTCAAGTTTTCTTTAATCTTTATAAAACATAATAATAGCACATTTTTATGGATGGAATTTGGACTAAAAGTGATAATGAACTGCAGTTAAAAAGAATTTTTTTAAGTTTGTGTATCGGGTTTACTGAGAGCATCAATTTACACCGTTCCAATTTTTAATCAGGCTTCTATGGTTCCAGCAATTCCACTAAACTAATTGATGACAAATATAAAAAATCGCGCAGGTCATCTGTGATAAAAACGTAATTCACGATTAATCACATTATAAAACACTTAGTTTATGTGGAATTGCTGGAACCACAGAAATTGGAACTGTGCTAATGAATCCAAGTAATTCTGCAAACGATTTTGCGCTATAGAAAATGATATTTTCAAACATGCCAATAGATTCAGTTTATCTTTGATATATAAAGATAAAAATAGTATCTTAATCATTTAAATCATGTTTAATCATTGTAATTTCTAACGGTCATTCAGATCCTAGCTGTAAAGGAATCTTCTTAAGCAAGCGGGATCAAATGTCGCCTATATAACTATAAGTCAATATCATTTTTTATATAAAACAGTTATGCATGCCAACAAGTGATTGTTAAATGGTGTCATTTATATCAATATTTAGTTTCAAAATATTACGCCAAAGCTGGTATAGTCGAAATATAATTAATTCCAAAGCTAAAAAGCTAAAAAGCTCAAAAGAGGAAGTTGTAATGGAGAAAAAGCAACTCTAGGGGTCTGCCTGCACGAATCAGATGTTCTTGACCTGTTCCAGATGGTCTGTTCCGAACAAGCTTTCGAGTAATTCTGGAATAGTTCTGGACAGGAAGTGGAAAGTTCTGTACAAGAATTAAAATCTGAGTAGTTTAGACAGGTTCTGTGACTGAAATCACTGCACTAAAAAACGGTTGCAACATTTGCCGCCATATTGATTTCGTCACTGTTCCAGCTGCACCACCTCGCTAGTTGGGACAGAAAAAAATTTGTCTGGAACTGTAATCCAGTTCCGACAGTTCTGGTTGTTCTGGACTATGATTCGTATTGTTCTTTGCAAAGACCTACTATTCTATATCTAATTGAGCTAATGAAGAAAAAAATTCGGATCCAGAGTTTCAGATTCAATGGCTCAGGTTCACGTATCTCAGTTTTAGATGCCTATAAGATACCTTGCAAGGGACTTAATACCACGCCATTGTCTGTACTATGAAACGAATTATGTACTGTACTTATGGAACCATTATGGTATATTACTATTATTACCTATTGACTAAGATGGAAGCGAGAATTGTTTTAGATGACCATCAATCATACTCACAATCAAGTAGATAATATACATATTATAATAACAAGAATAGTTAATAGCTAATAAGAAACCAAGTACTAACGATCTGAACCGCAAAACGAAACCCGAAATCCTAAAAGACATTTTGACAAGACATAGGTAACAGCTCATGAACTTTTCACATGAGGAATTATAATATCAATCATACATGAGTAAGTATTTTATAATGAAAAGTGGTATCAGGTGTCTAGAAGAGAAAGATAAACCCGTTCTAGCTAATATATACACTATTTATCGGTATTAATATGTCCTAAAATCGAAAAAAGACCTTTCATGATGTTACTATCGAACAAACTTCCGATATAGCAGCTTTGAGACAATGTTACATTGTATGAATGGGGTAAATACATAATGGTTTTGAAAATCTCTTTAAAATCACAAGCACTCTACAGAGAGTGTTGTCTTCTTTTGCGATAAAACAGCCAATCAAAATCGATCTACGAACAAGAGTTATCTTCCCTTGTCTATTTACCGGGCAAGATGGCTGCCTATCATGGCCGAGTCATTATATAGTCTGGAACACAATGACGAAGGTTGAGCCGAATGGTGAACCATACCAGTCAAATTACAGAAATTTTAACGGATTAATCGTTGAAAGACCTACCATTAAACTAGTTTTCAGCTGATAATTGATCATAAAAACTTCATAAAATTTCAAGCATGTAGCTTATTGCTCCAATTATATATCCGTCGATTTAACACGTTGATACGAAACTTATCCTTAAAAGGTTTATTGTCCATTGAAACTCATTAAATAAATATCTAAATTCGATTTGGTTTGTTATCAGAGCAATTTGAAATGGTAGCGACATTTCATTTTCAACCTTGTTAAAGAGACTTCCAAGTATTAAGAAGCTCTGTTGGTATTTGAAACAGATTCTTTTTTTTTTTCAATAAGATGTCTTTGGTTCCTGCAATTCCATTAAAACTACATGTTTAATTGCAAAATATGCATGTATCACATTAATCCTTCGAGTACACCACAAAACCGCATTTTTGAGGAGTTGCTTGAACCACAGACATCTGATTAGATCTGGAAAAGGTGAAAATGAAACTATCTGTGTCACTGCGTATCTGTGAATAAAATCTTTTTAAGATACCCTTTAATTTCGTCTACACCGAGTCAACTAAGGCGAAAACAATCATACTAATTTCAGTTAATTCTTATATTAAAAATTCTACATCGATAAGTCTTAAAGTCAGTTGATTTCAATAAGCAACAATATCAGCTAAATAATCCAACTTGAATGGTGGTGGTGGGTTTAGTAAGGTTCAACTTCAAACCATTATAGATTTAGAATGACCATGCAATCCAATTTGCATAATTGATGTCGATAAAAGAATTTTGAACATACATTTCAGGTTATTTGGTAAAATCGCAGATTTCATTCATGTTAGTTGGGAATCCTGTAAGTGCTTAACGTGAATACCACTTTTTAAGCTCCATAACCGATTCCCAAGTAAGGACTTCTGCAAAAGGGTCAAAAATACTTTAAACACATTATATTCAGCTATTTACTTACCCTTAAAAACCCATTGGGCATGCTCATCGACACCTCATGTATTGGAACATAGGCAGAAACCCTTGTTTTAGGCTTGACTCTTAAAAAATCCGGATATTCATCCATTTTGACAGAACACTGTACTATTTCTTAATTTCCTAATTTTCTATAACCATTTATTCCATTAGTTCCAAAGGCATGGAATCAAAATAGAGAAGTATTCCAATCACACAATGGTCTTGAAGCGAGTCCGATTCTTTGGCAACAACACTAAGGTAATTAAATCAAGAAATTCCAATACAATTGCCAATGATCTATTGTAATCCAGAAACATTCATAAAATTCCTTCGAATAGAAACCTGGAATCTGTCCATTAGGAAACAAGAAAGTCCACTCTGGCCATTAACAGCACCGTGTGGTTGCTAGCCAAAGGTTGACAGTTCGATTGATGAGGTGTGTTCGACAATTCTTTCAATACAATTCTATATCCGGTGGTATATTGGTTGGACAAAGCGATCGAATGATCTTAACAATACCGCGAAACTTAGCACAAGTCGTATGCCATTATAGGTTTAACGTCTGCATACTAATCATAATAGGTAACCAAGTGTCTTATCATATTTGAATACACTTTTGGTGTTTTATTTTACTCTTATCGTATTGAATACAAAACTATTCATTTGTTCAGTAAATTGTTTCGTGGGCTATTCATGTCAAACAATCATGATATATTTGAAGAGAAATAAAAAAGTTTTTTTATAACTTATTCAAAGAAATAAGGATATTGTTCAAATACCTATCAGATATGAAAAGTATGTTATTTAGTTTGGGTTATTTTTTAAAAACTGTAGTCCCATGAAGGTTTCCAGAAGAATACTAAAGCTCAGTTGACATTAATGGTAGACTTTATCATTGAAAACACAACAAGTTTGATATAAGTAAGCATTTACTTGAGTACTGTAAAAGCTCCTTAGACATGAATTTGAAATTGTAAGAAGGAATTTATATTTTAGACGCCTTGTTGTGCAACCGAAGAAATCAGTTGAAGAGTCGTTCCTGGAAAGACCTTAGTTAGAATCATAATCATATTTAAATCACAAGGACTTCCCAAAGAACAATCATGAAAACAAAAACTCTAGAAAGACAAGCTATAAAACCAAGGAATCCCAAGGAAAAAATTATGAAAACAAGGAAGCTACAAAGAAAGGCGATGACAAGGAAACTCCAAAGACAAGCTATGGAAATAATGAAGCCCAAAGAGAACTTTGAAAACAAAGAATTTCAATAGACAAACAATTAAAACTAGAATCGTGAGACGATACTGGGCAGTGCGCATCAGGTTTCGTCTGTGGGTGAAAAGTGACGTTTTCAATCCATACTGTGAAATTTACAGAACATAAACATCGGCATATAAATTGGTTATATTCGGGAGTGTAGAATAACCAGTTCACGTTAGGTAGTGAAAAATGGAATAACCGGCGTATGTTCGGTAGTGAAAAGTCATGTGATTAAAAAGTCGTTGTTTTTATTTATGCACATATTTATACATCATTGGAAGTAGAATTGTTAAAGAATATTTGTGAATATTTTTCATGTGCAATATCATACACATGAAAGAAATGAAATGAATGGAGTTGTACGTCCTAATTTTCTGAACCTATATGGGCTAACTGAGAACGGGAAAACGCCATGCAGTGTGCAATGAGGGAAATTTTGCCAGGACAGCGGCATAAGCCTACTCTTATTTTCGATTTCCAACTGTCGAGTGATCTTTAACGTGCACAGTCAATAGCACACGGGACCTCGATTTATTGTCCTATATGAACGCCTAAACGCTTTTTCCATGTCAGTCCCACCGACTTGCATCACTGACATCGTGAAACCGGAAGGAAAATTCATATCGTCTCAGGATTTTACCCTGGGCTTTCAGGTTAGTAAACAAGCGATTACCTCACTGAGTCACCGCTGTCACTACATATGAAAGAGCTAAGTCTCATGACATCAGAATACTGTGTGCTAACTTCCTTACACTGAAGTTCACAGTATAGCTCGTACAGTGTCATTTTAATAAAAATTAGCCAAAAATCTGTTTTATTATCTTTTTTAAAAGACATTTTAATGGTCAACGTTTTTAGACACGCAATATTTTTTGACAGAACCAGATTTTTAGAACAGATTTTCTTCTTTTGGCATTGGATCGTTATCTACTACATTAATTATTAGATATTTTTAAACTTTTTTACTACATAATTTAAAACGTTAAAAATGCAAGTTACTATGTAAGAAAGTCATGTTAGTGCAATTGTCAGTTGAAGGGAGTGAACTGAATTGAAACATACAGACAACAAACATTTGTCAGTTGAAGGGAGAGAACTGCGTTTAAATATGCAAAACATTGACCAGTGAGAAGCGTTAAAGGAAACAATATGGTAAATTGTAACTTTCTAGTAATTATTAAACTGAGCTTGAATTAAATGATGTGCTGTGGGAAAGAAACGTTGTAATTCTACAACGAAGACTCTCGCATGTTATCAGATATAGTAGCATAGATTGATCTTATTGAGGTGTGTACCACTTAAATGAAGGTTCAATGATAACTAGTCAATTCAACTGATAAATGTAGAGATAGAAGTCTTGAAAGTTTCGGTCATTACTAAAGTTCTTGTTCCAAAACTATATAGAAATCGAAATTAAAAAATCAGTTGTCATAAGGTTGTTGGCCGTCCCATTTTGAGTTTTGTTAGTCACAACAACATAGCACCTGACATAGTACTTCCGGGTCGGATTTTATCATTTATATCTTTTATGATGACCATTTCTAACATAATCAAAAAAAAAAAAAAATCCAAAATAACTCCATAATTTAAAATTTCAAGTTTATAAACAAATGACGTCAAAACCGGAAGTGATATCATTATCAAATTGTCTAACTACTTGTAAGTTTTCAGATCGATCAAAGTCAAATTTCCATAAAACACGCACAGTTACAATGAACTTTGGCACAAAATTTGCAAGTTTTAAAAAGCGCAATTTTGATTCAAATATATTGTGTTATATTTCATTTGAAAGAGCACATTTAGCATAGTAAAAATGAAATAGAATTTGTGACGTATGTAAATTAGGTCACGTGACAGAGCTCTTTAAAGTTAAAAATTGCAATTTTCAAATGGCGATAAAACCGGAAGTAAACATCAGAAATCGGAAATGAATATATCATCTGATAGATCTCGTCAAGGGCAATAATTTTTGTACAGGTCAAGAGGTCATCAAAGGTCAAGGTCACTAGATATGAGCCTTGAAAGTTTCGGTCATTACTGAAATTCTTGTTCCGGAAATATAAAGAAATTGAAATCGAAATTCAAAAATCTACAACCTACATTTTTTTTGCAATCGACTGCAAAAGTCGTAGATTTCAAAATTAAAAAAATCCGATTAAAACTCGGTTCTGAATTAAAATTTTAAGAAACATAGGTCAGTTCAAGATGGCGGCTGATCCCTTGCACCTGGATAAAATTTCATCATTTTATTTTTTATGTATGACCAAATCTATGATAACACAAAATTTTTTTTTCAAATATCTTCAATATTCCGGAAGTTGAAATTTAAAGTTTAGAAGGAAATGACGTCAAAACCGAAAGTGATATCGAAACTTTGAAAATTGATTTTCTTTGGAAATTGATATGTCTATGTTATTGAAAGGTTTCAGATCGATCGAAATAAAATTGCAAAAGTTAAAAAAAATCCTTTAAAAAGTGCTCCAAAAGTCAGCTACAAAAGTCAAAATATGAATTTTTCAAAATTGCAATTTGTAGCTATTGGGTTAAACAAATGAACCAAAAAAGACCGATCACAATCTGTTGGAAAAATGAGTTGAAAATGGAAAAACCCTGAAATACAACTTTTTAATATACGTCATTTCCGGTCAGGCAAAAATGCGCCATTTTACATTTAAGCAACACCGAGCAGTTAATCATCGCAGGAAATGATGTCAAGTTATGTGTGGTATGTGCAGTTTTGGCGGGAGAGCGTGACCAGAAATAGACAAAAAAAAAAAAAAAATAGTCAATTGCAAACCAATGCAGTGCGTTCGACAAATCGAACGCACTGCAACAAGGAAGCTCCAAAGAAAGTCGATGACAACAAGGAAGCTCCAAAGACACGCTATGGAAACAAAGAAGCCCAAAAGACAAACGGTTAAAACAAGGAAGTCCCAAAGACGAAACCAATCTTTCTCTAACATTAGGACAATGCAACTGAAGTCAAGTCGTGGGTTGTTCAATGTAAATTTTGTTTTGAGGTCAAGATAACACGACATAATAAGTAGATAACGGTTCAAAACAAGGAAGCTTCAAATATTAAATTATACTCTACAAATTTCCACTTTGACCGCTAATTTTTTGTATCGATTTATTTCGTTATCAGGCAAGACCTATTACAAAATATAATTTAAACATATAGGTGTATAATGGTTGTCTTTCTCGTCGTCTTACATATTGTGTTTCTATTTTGTAGATAGTAATAGTAATAACTTTAATAATACTTTACGCACAGGGTCGTAGCGTACGGGAGATGTGGGGGTGGTTAACCGAAAGATTTAAAACCTTAAATCCTCTCCAAATGCATTTCCAGATGCAAGTAAATCAACCTTCTTTCAAAATTTTCTTTCGGTGCAAAGGCCCCTCCCCCTTTCCGTTTTCATTTGCTTCCTACCGCCCTGTGTATATGTAAAATTTAGTGCCAGTTGGGTATTTTTCCTCTGAAAACCACGTGATCGTCGGTAAAACATGAACCTTACACCCCCCAGTCAAATTGGTCACGCTACGCCCCTGTATACGCTATCATAAGGCAAATTAAACTCATAAAGTACTTTGAAAATGTATAATAATAAAGGTCTAGTACAGTATTAATGTTAACTATAAAAGCATCATAATATGCTTCTGACTCTCAATTACCAACTACTTGAGCTCCCTTATTTGCGATATCAGCACTTACTGGAAGTGGTTCACTGCTATCATATTACAGTCTGCATTCCGGCTTCCAAATAGAAATTTTAACCTTTCCAATTATTAAATTTTCGGATAGTGACTATAAATAATTAAAAATTGTGTTCGACATTATATCTTAAATTTTTCATTCAATCTTACCCGAGTGGTCTCCCTGTGAGTTCTGGCTGATTGACAAGATCGTCTTCTGTCCGGTACTGGTACTGTCTTAACATCTTCAGTAAGTCTGTTGAAGAATCTGTCTTCAGTTACATCCAGAGAAGATCTAGTTCGAGGAGCAAGACGAGCCGTGAGTTGGTCCACATCCACGATCGTACTTCGTCTGGAATACGCTGAGATGCATCTTTTATTTAGTCCAATAGAATGCTTTGACAATGATTCAGAACTTGTGTTATTAAAAGTAACTCTACTTCCGGTTGCAGACATGCATCTTTTGGTTAGTGGTTTTCCTAGCTCATTATCATGTGAACTGCCATTTACATTAAGAAGTCCGACTGTATTTTCTACCCATTTAATGACGTGGTCCTTTGGTTCCTCAACAACGACTTCCTCTGTTTCTTCATTAGAATCCTCTTGATCGGTCTCATAACCTTTTTCAAATTCAGTCTGGTTCTGACTTCCGTTAGATGAGTCCGCCAAACCATTCTTCCTCCGCCATGCTAATTTCCTCTGTCTGTGAGTCATCACCCTTTTCATAACGTCGTCACTCATTAGATACTCATCGTCGTCATCGAAATTCATCATGTTTGGAGGGCCAGAGCGACATTGTGCCCCAGCATCTTTCAAAACTACGGGCATTGTAATGCTTGACACTTATATTTCCGTCTCACACAAGAACTAATAAAATCACACCAAAGTTAGTTGCAAGTTTTGCTCCTGTTAATATGAAACTGAAGGGCACACCTCTATCAAACAGTTAACCACAAACAGAAACCACAAACTCAGCGTATTTTACCTTTCAATATTTCTAACATTCGCCAAACACAATTCATCCAAGTAATAGTTCCATTACGTTACACTCGTATTATGATATCCGCTCGAATACAATTAGTTTATGACACAAGATAAATTTCCAGTTGAGTATGTTTATGTTTGATACAGCCAAAGAATCCTGAATCAGATCGTTGAAGTTGGCTGTTACGTTAGTTGTCTAGTTACGTCAGGCGTAGGTCGTTGCGTCAGGGTAGTGAACGGTTATAAATTGGAAGAACACTTATTAAATGATTTTACCCAATGATAATGTTTGATATTATGTTAGATCAGATTACCTTATCAATATGTTCAAAGCAGTTAATCTTCATTAATCGGAGGTGTATATAATGAAGTGTATTGTATTTTATAGGTAATATGATACAACCGTAATCTCCTTATATACTCTATTTAATAATAATTGACTTCTTTATTGAACATGGTTACAGATAAGGAGTAATTTGAACATTTGTAGCCTACCATTATAAGATTAAATATTTAAACAAGAATTATGGATACACATGGATTTGGTGTCTTCCCGGGTAGTCAGCAGACGAAATTTCCAAATTCCCATGAAGTCAACGTTTTGTTTTCTTTGATGATTTGAGGTAAATGCCGCCAAGCTTAAATGTCAATTGAGAGCTGTACACAGTATTACTGATAAGTTCAGCTAAAAGATTCCTGTTTCTGGGACTGGTATTATTGGTCGAACGATTGGTGAACGTTCCACTTTAATGTCAACTGGAATATACGCAGAAACAGTTATCTAAAGGCTAAACGCACTAATAAATTTACCCATTTTTCCATTAACGGGCTCTGGGAATTGGTTTTATTATTTTTAACAGTGAAGAAAATTTGAACGAAATAGAACGTTAAGGCCATTTAAAAAAGTGAAAAATTAAACAGTAGAAGCAGAGGGGGACAAGGAGCGGAAATGGGGGTAGAGAGGCCTCCCATACATCGTAAAAAAAATCTAAATCGCCTGAAACAAATTAGTAAAATCTACGAAATAGATAACAACGTAGACCAGATCAAATGAATATCATACTGGTACTTGTAATTAAAAAGATTAAAGAGTAATTAGTATACTTCACAAAAATATTAATAGGATATATGAAACATATTCAAGATTATTGAAGGACAAATCTAATTGTCACAAAATTTGTAGGGACCAACCATATAATGTCCCCATTGCAATGCGCCCATAGAACAATGACATTTCCTAGTCGACAACAATCAAATTAAGATTAGATTACACTTTTGTTCTGGACGCATTGTGAGAAAGTGAAAGCAAAAGTATAGAAGAATACGACCAAAAATGATCTTACAGCTAGATATAATGGGCTTGGCTATCACACGTCACTGTTCAATCAAAAACGAAGCTGTTCAAAGCTTGTTAGATAACCGTCAAAACGCAAAATATCGTTAAAAGTAAGAAATAAAACTAGAATCGTGAGACGATACTGGGCAGTGCGCATCCGGTTTCGTCTATGGGTGAAAAGTGTCATTTCCAATCCATACATATAAATTGTTTATATTCGGGAGTGAAAAGTAGAATAACCAGTTCACGTTCGGTGAAAAATGGAATAACTAGCGTATGATCGGTAGTGAAAAGTCATCTGATTAAAAAGTCGTTGTTTTTATTTATGTACATTTTTATACATCATTGGAAGTAGAATAGTTAAAGAAAATTTATTAATATTTTTCATGTAATATCATACATGAATGCAGTTTACGTCCTATTTTTTCTGCTCCTATATGGGCTAACTGAGGACTGGCAAACGCCATGCAGTGTGCAATGAGGGAAATTTTGCCAGGACAGCGGCAGTAGCCTGCTCTTTTTTTCGATTTCCAACTGTCGAGGGGTCTTTAACGTGCACAGCCAATGGCACACGGGACCATGGTTTATTGTCCCACCCGAACGACTAGGCGCTTTTTCCATGTCAGCCCCTCCGACCTGCATCACTGACGGGAATCAATCCTGGACGTTCAGGTTGGCGAGCAAGCGTCTTACTCACTGAGCTACCGCGGCCCCCTTCTTATCATAACACCATAACTTGATATGATGTACAAATAACATCAGAATTTTGAGTGCTAACTTTCATAAAAAAAAATTCGCAGTTCAGCTCGTAATTTATCATTTTAATTTACTTAGCAAAATATTTATATTATTATTTTTTTTAAAAACTTTTTAATGGTCATCGTTTTTAGACATGCAGTTGTCAAAAAAAAATTTAATAAATGACAGAACCAGATTTTTAGAACGAATTTTCTTCTTTTGGCACCGGATCGTTATCCTCTATATTTAGATTTTATTTTTTCATTTTTACTACATAATTTAAAACGTTAAAAGCGCAAGTGACAATGTAAGAAAGTAAGCACTTGCAATTGTCAGTTGAGGGGATAGAACTGCATTTGAACATATAGACAACAAACATTTGTCAGTTGAAGGGAGAGAACTGCATTTAAACATACAGAAAACAAACATGTAAGTTTTAATCTTATATTTTGCAAGCAAGTGTTTTTTCATATCATTTGAAAAATGCTTTATATAGTTTAGTAGGATACAATTCTCCCCCAAAAATTTCATTGTTGTATTTTAAATTTATGATATTATAAAACACATTTGTTGAACATTATATCAAAACATTGACCAGTGAGAAGCGTTAAATGAAACAATACACTGTACACAGTACACTTAACCTGAAATGTTAGACGTGCTGAGGGGATGATACATTGTAACACAACAACGTAGACTCTCACATGCCATCAGGTACGGGAGGATTTAATGACCTTTCCTATGCGATTTTAAAAGGTAATGAATGTCCATTACTAATACCCCCTGTCAGTGATGCAGGTTTAATGATAAGAAGGGGGCCCCGGTGGCTTAGTGAGTCAGACGCTTGTTCGCCAACCTCGAACGTCCAGGGATGAATCTCGTCAGTGATACAGGTCGGGGGCTGACATGGCAAGGGCGTTCAATCGTGGATGTAAATAAACCGATGTGCTAATTGGCATGTTAAAGATCCCTCGACAAATGGAAATTGATAATAATATCAGACTAATGCAAAATTTTCCTCATTGCGCACTGCATGGCGTTTGCCCGTCCTCAATATAGGTGCAGAAAAGCAAAGCAGGACGTAAAACTCTATTCATTATATTTCATTTTTCAAAAATTGGAAATTTTTATAATACTTTCACTGTAATATATTTTTTCCGGGTCGCATTACATTATTTATTTCTTTTATGATAACCATTTTTAACATAATGCAAACAAACATTTTCAAATATCTCCAAAACTAAGGAAGTTAAAATTACAAGATTACAAGCAAATGACGTCAAAACCGGAAGTAATATAAAGATTCTAGAAATATTTTTTTGTTCAGAATCAAATTGTCTATCTACCTGTAAGTTTTTAGATCGATCGAAAAAATTTCAAAAAAAAACACGCACAGTTTCAATGGAATTTCACACAAAATTTGCAAGTTTTAAAAAGCGCAATTTTGATTCAAATATATTGTGTTATATATCATTTGAAAGAGCACATTTAGCATAGTAAAAATGAAATAGAATTTGTGACGTATGTAAATTAGGTCACGTGACAGAGCTCTTTAAACTTAAAAATTGCAATTTTCAAATGGCGATAAAACCGGAAGTAAACACCAGAAATCGGAAATGAATATATCATCTGATAGATCTCGTCAAGGGCAATAATTTTTGTACAGGTCAAGAGGTCATCAAAGGTCAAGGTCACTAGATATGAGCCTTGAAAGTTTCGGTCATTACTGAAATTCTTGTTCCGGAAATATAAAGAAATTGAAATCGAAATTCAAAAATCTACAACCTACATTTTTTTTGCAATCGACTGCAGAAGTCGTAAATTTCAAAAATAAAAAAATCCGATTAACCGTCGGTTCTGAATTAAAATTTTAAGAAACATAGGTCACTTCAAGATGGCGGCTGATCCCTTGCACCTGGATAAAATTTCATCATTTTATTTTTTATGTATGAGCAAATCTATAATAACACAAAAAATGTTTTTCAAATATCTTCAATATTCCGGAAGTTGAAATTGAAAGTTTAGAAGCAAATGACGTGAAAACCGGAAGTGATATCGAAACTTTGAAAATTGATTTTCTTTGGAAATTCATATGTCTATGTTATTGAAAGGTTTCAGATCGATCGAAATAAAATTGCAAAAGTTAAAAAAAATCCTTTAAAAAGTGCTCCAAAAGTCAGCTACAAAAGTCAAAATATGAATTTTTCAAAATTGCAATTTGTAGCTATTGGGTTAAACAAATGAACCAAAAAAGACCGATCACAATCTGTTGGAAAAATGAGTTGAAAATGGAAAAACCCTGAAATACGACTTTTTAATATACGTCATTTCCGGTCAGGCAAAAATGCGCCATTTTACATTTAAGCAACAACGAGCAGTTAATCATCGCAGGAAATGGTGTCAAGTTATGTGTGGTATGTGCAGGTTTGGCTGGGGAGCGTGACCAGAAATAGACAAAAAAAAAAAAAAAATAGTCAATTGCAAAACAATGCAGTGCGTTCGAGAATCGAACGCACTGCAATTACAATCTAATTATTTCAGATCGGCTATATACACTTAATTTTTAATGGATAAAAAATGGCTAAAAACTTCACTAACCATGGCAATCAGAATTAAGTCATTAAACAGAGTCTTAATTTATACCACAATTGACACTGATTGGCAATGATTGATCTAATCAGTCGACACATTCTGAAACTGAAAGTCACACAAATAAAAAATAGAACAGTTAATTTACACCTGACTATTGACTAACCAATTTTTTTTTTCAATATCTTTGAAATCTGAGCTTAAAAAAATGACTTTGTTAGATATGGAAAATGTACTTTCACCATTCAAATAAACACTTTTAGGTAAAATTCTGCTTTCTCTGTGAATGATTGTAGTTATTTTTTTCTTAAAAACAGTATTTAAATAGGAAATGATACGAATTACCGAAACGGGCTGGTGCCTATAACAGTCAAATTATGAGGAATTTTTTTTTTATTTCAAAAATACATTGTATCGGGATCCCTTCTTTCGACTATATATAGTCTAAAAAGTCAAAAAATTACAGAAAGGACGGCACTTTTTGTAAAAATTATCGAAGTTACAAAAATCCCCAAAACGTCACTCTATAATATGGTATAATCAACCCAAAATACATATATTAGCAAAACAAAATCACTTATTCTAAATTTAGTAACAATATAAATACTAATGCAGTCTAATTAAAATCAGACCCTAATTTCGTTCGTTCGTTTTTTATAAATCCGTTTTTTTAACCACTACCTAATGTAGTGGTTAAAAAAACGGATTTAAAAAAAGGAACGAACGAAATTAGGGTCTGATTTTAATTAGACTGATACTAATGTGAATACTTACCAAGAAATCCGGGATGGATAAACTCTCAAATTTTCGTGGAAGTTTATGAAAAATCAATAACTTTGTGTTGCTCTTTTCTGGTAAATGCGTGTTGCTTGATGCTTTGTACATAGTTGAATTCAACAGTTCAATCCAGATCTAACTAAAGTTAATTTCGTTGTGAGTATGTGTTTGTTATTTTATATCTAGTTTCTTTGAATATTTTTTGTTGTTGGATTAGGTAATTTGAAACGCTGATTTCGAGCATTGATATATTAACTTTGTATCGTCTTACATAGTCTTTATGTAGGCTATATATTTTTGTATTCTTTAAAAACTCTTTGAAGATATGCCTGAATAATGATTTGAACCATAACAGTTTATTTGATCTTTGAATATTCAAATTAAAGGTATATGTTCACAACCGTTCGACCAAAAAAAGTCCTAGAACCTGGAATTTTTTAGCTAATCTAATCCGTAATAATGTTCCAAACCCTCCTTCTAAAATTAAGCCGTCAAATCCCCGTGTATCAATAAATATCAGCGTTTGAAAGTCAAAAATACGACTCGTTGTTCAGTAAGACTATGATATAGAAAACACATATACAAATGAAAAAAATAAAATGAAAGATAACTGCATAGCCGTAGAGGACCACGACTCAACGGGGGGCAAACCGACTTATTGCCCTAATTTTAATGATATTTTGCCCGATGTTTTGGAATAACTGTTAAGGCAAGGGTATGTATACATGTACATGTAATTGAAGGGATGTTGCGATTTTTGGGCAGTTCCAGTTATTCTGAAGACTATTTAAATATATTCAAGGCCAAAATCGACTTTCACAAATGCTGAACATTCCCTTTAAAATTGTTGAGAAATATCATATAGCCTATTAGCTGCAATTTTATCAATGAATTCTGTGTTCGACCGATAGAATAGTGCGATAAATGTTATACATACGTTTTAAAAGAAGTCAAATACATTGCTAAAGACAATTACCATTGCGTTACTTCTACGGTGGTTCGTATACGACATCATTTATTTTTTTGAATTCTGAATTAATAAACTAATAAACTATAAATTTGGATTCATAATTCCAAATTGTGTTTTATCATTATATTCTTTGTGCCACAGCTACAAATACTTGTCGGATAGAATTCGTCCTAAAAGTGAGGTTTGTGGGGAAAAAAATCTTGGTTTTTCTGATGGAGTAGGGCCTGGTGTGCTTAAAATGCTCAAATTAATGAAAACTATTTATCAACATCTAAATGGTTGGTTTTGGAAACTTAATTTACACCAAATTGTAGGACAACTTCTGTCCAATCTAAAGGTTCTATAAAAAGATCAACACCAAAGCTTATAATTTTTTCTAGCAAGGACGTGCGTTTTTTGTGTTCTGTGTTTACTTGGTTTTTGTCCTTCAATAAAAAAATGTATTTTGTAAAAACTTATTTGTACTGAAATTGTATTAAGTTGTGTTATTATAGTCCAGACATTTGATTATTACAGTGTATATATACTTTAAGATACAGTGAAATAAAATTGGATATGGCGGCCATTTTAGATTTACAGAAGGGCTCAAGTTGTTTTAACTACTTTCGTGTTTGGAAATTTATCAAAAGATTTCATAGAGTTCCTAATGCTAAAAAACATATATTATACATTGAATTTTGTTTTCAGGTTTTCTGAAGCCAAATTTATAAGAAATTCGAGAAATGGCGGCCATCAGGCCTTATTACTGTATAAGAAAAACTTAGAATTATTTTAGTCTGATCTTTTACACACAAATTTGTTAATTCCCTCCGACTATACGGTTCTAATTCATTCTTGTTTTAAAGATTAGGAAATTAACCGGGGTCAACCGTAAAATAGGCTTTCTGTGCCTTTTTATATCATGGTATAAAATTAGCTAAGCTTTAGAAAATTTAAGACAAAGTATCGATTCGGTAAGTAAAAGCACAGGGGCTCATAGTAATATTTTTTTTTTTAGATATTGTTATACGGTGATAAGAAAATTGAGAAGGGAGGACACTAATTTTGGGGTCAAAATTGAAATAGAAATTCGGCACCTTTCTTCGCCTCGAAAACGACCAAGTATTTAGTCTAACCGATAGGCCTATATTTGGGTAAATAAAGCAGATTGTGAAGGACGGAGTAGGCCTATTTACCGTTTATGTGTTCCAAGTGGAGCAAACATGGTTCGGACAACTTCATTGTAAGCCAAAAAAAAAAATCTGCTTTATTTACCTAAATATATCGGTTAGACTAAAGACTTGGCCGTTGAAAGGTGTCGAATTTCTATTTCAATTTTGACCCCAAAATTAGTGTCCTCCTTTCTCATTTTTCTTATCACCGTAAAACAATATTTAAAAAGAAAATATAACTACGAGCCCCTGTGAGTAAAGGGGGCCAAGTTGAACATTGCTACTGCCAACTACTGGAAGAATCTATGAGCAAATGTATTTTCGAGGACCTCTACCCGGGTAAAAACGTATTAAAGATCAATAGCTGGATGAGTCGACCCCAAAACCTCGATAACCCAATGATTTTTTTTAGACTTTTAGGGCCAAATAAACTGTCATCAGCTGCATAAAAACTTAAAACCCCTTCAAATATACCCCACACTAGAAGTAGAAAATTAACGTTCTGTTCACTGTTTCATTAAAATACGAGTCGAATTTTAGACTTTGAAACGCGACTTATCATGGATATAGGCCTACCTGAAATTAAAGGCCCAAAATTTGGTAGTGGGATGTGAACACTATTTTTAATAAGCATAGCTAAAATTCCCGTTTTGTGAAGAAGGTATGATTTGTAGAACGAATGGTGAACGTGCCTCTTTTTAAGGGTTTTTCGACAACGGATTTTGTAGAGACGCGTAAATTTAGAGACTTGGAGATCAAGACTACTTTGCAAGAGTTATCGACCCGGATTTGGATTTATTTTTTGTTCGATTGTCAAGTGAAAATTTGATGAAGAAAATTCGCTGGTAAATAAAAGTCGCTGGATAATCTAGACTGAAAGGGAAACTAAAAATAAAATTTCTCGGAAATTTTGGTCACATGATAAGAAAATGGCTACAAATGTTGAAAATGATATTCTACAATATCTGAAGACTAAAAATGGAAAATCTACTCTGAGCCAAATTATTCAGCACGTGAAATTGCCAAAACACGAAATAAACCAACATTTGTACAAACTCAAAACATACGGAAAAATTTTCAAGGCGCACAAGCAAAATCCTCCGGTTTGGAAACTGAACATTAGTGGTAGTCCTCGCTGTGCCACAAACTTGAGTGCAATCGAAAGTAGCGCTAAGAATAAGTGTGAAGAGGGTTCAAGTTTATCAAATGACAATTCTGAAGAAAGGGTAGCTGTATCCTCTATCATGCCTAGACAGGGAGGTCATGCTAGAGGAAAAGGTAGGGGTGGAGGCAGGGGGCGGGGAAGAGGTAGAGGGAATAAAGGTGGTGGTGCCAGTGGAATTCAGAGAAGAGAGGGAAACTGGACGGATGGAAGTGTAAGTGAACTGTTTGTTTAAGCAAGAGTAGATCCATCTGCAATTGTTGGATAAATGCAATCATGAACTCGCAAGGGCAGCAAGACTAAATGACGTAACTGATCCACGTAACCATTCAATGGCTGACAGTTGGTTCGGTCCCAAGCTGTTACGTGGATCAGTTACGTCATTTAGTCTTGTATAACAGTGTTTGCGTAACCTTCATGTGATTGATTGTTTTGTTCGTACAAAACGAGGTCTAATGACCCAGTTAAGGCCACTAGCTACTCAGCATTTGCATGATTAATAAATGATACAAACTGTAACAGTGTATTTGCCACAAAATGTGAAGAGCTGTATAAAAATATTGCCTTACAGTACCAGTATATGTCAAATTTCTTTTTTCAGGGAATTAAGAGGAATAAATTTATCCCATCTCCCACTGAAGATAAAGCATCCGAAATCATACGTTTTTTAGAGTTAAAAGGTAATCCTGTTTCTGTTGAGGAAATTGCTCGTAATATGGGAAGTTATGCTACTGCGGCTGATGTGAATAATTCTCTTACAAAATTAATAGATGAAAAAAAAGTTATTAGAATGGCTAATAATACATATGCACCCAATATTGTGAAATCTATGGAGATGTCGATGTTGAATGAGGATCCAGCAGTACTTGATTTTAAAACTGAAGAATTTGGTAGTGGTGAAGGTACTTCTTCACTGGGTTTTAATCCACAAATGGATGTTGACGGTAAGATCTAATCACCAAAGATTTGGGTATGTTCTTTTTTGCTCATCGCTTAGATCTCTCTGCCGAATCTGCGGAGACTATGATAGAATAGATTTTAGGTCTAAGCAAGATGATTGGACAATATAGTCTGATGCTCAACAGCGATGATGCACCACAATATTGTCAAGTGCTTATTAGGTCAATATTGATGAATATTTTTGCTATAGAGCTAATTTTTATTCAGAAAGAATGCATTGTAAAGACCGTAAAAAATAGACATAAGATTTCTCCGCTAATAAATTCTGTCTTATTTTGAAGTGGTACGCTGAATTCCATGTTAAGTTTCCTGTATTAATTCAGTTCTTATTATTTTCAGATATCCAAGTAGATGGTCAATTTTCTGATGAGGATGATTATGATGATGATGAAGATAATGATTTTCAAGCAGAAGGTTGGGAAGTCAATTCAGGTTATGAATCTAATTCAGAGGATTTGGAATCTGAAAATGGTCTTAATGATGAAAAAGTGGAAGAAGGATCTCAAATTAGTGAAGAAGGCATGGTGTCAGAATCATATCCTGCAAGTCCTCAAAGGATCAAACAAGAATTCCTTGAAAATCAGGAGAGTCCAAAAGGACAATCTTTGGATCCTCTGAGACATGAAGCTCCTATGGAGGCCAATGATGACTGTCAAGAAAGTCTTCTGAATGTTTCTCCTAACCAAGATACTATAAAAGACAAAGTCTTATTGGCATTCACAGAAATGCCACTTCATACCGGTGTAATTTTTGTTTTGAAAAAAAAATTGGATTGTGAAGTAAGTAATCTTGAAGAAGTTTTAAATCAACTAAAAGAAGACAAGTTCCTTGGACTGACTGATAAAGCGTGGACTTTGACTCAGCAAGGAGAAGCTTATTTAACTCAGAAAGGTCTGTGGAAAAAACGCGAAACCAGTGTAGGTATGGGTCGTGGTCGAATTTTGAAGCAAAAGGGAACGGGTCCTCCCCAATCTCCTCTCAAACTTGTTACTTCCGACACAGTTTTCAGCAAAGGAGTTGAAAGAGCTCCCGTGCCTGCTTCCTCTTATCAGCCAGAGAAGGAAAAAAACATCCAGATATTTCCCACACAATCAGAAATTTCTGCAATGCCATCCTTAATGAATATAAACACTACTTATTTCAATTCAAACCAAAGTTTAAAGACTACTTCTTCAAATGTGATAAATTCATTAAACCCACCAATAACCGGTGCTTATCCAAGTGTGAGTTCAAGTATAAGTGACAATAGAATGCCTAATACACAAACTACACTGGTGGGTAGAGGAAGGGGATTCTCATTGTCATCTCCACAAAAGAGTCGTGCGATGGAAGCCAAACCTTTTAAATTGCCGCCATCCCCTGTTGAATTAGCTAGAAGGGAGAGTGAACGTTTTAGTGGACAAACTGATCAGTTTAGTTCTACTTCTTCAGCCATGCCAAATAATTTGTCATCATCAAATGTACACATTGCACCATCTCAAATTTCTGGACAACCAAATAGTTCCTCATCACTTATGTCCTCTCGTTCATCACCTTCAATATTACAAAGTCAATCATCTCCTATGGCACCAGTCCATTCCTCACCATTGTCAACGCCATCTTCACCATCAATACCAGTCAATCCCACATCATCTTCACCATTGTTACCAAGCCAACCAGCTTCACTTAGTTCGTCTGCTTGTTCTTCTCTGTTATCCAGTAACCTAAATGACAATTTAATGATAAGTACAGAGAGTTTTTCAGCAGTAAATAAAAATCCTATCAGTGCTCTCATGGAATATGCTCAATCTCGTCACCAACAGGCTAAAATTGAAGTAGTCAGTCAACGTGGTCCTTCTCATAAACCAACGTAAGTATTATTATTATTGTTATGTATTATACACCCACATGGAAATTAGCTAGTTGCAAATAGTTATGAAATTTGGTAATAAATAACATTGAATTTGAATGTGTCAAATTCCGTTTGCAGACACAAAAGAGAAGTTAGCACAGCTCTTTTCCAAACGTGATGAAACTTAGAGGTCTATTATGTTTCAGTCTAATTAAAATCAGACCCTAATTTCGTTTCGTTCGTTTTTTTTTAAATCCGTTTTTTTAACCACTACATTTGGGTCTGAGAACGTGGCGCTGGACCTGCCGTTCAAGTTAACTTTGACCTAACCTTGATAAAAAATGACCTAATAAACTAGTCTACAGCACTTAGGAATCCTAGAATGCACCTATTGTTCGAGAACAAAATCCCAGCGCAGGAGAGGGCAAAGATCTGATTGGTTAAAACAAAGGTCATTAAGGTTAGGTCAAAGTTAACTTGAACGGCAGGTCCAGCGCCACGTTCTCAGACCCAAATGTAGTGGTTAAAAAACCGGATTTAAAAAAAAACCGAACGAAACGAAATTAGGGTCTGATTTTAATTAGACTGATTATGTTTAGTTCAAATTTTGCCATAATGAGATGAACTTTTTTGAGTTATATCCTTTAAATGTCTAAATACTGTGTAAATACTGGTATTGCTCATAAACGCAAAGCACTCTAGCTTTAAAAAAAAGACTAGGCAGGTGCATCAAGTTTAAAGATGTGTCAGTCTAATTAAAATCAGACCCTAATTTCGTTCGTTCGTTTTTTTTTAAATCCGGTTTTTTAACCACTCCATTTGGGTCTGAGAACGTCGCGCTTTGCCAGCCGTCTAGGTTAACTTTGACCTTACCTTGATAAACATGACCTGATAAACTAGTCTACAGCACTCAGGAATCCTAGAATGCACCTATTGTACGCGAACAAAATCCCAGCGCGGGAGAGGGCAAAGATCTGATTGGTTAAAACAAAGGTCATTAAGGTTAGGTCAAAGTTAACCTGAACGGCTGGCAAAGCGCGACGTTCTCAGACCCAAATGTAGTGGTTAAAAAACCGAATTTAAAAAAAAAAACGAACGAACGAAATTAGGGTCTGATTTTAATTAGACTGAAGATGTGTTTCCTTATTTTTGAATAAAAGAATGCTTATAAGCTTATACTTAGCAGAGTACAGATATTCAAATAACTTAGAAAACTACCAGTTTGTCTCACATGTGTATATATTTAACCCTTCATTAGCTAAATATGAAGAAAATTACTGGTCAAGGGGCTGATCAAGAAAGATCAAAAAGTCTTTTTTGGTTTATCCAGACTGTACCTACATGGATATGATTATATTATTTATAGTAAAAAATGATAATGTTATTAATATTATTCATTAGACAGTTTATCAAATATTTTAAAAATATGGAAATCCCATCTTTAAGTTCTGTTTATTATTTTATTCCTCCTAATATTTCAGATTTATCATAGCAGCTGTAATTGGTGATCGTATATTTCCTGGTGTTAAATCTAGAAGTAAAAAAGATGGCCGAACTGAAGCAGCAGATCTGGCATTACGTATTTTACTATCTGAAGGACAATATAAGATTAATTCAGAACCCAGCAAGAGTAGTGGTGTAAGTCCAAAATCTTTATTGAATTTGAGCCTGATTACAAGAATCTTATCTGGTGCATTCTAGAAAGTTTTGAATTTTGATTTGTCCAACCCAAAGCTATGCAATGGTTGTATTTGCATTTCGCAAATACGTTCTTGACAACACGAGAACAAGGAAGTTTCCAAAATAAACCTCCAAATTATATCCTTGATCTTATTTTTTTCATGCTTTGCCACTTTTCAGGTTTCATCATCAGTAAATGGTCCAATGACACATTTTGATAAAATGGCAGCATTAAGTCATCAGGCATTTAATCAGTTAATAGCATCAATACCAGAGAAATTTGCTGGTAGAAAAGTGATAGCAGCATTGATATTAAAGAGAAGTCCAACTGATACTGGTACAGTTATTAGTGTAGGATCAGGTTGGTAGCATAGTATATTCTTTATCATATTCCTTCAGCAACGGTATCCATTGTTACAAATCTAACTATTGCTTCCATGATACAATTTTCTCATTATTGACATTTCATTGGTAGAGAGTTTCTTAACCAATCATATGACGGGGAAATGTCACTTTCCAATTTGGCAATTTCAAGAAAAATTTCTTAAGTTTCAAACTGATAGCTCAACGCAAAGGGTTTATTTATCAAAAAAGTCTGTCATGAAAGCAACGGTTAGATTTTTATGATTTATATCTTTGCTAAAGGAAGGTGAGCTTATCATTTATTCATACCAATCATACAGGCTAGATTTAATAGAAAAGGGGAAAAGTCTAATTTGGAGGTAATTTTGAATGGATTTGGCAATTTGAATATATTAAAGAGCCAAATCAACCCACGAAAACGCTGCATTTTCCCCTTTAATCGTTTGAACAATACTTGTGAATGAAATATATTATCTTATACCCTGAGTTTCAAGTAATATGACTTCATTGTCCACTGAACCTTTCAGGAAACAGATGTATAACTGGAGAAGAGTTGAGTTTAGAAGGAACTACTGTTAATGATTCCCATGCTGAAATTATAACTAGAAGAGGTTTTATAAGGTAAGTTTAGAAGGAACTACTGTTAATGATTCCCATGCTGAAATTATAACTAGAAGAGGTTTTATAAGGTAAGTTTAGAAGGAACTACTGTTAATGATTCCCATGCTGAAATTATAACTAGAAGAGGTTTTAAAAGGTAAGTTTAGAAGGAACTACTGTTAATGATTCCCATGCTGAAATTATAACTAGAAGAGGTTTTATAAGGTAAGTTTAGAAGGAACTACTGTTAATGATTCTCATGCTGAAATTATAACTAGAAGAAGTTTTATAAGGTAAGTTTAAAAGGAACTACTGTTAATGATTCTCATGCTGAAATTATAACTAGAAGAGGTTTTATAAGGTAAGTTTAGAAGGAACTACTGTTAATGATTCTCATGCTGAAATTATAACTAGAAGAGGTTTTAAAAGGTAAGTTTAGAAGGAACTACTGTTAATGATTCTCATGCTGAAATTATAACTAGAAGAGGTTTTAAAAGGTAAGTTTAGCAGCAACTACTGTTAATGATTCTCATGCTGAAATTATAACTAGAAGAGGTTTTATAAGGTAAGTTTAGAAGGAACTACTGTTAATGATTCTCATGCTGAAATTATAACTAGAAGAGGTTTTAAAAGGTAAGTTTAGCAGCAACTACTGTTAATGATTCTCATGCTGAAATTATAACTAGAAGAAGTTTTATAAGGTAAGTTTAAAAGGAACTACTGTTAATGATTCTCATGCTGAAATTATAACTAGAAGAGGTTTTATAAGATAAGTTTAAAAGGAACTATTGTTAATGATTCCCATGCTGAAATTATAACTAGAAGAGGTTTTGTAAGGTAAGTTTAGCAGCAACTACTGTTAATGATTCTCATGCTGAAATTATAACTAGAAGAGGTTTTTTAAGGTAAGTTTAGAAGGAACTACTGTTAATGATTCCCATGCTGAAATTATAACTAGAAGAGGTTTTATAAGGTAAGTTTTGAGAAGGCGCTTATGTTACAACAGAAACTGAAGGTCTTTTTGAAGGTCTTTTTAGTTTAAGTCCAATTGTTTAAGTCGCAGACATCAGAAAATTGGAATGGTGCAAATTGATGCTATCATTGTCCCCAATATCAAGACCTTATTATCAAAGAAAATATTTATCCTATATTGAGTTGAGGTTATTTGTTGATATTTTATCATTTTAGGTTCCTGTACAAACAACTAGAAACATACTCTATTAACCAGCCTCATGAATTCTTTGAAGAAGGATCATCTGGAAAACTTCGAATCAAACCAAACTTCACATTTCATCTGTACATATCTACTGCACCTTGTGGAGACGGTGCACTCTTTTCACCTAGGTAAGTGCTTTCGGTATCTTTATACGACAATGTTAAGGGTTTTAGTGCTGTGGCTGTGCATGTTAAAGATCCCTCGACAGTTGAAATTTGAAAATAAGAGTAGGCTTATGCTGCTGTCCTGCCAATTAGCCAGTATAGGTGCAGAAAAGCAGAATGTAAAACTCAATTTCATTTCATTTTTCAAGCAAGAACTAATTTCTGGTCCTTTGCTAACAAAACATAGGTATTGTCACTTCAACCCAGGGGCCTTATTCTCGAAAACTTAATTTAGATAAAATCAAGATTTTAAGAACTACAGCAATCTGATTGGATAATAAAGCTATATTTAAAATCAATTTTAGTGATTGTCCAAGTTTTTAAGTTTTTGAGAAAAAGGTTCCTTGGTCGCTTACACAAATTCTTGACTCAAAATTCTGAAATACTTCATACATTGTAGAGATGCGACGTCTAACAGAGGTCCAGTAGAAGATGTAGAAAATCATCAACATAATCCCACATTTACCAGTACTGTACAAGGTGTACTCAGAACTAAGATGGAAGGAGGTATAGTTATTGTTTATAATTGATCAAATCATGATGTAGAAAATATAGTGGGTAATGTCAGTTATGCTGAATTTGTTTATGCAGAAGTAGAGACAACCTATTAGTAGGCAATTGGATGGCTCAGTTCTTAAAGGGATTGTAAAGCAGCTTTTTAAACTTTGTATGTGTATCAGGGACACTGATAGCATCATTTTGTGCCATATGACGTCAAAAAATGTGTTAGTTTAAGTGGAATTGCAAGACCCACAGACGTAAGAATGGAAATTGGAATGGCGTAAATGGATGCTATCAGTGTCTCCAATACACATACAAATTTAGAAAACCACTTTACATTCCCTTTAAGGTATTTAGGAGGCCGAGGGGTTTAGTCACACACTTGTTCCAGTTCTAGGGTTCAAGTGAAACAAAAAAAGTAAGAATAAATTATAATTCTTGCAGTCTGCTGTCCTATCATCTGGCTGGCAATAAGCAGCAAGCAGTCAGGGGTTTTAATCTTCGAATGTTTATATTTCTCCCTAATCCAATCAGATTGCTGAATTTCTTAAATCCAGATTTGATCTTAATTTAGTTTTTGAAAATAAGCTTACTGGTAATTATATTTTTCAGGTGAAGGCACTATTCCAATAGAGTCAGATTTCACAGTACAAACATGGGACGGTATTGTTCGTGGAGAACGTCTACGAACCATGTCTTGTACTGATAAAATCTGTCGTTGGAATGTTGTCGGTATGCAAGGGGCATTACTCTCACATCTTATAGAACCTGTTTATTTAAATTCACTCACATTAGGTATGTTATCATTTTAATTAGTATATTTAGTTATAGACCGGAACATCCTGCCCCTCAATTAGTGAATTTGAGGGACAGGAAACCATTAATGGTTATAAGTTGAAATTGGGCAACCAATTTGGTTTCTTCTTCCTTGAGGTTTCTTCTATAAAAAAATTTCTGATTTTCTTGTATGTCATGAGGTCAGCTCCATACCAGTCTTTTTTCAACAGAATAAACCACTTATTTTATTGCTGTCTGTAATCTAAGTTAAAATATTTTCTTTAGAAAGATTGGACGCAATTTTATAGAAGCCAAATATTTTAACTGAGATTACAGACAGCAGACATTAGTGAAATTAGTGAAATTAGTGAAAATTGGCATGTTTTCATACTAGTAACAAAACACAAGACAATATTATAGAATATAACCACACACTTCTTAAACTTTTTATTTTTGTTCATTCTAAGAGGTGGTATCGCTTTAAGAAAATGAACTTACCTGATAGTATTAGCAATATTTTTTTTTTATTCTAGGCTATTTATATGATCATGGTCATCTATCAAGAGCTGTTTGTTGTCGTGTTGCGAAAGGAGAACCAGATATCAACAGTCTTCTACCATCAGGCTACGAATTAAATCATCCTTGGTTAGGTCGAATGACAGCCTGTGAACCCCAACGTGAAACTCAGAAGACTAAAGCGTTAAGTATCAACTGGTGTCTGGGAGATGAGAGACCTGAAGTTATTGATGGTACGACGGGGCGATGTTATACTGGGTATGTTCATCTTATTTACTTTACTTTTACTTTTCACCTTTCCTCGTAAGCTCAACGGTAACAGAAAAGTGGAAGACAGCAGAGCAGAAATAATTTCAAAATCGTGTCAATTTGGGTTTTGCATATCACTTGCATCCCACAATCCTATAGTTGACGACACTTGATCAACAAAAAATAAAAACGTTATACCAAAGTTTTGGTGTTTCTTGTTTGTCCAATCTGCATTTTTATACGCCCACATGAAAATGTGGACGTATATTGCCGTCACCCCTGTCCGTCGTCGGTCCGTCCGTCCGTCCGTCCGTCCGTCCGTCCGTCAACAATTTCTTGTGTACGCGATAGAAGCTAGAGTTTTCATCCGATTTGAATGAAACTTGGCATGTGTATCCATCATAATAATATCTCAGATGAGTTCGAAAATTGCGCGATTCCAGTTGTCGGTTTAGGAGTTATTGCCCTTGACTTAGTGAAAAAACGTAAAAGTTAACTTGTGTACGCGATAGAAGCTAGAGTTTTCATCCGATTTGAATGAAACTTGGTATGTGTATTCATCTTGATAATATCTCAGATGAGTTCGAAAATTGCGCGATTCCAGTTGTCGGTTTAGGAGTTATTGCCCTTGACTTAGTGAAAAAACGTAAAAGTTAACTTGTGTACGTGATAGAAGCTAGAGTTTTCATCCGATTTGAATGAAACTTGGTATGTGTATTCATCTTGATAATATCTCGAACCAGTTCGAAATTTGAACGATTCCAGTCGTCGGTTAATGAGTTATTGCCCTTGACTTAGTGAAAAAAAACGTTAAAATTAACTTGTGTACACGATAGAAGCTAGAGTTTTTATCCAATTTGAATGAAACTTGGTATGTGTATTCATCTTGATAATATCTTGGATGAGTTCAAAAATGGCGCAATTCCAGTCGTCGGTTTATGAGTTATTGCCCTTAACTTAGTAAAAAAAACGTTAAAATTAACTTGTGTACACGATAGAAGCTAGAGTTTTTATCCAATTTGAATGAAACTTGGTATGTGTATTCATCTTGATAATATCTAAAATGAGTTCGGAAATGGCGCGATTCCAGTCGTTGGTTTAAGAGTTATTGCCCTTGACTTCGTGAAAAAAACGTTAAAATTAACTTGGTATGTGTATTCATCTTGATAATAACTCAGATAAATTCGAGAATCGTGCGTTTCTAGTCGTAGGTTTATGAGTTATTGCCCTTGACTTAGTGAAAAAATGTTAAAATTAACTTGTTCACACAATAGAGGCTATAGTTTTCATTCGAATTGATTCATCTAAATATAAGCTCAAATAAGTGCGATGGTGCAATCAACTTTTTCATATGTTTAAATTTGCTGAAGTGGGCGTATGTTACCTTGCCTGGCAAGCTATCTTTACATTATTTTAGGATCAGTTTTTGTGTAAATTGTTTTCTTGATGTGATTGTATCCCATCATGTTGACCTATATAGTAGTGACACGCCCAAAGCAGAGCATGCTTACTCTTTTCGAAACACCTGATGGTACTTTTCTTTGGAGTAGACCACTACTAAACAACTATTGCTCTTGTTTTTGCCATGTGTTTGGATGCAATATTGAGTTACAGAATTTTTTTGCTTGTATAGATTTTAATTGAATAAATAGTGAATGTAAATTTATGATGAACAGTTTTTGAAAGTCTGAACATTTTTCTTGTTAATGTCTGCCCACAAATGTTGAAAATGCAAAGATAATAAACAAAAACCATAAATATAGGTTCTAATGGAAGGTTTATTCCTTAGGCCCCTTTCACTTTTTACCCAAATTCATTTGAATTCATTCTATATTACAGAGTTGAAAGAACAATTTTCTCTAGACTGACTAAGAAGGAATTGTATACCAGTTTTCGTGCAGTGTGTACTAAATTTGGTCTCTCTGAATTACTGGCAGCCAAGACGTATTTAGATGCCAAAAAGATGGCCACTAATTTTCAAGCAGCAAAGAATGTAATGTTAAAAAGATTAAAAGACAATGGTTTCAGTATCTGGGTTTCAAAACCTGTTGAAGAAGAGATGTTTTCTTGTTAATTTTGTTTCTTTTTCTTGCCTTATTAGCAATTTCCCAGGAATCTTTATGTCTCATGTTTTTATATCAATTTTAATATTTCTGTTCGTCGGTTGATTAATTGTAATTGCAATAAAAGTGAAAAGAAAATTGTCATGCTCGTGCATAGTCTAAAGATTACACATGATTTGGATTTTCATAAACAAATTTACCATGAACAAGATGCAGATAGGATTTAGAAAAAAAAAATTGGCATACTTGTGTAGACCTATATTGACAAGATCTTGGATGAGTTCAATTTTCATGATTTTTCGACAAATTAATTTTGGTTATTGCCCTTGATTACAGTACTTAATGAGCAAAAAATTTGTGTTAAATCTTTTATTTTAAGAGGCTATTATATGTCACTTGACAAAATGGCTACAAAGGAATAGTCACAATTAATGGAAGTATGATAAACTAAAAGCTAGGTCCAGCATGAAACATGTGAGAAATTTTGATTTTTGTTTATGTATTGATAAAAACTGAGTTCCAAGTTTGAATGATTTACAGTTATTATTTTGACAAAAGCCCCCAGAATCCTAGAAAAGTAGGTTTTAATATTTTCGTTTCTTTACCCTCAAATTTAAATTCATGAGAATTGAATACCAAAAAGGTATAATACAACTTTGATTATTTTTTTTGTTTCACTTCAAACTTATATATTTTAACAATGCCCCTTATGTTTTGTTTTTGATATGAATTGCAATATTTAGAAACAAAGGTCAAAAGGTCAATGTTTGACACTTTGTTACTAAATATTGCAATCAGATTCAAAAGAAACCATTTTGTTATATGAGAGTTATGAAGCTTTTTTGATCATATATATTTCCATTACCCAAGTTTTATATATATAGGCTTATCTTTATCCATATGTTATATTATAAATTCACATTCTAAATGCTATGTATTCATATTATAGATGTTACATATTCACAATATTAAAAATGTTGTATATTGACATTAAAATGTTATATATTAACATTAGAAATGTTATATATTAACATTAGAAATGTTATATATTGACATTAAAATGTTATATATTGACATTAAAAATGTTATACATATAATTACATTGAACATGTTATATATTATCATTAATAATGGTAGATGTACATGTATTTTCATAGTAAGTGTGATTAGACATTACAATATTGTTATGTTGATGTCATCAAATGGGATATGACATTATAAATGTTAGGTTGGCAATAGTGATGCGATAAAATGGAACATTATAAATGTTAGGTTGGCGATGGTGATGCGATAAAATGGGACATAATAAATGTTAGGTTGGCAATGGTGATGCGATAAAATGAGACATTATAAATGTTAGGTTGGCGATGGTGATGCGATAAAATGGAACATTATAAATGTTAGGTTGGCAATGGTGATGCGATAAAATGAGACATTATAAATGTTAGGTTGGCGATGGTGATGCGATAAAATGGGACATTATAGGTTGGCGATGGTGATGCGATAAAATGGGACATTATAAATGTTAGGTTGGCAATGGTGATGCGATAAAATGAGACATTATAAATGTTAGGTTGACGATGGTGATGCGATAAAATGGGACATTATAAATGTTAGGTTGGCAATAGTGATGCGATAAAATGGGACATAATAAATGTTAGGTTGGCAATAGTGATGCGATAAAATGGGACATTATAAATGTTAGGTTGGCGATGGTGATGCGATAAAATGAGACACTATAAATGTTAGGTTGGCAATAGTGATGCGATAAAATGGGACATAATAAATGTTAGGTTGGCAATAGTGATGCATTATAAATCTTACATTGAAATTGTTTATAATATGTATGTTTGTTGACATTTTTAAAGAGATGTGATGACATCATTAATGTTTGTTGACATTGTTAATGGGAGGTGACATTGTAAATGTTTGTTGACATTGATAATGGGAGGTGACATTGTAAATGTTTGTTGACATTGTTAATGGGATGAGACATTGTAAACGTTTGTTGACATTGTTAATGGGATGTGACATTATAAATGTTTGTTGACATTGTAAATGTTAATGATACTGCTTAAGATTTTAATAAATTGTGAAAATTTCTGATCTAATTCGCTGGACATGAAAATGTCCAAATACGCCCCCACACCGTCCATTCCAAATGCGCCTTAGTGATACCTGGTGCTCAAAATAGACAACGTCTAAGAGAAGTCGGATCTGTCTAGGCACTCCGGTCGGGTACCGGTATGGTTCAATGTGGAACCACGGTCTGGCCTGCACCACAACATACAATCCCTTTAAAATAGCTAAATAGAAAACTCAAAATTAGTAAAACACAAATCGCTTTATTAGAAAAACACAACTACACTGAAGACATTGAAATCATACCGAATAATTCAGCAGTTGAAGAAAACATGACATATCGGTGTCAATCTCTAATCAGAATGTAAACTATTTATAGAATACCAGACCAATAACATGTAACAATGAATTATGTTATTAACAGTGACTTGATTAGCCCAATCGTTCTCTGTAGCAACTGAAATAATGCACTTGTCTGAAATGAGGTTCATAATTGTTTGAAAACGGCTCAGTCTAGATAACATCGAATCTTATTCTGATGAAATCAAAGGTTTTATTACAGATCAATTCCAGAAAAATGCCATGCCAGTTCCAAGAAGAATTTCTCTAAGGAAAAGGCATTCTCTTCCAGAAAACTGAAAAATTAGCCGTACGCCGAAATTCTAGCTTGAATGGCATTTAGTGCTTGACATGTAAATTATTGCTTTTTTGATCAATTCAAATTAAAAATAAATGACATGAAAATTTAAAAATGAATATTGAATAAGGCACATAATCGATTTGCATAAAAAGTTGCTGTTGAACAATTGGGTAACCGTATAGCTCCATATAAATATGAAAAGCATCTTTTTTCAGATAAAAACCGATTCATAGAAGATGGAGCTGGGCCAAATACATGCCTGGTATTTCTATAAGTGTTTGTTTACTCTCGTCATTAAAAATTGTCTCCGATTATTATCAACTAAAGCATTACTTTCATCAAATCTACAGTGTCTAAAGTCAAAATTAAGCTGTACCAACATACAAAACATAAAAATCGTGATAGGCATATGAGCTGACAAAACTGAATTCATTTCCATAAAATGTCAAAGCCGAATTTTTTTCAGGGGAAGTCAATGCTGAATTTATTTCCATTAATGTCGAAGCTGAATTCATTTCCATTATTGTCGAAGCTGAATTCATTTCCATTAATGTCGAAGCTGAATTCATTTCCATTAACGTCGAAGCTGAATTTATTTCTAATAATGTCAAAGCCTTTTTTTTTTTTTTTTTTTTTTTTTTTTTGCAAATTTAATGTTGATGGTCAAAATTGTCGAAAAGTGATTCATTGTCATAATCATCTTGAATCTTATTGTTTAATTTCGTGCTTCATTGGATCGAGTAGTTCTCATACGCCTATTATCAAAATTATATTAAAAAGATATTTCTTTACAAAATGAATATCAAACTTATATAAGTTATTTATAATTATAATATTAAAATCATGCATTATGTTATTATTTATAATTTCAATGATAACAAATATTCTCTACCAACTACGTCAATTATCAAAGAATATTTACAAAAAAAAAGAAATATATTATTTATATAAGTAAATTTTGTTTATAATTATGAAGTATAAAAACGACGATTTTTTCTTATGTGGGAGCTCTTGAGTTTGGTTTTTAGTGAAAATGGGACTTTTTTAAGGTTGTCTAAGACTGGGATGTTCTCGTGTTTTGCGTCAGACAACTGTTTGAATTACCATTAACACAAGCATATTCGTGCAATTTAAGAGTCTGATAATCTCAAGGATGATAAATTTTGTCCAATAGTAAGCTTGTAATTGAGTACTTGTTCGCAGAATTTCAGAGAATGATAAAAAGGACCCAAGAGCTTCCCTTGACTAGAAGAATACAATAAAAGAAAAGGGTATCAAAAGGCAGTGTTCAGATTCCGAAAAGTTAGCCGTCAGACATCACAAGGAAAAAATTATGGACGTTTAAAAAAAACTGTACAAACACAGTGATTAAAAAGAATTATGAACAACACGAACAAAATTATCTAAAACCTTTTGTATGTACACACGGTGGCTTTCTTGCACAACAGCGTCGCTACATGGCAAGCAATAACGGCGACTTAAGGTGGTTAAGGCAAAAAAAAAATAATTCCTGTGGTTTAAGCTGGTAGTCGTTCAAGAAATGGTTTCTTCCTTAAATCCAGATCACCCCGAACCTATTCCGACGGTTTGTTGTCCTTAGTTACCATTTCTCTCCATTATGATATTAAGTCATGAGTATCTTTATGCACTAAAATAACTCCATTAAATAAATAAAATCAACGTCTGGCAATACAGGAATATGGAACACAAAATTCATATTAGCACGTTACATTCTGTCATTCTCTTGTGGCCATTAAATCAAGGGAGTAGAGATGGCATATAATGATGATGTAACAAGCAAAAAACGATGACGTAATGGACACAAGAGCTAGTCGTCTGCTGGATCGTTTTTAAATCTATAGTAGCAATCACGTTCTGCAAGGAGTCACAAAAATTAACCAAATACTAATCATTAAACGAGCTAAAGTAAGCACTCCTCTACCTTAATGATAGAACAAACACGAGAACTACATGGACACATGATAATAAGATGGAAGACGTTGAAAACACTGTTGATGCTCCTGAAAATACAAGATAAGTATAAAAGTTACATGTATATCATTCAATATATAAGTCTTCATTCCAATCAAAATAAGACCCAAATTTCGATCGGCTTTTTAAATTTGATATTTTAGCCACTACATTAGGGTCTAACCACGACGTTTAAGCAATACCGTCAGATTGAACTCTGACCTAACCTTAATAATATGCCAAGATTTGACGATGGCGTCATCCTCCATAGTTGAATGCAATATGTGCAATAGAGGTGTTTCAATTGACCACAATTATTGAACCTGTATGGCGATTTTTTCCTACATTACAAGTCGACTGGACTTGTTTTATTTTCATATTCAGGATATTAAGTAGCTTCGGTTGCAAGTAGTTTTTTGTTGGATAATAAGCACAGTCAATGGCGGGCAGCGTTTAGTGAGACCAATATTGCCAGGACATTGCATTTTATGGAAAATTCGAGCAATATTGTTGAAGTATAAGGTGGATTTAGATAAATTTAAATAATATTAGATACTTACCACTACCATCATTGTCTTTACTTGAACCAATATCAATAACTTCTTCAGAATCTCCTGCTGCAAGGAGACAAAATGAATGTTATGTTTGAATTAAATGGTGTAAAATCTTGCGAAGATTTCTCAGAGGATGGCTTCTATCACTCGTATCAACTTCGGACTAGACTAGCGTGGCTAGATAACCTCGTATACTATACGGAGATAGCCATATTGAATAAATTATAGGTCAGCCAATCACAATCATTCTTCAGATAGTGTTGTCTTCTTTCGCGGTAAATACAGCCAATCACAGTCAATCTCGCAACAAGAGTTATCTTCCCTTGCCCATTACCGGTCAAGATGCCAGATTATCATAACCGAGTCATTATTCAGTGTCTAGCAATGACGAAGTTTGAGCCAAATGGGCCTCTATTTCCATCCTTTCAGCTTACCGTTAGTTTTTGAGGACCCAACGATTCACAGACTGGAATGGTGCAAATTGATGTAATCAATGTCCCAAATACATAAACTACTATAGAAGATGTTTTTGGAATCCCTTTAACTGTGGTCAAGAATTTATTTTTTTAATTCTAACAGAGAAGTTGTTAATACAATACATACGTCGTGGGCAGATATCAGAAGCTTCTGCTTGTAACATTCTTAAATCTGCTTCAATTGCTTCTCTATCTTCTGGTTCACAGTTATCTAGAGCATTATTAGTACAGCTAATAACTGAATGGGTGTATCTGAAATAGTGAGTTACAGTTTACAATAAAGCGGAATGTTCAGCATTTTCTAGAGTAGACCTAGTTCTTGAATGTATATGTATACGCCACCAGAAGTAATAGAACCGCACGAAAATTGCAAAATTCCGTCATTGGATTGTACCCTTACTTTAACATATATCTTTCATTTTCTGTATATATATGTGTTTTCAATAATATAATGCTGTACTTACGGGCACCATTTGTTAACATCATACATATCTTTTACTGAGGTTGAGGCATTGAACGGTGTATTACAAGGTCTGAGACTTTCACATGTGACAAATGAAGTTCTTTCCATAATCACTAGAAAAAAAAGACAATCTTAGAGGTTTTGATGACAAGCCTTGATACAGAATGCTATGGTTGCACACTAAACACATTTCAATTTTCTCTTTTACAATATGGCATGCCTGATTACAAAAATGAAATGGAAAAATGATCAGTATGGGCTCTGAGTGACAATGGATTTACAGAAGAGTCATAAAAAATGTTATCGATGTCATCAAATGATTTCAGTAGTAAAAAGTCGCAGTCGTGTCTGTTAACATAATTTACTGACGCATGCTTTGAAAAAAATGGATATTGCTTTGGATAAAAATAATTCAAGAGAACTTGTTTCTGAAATGAAATGGAGGTTTACATCCTACTGTCCTGCACTTGTTAAAACATGTATCTGAGACGCACGTTTTAAGTGGAGAATGTGAAAACGTGAAAAGTTGTGCCTACCTTTATTACAATATTTAGAATACCATTCACCAATAGTGGACAAAGATGTGTCACCATTAGCAGAATTTTCAATATTACATTTACTTAAAGCACTATCTCCACACATTAACATAGACGTTAAGGAACTGAAACAAAGACAACGTAATGACTTATCTAACCATCACTAAAGTTTTTTTTATTCAAGAACATCCTGATATGATAGAGCAGCAAAAAGGAGACCTATACTTCATGTATTTGCTTCATTTTTGTATCGACTATCCTGCAATAAAACCACTATCGGACTGATTACCTCGTATATTCGCAAAACAAGGCAATGAAAGAATTTCTTTAGATTTTTATCTTCATTCGATGATACTGAGATGTTTTTTTGAATCGTTTCTCAGAAATTTGTTGTTCGGTACGCATTTTTAAAAGTATACAATATTCGGAATGACAATATATGTATATGACAGGGACGTGATTTTCCCGAATCTTAGAACCCAACACAACTCCAGTTAAGTGACACATCAAAAAAGATTTAGTAAAATATATTTTTAGAAATATAGCCTCCATTCAACCATACTTACTTGCATGCTGAGTGAACATTATCAAAAATAGAATCTCCTTCTGTTAAATGTCTAGTACACATCTGAAGTTCATCACAAGATTCATAAGGACCAAGATCAGCATGTACTACACCGCCTTCATCTGAAATCAAACGAAATACTTGAACTATTTCCCTTCAATTATTGACTAGTAGACAAAGCCATTCAATGAAAAAAGCTATGTAGGCAAACTATGATCTTGAATGTGCCTACCCGCTCCTCCGAACTACACAATTGACAAGGAAACTGATCAAGCAACTTGATGGACTACCTTGGCCTCTATATAGGGCCCATATTAACGAGCACGTAGCTTGGTGATGTATCATGAATCTCTTCTATAACACGACGTGCTCAGCATTGTCAGCTACTGGGTTCTAAAAACGACCTATTACTGGATTGAAACCCCAGTGTCAATGTTAAAGTATACACAATTTGTTGTGCTACATCCTTGACGACAGAGTGCTGTTATAAAGTATTGAAAAGGTTAAAAAACACAGAAAGAACTAATGTCCCCGACCCTCCTCTTTGATACAGCATTAAACCTGTTTTTTTACTATATACAATGACATGAACTAAATTCTCACCTCTACAACTACTAGTAAGTCGATCTCTTGTATGTATAACAGTATTAATAACATTGGCTTTAATTTCATTTTTACATTTATCAACAAATTCATCCACACACATAGAATATTCAGCTGCGGCTCTTTAAATATACATTATACATTATATTACTGTTACATTCTGACAACAGAAACATTGTCAGTGAGTCAAGCTCAGATCCCTGTAGCTTTTAGCATCCATGTTAAATTTTGACTACAAGGAAAAGAACTGAAACGAACTTAGTAAAAATATATATGTCTCAGGATTTGCTTGGCGTACCCGTAAAACAATATGTTTTTGTAAGACATCATTTTGAAGTAAAAGCTTATTAGTTTTGTATATCCAGGCCGGTAGCTAGACATTTCCAAGAGGGGGCGAGGGTACATAGACTCGCGAAGCAATCATACAAAACTTAAACAGTTAAAGCTACCCTCGGGTGTGATATCAAAGACAAATTAATAAATTAATAAGTTAACGGATGGTAACACGGTAATGACGTCCGTATTTTAAAGTAGGTGTATAAAAAAGGAATTATCTATATGCATGTGTAATAAACGTTAACTTAGAAACTTACTGGCATTTTGCTTCCATGTCTTGGTTTTCTTCAGCAGGTCCTACTTGTTCAGTAAAATATCTATTACAAACTGACATCTTTTCTTGACATTTCTTAAATTTCTTGGCTGAAAATATGTCAACATATAACATTTTCATAGGAATTTGTCATAACATTTGGAATGAATAACATGCAGCTTATATTGGATAACATAATATATATAACATTTGTATAATAATAATAAAAACTTATAAAACCGATACATATTTATATATGATAAACCACTATATATTCAAGATCTATTTATAAAAGCAACCCTATATGCACTGAACATGCCACTAAGAAATTGTCTAGCTCTAGACCTAAACGGTTTTGTATTTCGCTTTATCTTTTGGTAAAACTGGGTTTTTATTTTAAGCGTTTTTCGTTTCATTTATTGGACTTACATGTAGGTTTGGGTTTAAGTCTTTTAGGTTTTTTCGTTGTTTTTTCTTCGGGGTTCATAGAATCGATTTCGTTACTCATTTCAGTTTCGGAATTTTCAGTAACCAATGGTTGATTTGCCGTGGAATCCGTTGCCATGGATTTTATAACTGAGGAATCGGTTGTCATTGGTTTCATGTCTTTAGAACCGTTAGACATAGGTTTCATTCCAGATGAAACTGTTGCCATGGCTCCCATTTCCTCAGAACTAGTTGCCATTTCAGATTTTTTAGTCGTTTTAGAGCCCATAGGAGATTTAGTTGCTTTCTCCCCCATTGAACCAGCGATCATCATTTCTTTTGTTGTCATGGAGGCGGCGTCAGTCATAACTTCCGATTCCCCGGTAACCATAGCAACTGATTTATCAGAATCCTCTTTTGGCTTGGGAGTACTTTCTAGAAAATTTGACGAAGAATTAATCCCTATTCATAAATTTAGAAATATTTTTTGAATGGTTTTAGTTTGTTAGTTTTGTTAATGATTGGTGATTCTAAAGGTCAAGGTCGAGGTCATTATCATTCTAGTTGTTAACGTAAGTTAGCCTATGTGCACCTAGTTGTTACATGTTTTAGAATATTATAAACAGCTGATGCCAAGTGTTTCTAATTGATTCTTCGCAAGACAAGCCATAGATTAAGACGTTTAAGGATTTGGTGTGTTTCCAAGTTTTAAGATTCATATTACAATCAGAGAGAATAGTTGAAATTTTTGTGCAGAAATGAATTCAAGGGAATGTAAAGAGGTTTTATACATTGTTCATATTTATTGTCAACACTGATGGCATCGATTTGTACCATTCCAATTTTCAGTCAGATGTCTCAGGTTCTTGCAATTATACTTAAACCTAAACGTCGCTGAAGCAAATAACCATAGATATCATAAACAGATTTAAGTAGGCAAGAACCATAGCAAATTGGAATGATGCAAATCGATGCCATCAGTGTCGCTGATAAAATACAATTTTCCAAAAAAAAGATTTTTCAGCACGTAGAATTATAAGTGAGAATTGACTGAAAGCCAAGAAACAGTTCCCTAAGTATTTCTTTCATTTAATACACATGTTGTTTAGAGAATACTAAATTAAGATCTCAAATGTCGTTAGAATGTAAGTTATTATTCCATGCACATGCTAAATGCAGATTTAGTATTGTAATATTATAAGTGAATGCTACATGCTATAAAATATATTATTTCATACAAATTACAAAAAAATAAATACAAAAGTGTAAATAAGAAAATAATATACACAAGTACAATATACAGTAAGCAGAACTTAAAGCGGCAGTAGCAGCGCCATTGCGTCTCACTTGTCATTTGTACACAGATCGTAGAGCAAAATGTTAACGTAGTCCGAAACTTGCTGACTCCATTCCAGCCCCTGATGGCTAGTTTGACCGTTATAAGCTGGGGCCTTATTCTCGAAAACTTAACTTAAGTTTATTTTAGTGTTCCAGAAATCAGATTGGTTAGTAACTAAAATCAGTTTTATTATCCAATCAGATTGCTGTATTTCTTAAAATCTGGATTTTATCTAAGTTAAGTTTTCGAGAATAAGGCCCCTGGTCAACAATTTTTGAAATAGCTATCCGAAGCTGGAATTAGGACAACAAGTTTTGGACTAATTTTCACGTATAAAAAACACTTTATGTGGTAAATTTATGTCCACCCTTAAGATTATACTGAGATCCAAGTTATGTTAATTTTTCAAGGAAAATAATCAAGAACGTGTCACTGTCAAATTTAAACAGTTTTTGGAATTCGAGGCATAATAAATGGCCATTTAGGACAATAACGCGCAAAATTTTGTCTTCTGGAGATTCACAATCAAGACGATCGCAATAGGACTCTATCACAGAGACAAAGTGAAAAGCGCTACAATCTGTATACAAGACAAAAGCAACAAAAAGACTAGATTCCACGAAGTTTCACAAAGGGAAGGGTGATATTTTATTAAAGGGGTTGACACTAAAGTTAATGATATAATAAAAATGATTGACAATAACAATAATGATGATTGATTGATCAAATTGATTTCATAATTTACAAATTAATATTTACTTTGAATAATAAAAAGACATTTAAGTTGAAAATAATTTGCTTAAGAAAATTGAGAGAAAAATGAAATGTCTTCTACTGTCATGAGATGTAGTACCTGATTCTTCTGAATGGGTTCCTTGAGATCCAATATCAATTTCATTGCCTCTCATAGACGTAACTAAATATCCTTCAGTCGTTTCCGGGTAAGCGTGACCTCCGTGATGACCTTGCCCGTGATGTTCGTGACCTCCATGAGTGGTATAACCGCCTTCTCCTTCCGGTTCCGGTTCTGGCTCTGACGTTGCTATTTCTGGTTCTCCGATTGGTTCAGATGTTGTTTCTGGATACGCTACGCCTTGATCCACTGTGCAACAATTAAGATATAAAGAAAGTGTTAAGGGGTGAGACGAGGATGTATATAACAAACTGTATGAAAACAAAGACAACTCTTTCAAAATATAAAGCAATGATAATAATAACAAATTGTAAGTATTGTGCTTTATGCCATCTACTTACAGCAACATGGAAAAATAAACCACACAAGATGAAGTATGGTGATGGACTCTTTATTGTATTTTCTCTACACAATTATTAGTAGGCCTATTTACGTCGGCCGACATATGTATGTTGTTCGAATACATATTGCTAAGTTAAAGGGATTGTAAATGAGTTTTCTATACTTTGTATGTGTATCGGGCACACTTTTTTTTATCTTGTAGATGTATCGGGGACACTGATAGCATCAATTTGCGCCATTCCAATTTCCATTCCGACGTCTTTGGTTCTTGCTATTCCACTAAAACTAACGCATTTTATGACGTCACTGACAGTGATCTACCGGAAGCTACTAGGAATAATAGTAACTATTGATATCTATGCAGATTACTGTCAGTGACATCATAAAACGCGTTAGTCGGGGCTATGGACGACGAAATTTTAATTCTTTAGATTCTTTAATATAAAATTAAGCTTTTAAAGAGATTTTTCTTTTTTTTACCCGTCCTCAATTAGCCCATATAGGTGCAGAAAAGTAGCACGTAAAACTCCATTCATTTCATTTCATTTATAAAGAGATTTTTATTCAATCGGCATTCATTGACCTAAAATATTTTGTAAAAATACGAATGTCTACTTCATGTTTTGATTTTAAAATCCATCTCCATACTTCATCATAAAATTGAATCAATAAAAAAACATAATACAAAATGCGGATTAAAAATTATTCAAATCAATCTCTAAGGGGGATTCGAGTATAAAAAATATTTCAAAAATATGTAACAAATTCTTTTTTTCTCATGAAATAGGGACATTCTTTAAATACAACGAAACTTCGATTTGTTTTATCGCCCTAGCACGCAATGATATTTTCATTGCGTTATTGCGCTTTAGAGAGAAAGATATATTTATATTCGCAATATCGTGCAATAGATATAATGGTATTATTGCTACAATATTTTGAAAGAAAAACACAGCAAAAGAAAAAAGTTCGATTGTTCTATGATGTTCATGTATCAGTTCAATTGAAAAAAAAGTCTGGGTTAATCCATGCAATGATTTAAAGGAATACTACCTCTTAGAATGATAAAAAAAAATCCCATTTTGGTGAATAAGAGTTTATAATTATTACTCAACTTGTCTGGTGTCACAGATTACCTGTATAATCTGATTAATCCAGATTAAACTACCTTATATATTATATTTTTTGAAAATATTAAGCGTTTTTCAATAATAACGTGTAATTTTATGGAAATTCTGTTTCTATACTCTAGATACCTTTGACTTAAATATTTTGATCATTTCAAGAGGTGGTATCGCTCTAAATCGAAACTCAAAACAACCGACAAAATAATCATCCACTGAAGACAAAAGCAAAATCTTACTAATGCTTCGATCAAACGTTAAATCTAAAGTAACGTCGATTTGACAAATTGGCTGCATTAGAATCTTGGGTAAGCGAAAAAACAAATGAATTAGTTTTTTCTTTTTTCATAATATTGGCCAATTATGGGCAATGGTGAAAATTTTTAAGATCGCGCCTTTCATTTTCAATTTCCAACAGTTCATGGATCTTAAAAGTGCACAACACAGCGCTTGGTTTTCATGGTATGGGCAAGCATCTATTTTGCTGAATCATCAACCGAAAATCAAGAAAAAGATAATTTTCCTGCATCATCAAATGCTTTAAATTTTGATAGTACTTAATAATGTACATACAATTTGGATTGAAATAATTATTTTGTTGTTTAAATATCAATATACACATCATCCCATACATACCTACACCACCGCTAGGTACCTCCACTGTCAAACGAGCAGTGTTACTAGTTCTTTTACCAGCAACGTTTTCAGCAACACAGGTATAGTCTCCTTCTAAATCTGTTGTTGGGTTGACAAATACCAAGGAGTTGTCATCAGGCTGTACAATATTACTTCCTAATGAAGAATCTAATCTTTGACCATTGAATAACCAATGAACCTAAAAGATACGAATAATGCAGATAAATTCAAAGAGATTCTAACTCTTAAAATGGGCAAACAAGTTAATTTTCAAACTTAAATCAAAGGTAGTTTTCTGGATTTATCAGATAATAGGCCTACAGGTATGACACGAGATTCGTTGCTTAAAGGGGACCGTTCAGTATTTTCGAGGATCGATTTAGACCTTGAATACATGTATATGTAAATAGCTTTCAGAAGTACTAGAAATGAACAAAAAACGCACAATCCCTTCAATTATACCCCTTCCTAAACATTTATCTTTCATTTTCTGTATATTATGTGTTTTCTATAAAAGCTATAGTATTTTTTTGTTCGACTCAATTTTCCTGACAAGGGTCGTATATCAGAAACACGTGTTAGAAGGCAATGAATCAAAACAACGTAATAAGTTTAACATCTTACAGTTGGTCTAGGTAAAGCCTCTGGTGGTGTACAAGGTAGAGCAGCCATCATCCCTTCCATTGTACTAGTATCTACTGGATTTTTCTGGAATCGTTTCTTAATATCTGAAAATTTCAAAAACATCAACGTATTCTCTAAAAATATACTTTGTATAAGGTGTTTGTTTTTTTGTTTTCATAATAGTGATGCCTTTTTTTGGTTTTGATTACATTATATCTTTTGTGATTTACAAATTGCTCTCTTATGTAACTTTCCAACACAATTTTTCCAAAGCAGCGTCACAAGTCGGCTTTCCTTTTGCTTTACCATTCTCAATTCTTTCAGAAGACAGTCAGATCTCTTGGATGATTACAGACTGCTACCAAACAAACATGAACTGGGCCATACTTACAGGCCATGTTGATGAATCCTGGACTACTGGAAATTTTATCTTCTTCTTGTGTATCTTGTTTGTAGTAAAAAGCATCACAGACACAGGAATTATCATCAGTGAAGCCTTCAACGTCTTCACGACTCAATTCTAAAGACACGCTCATCATATCGTTGGAGGTAACTTGGTTGTTCTCATAACGGTAGTTAGGTACGGTCATACCACTACATCTAAAGGCGATTCTTATAACATTCTTGGCTTGACAAGTAATGGTTATAAATTGTCCCTTTACAATGTAGTAGGTTGTTTTGGGTTCCTCTGTGAACATTGGTGAAGATCCACGAGCAACACCTCGGCCTGGTTCGCTGGAGATTTCGGGTTCCGTGTATGGTGTGTAGTCGAGAGGTTCGGCTGTAGAACTAACATCAACTAAGATGGACTCTGTGATAGCATCGGTAACGACTTCGGTTCTGGCTGCAAGTATAAATGCTAAGTGTCAAATTCAGTGTTTTTCACCATTTTTGTACAATGAAAATGGCAACTGCAGACAGTGTAAACCAAATAGAATATATCGTGATTGATCAATTTCAAGGCACAATGTTCCCTAATCCATTTCTCTTTTGAATAAACCCAAATGGTTGTCAAACGGTTGGTACCTGTCGACAAATTGCGAACTGGTTTCACTGATGTCGGTATGTTCCTCCGTCATAGGTTAGACTCAGAGGCATTTCTAGAAAAATTAGATCGAGGGTCCGAGCAGGGGCCACAGAATTGTCAAAGGGGGGCTCAAAGCACCAGATAAAGAACTCAATGATCAGAAATTAAACTGAAGGGACAGCCAATGCGATAGCAATACCACTGCTATTACTTATATGTGGTCAATGTGTTTTATGTGTTTTGTGTGTTCAATGTGTTCAATGTGTTGTATGTGTTCAACTTACCAAGAGCTGTCAATCTTGCGGGTCGACTGTATAAAACACCAGCAGCGTTACTGGCAACACAAACATAGCTACCTTCATATTTCTTTCTCATTGATAAAATAGATAAACTACCATCCACTGTGATTTCTACATTACCGTCTCTTTCAGCATCAACTCGTTCATTATCTTTCAACCAAGAGATCTAAAAATATACCATTTGCTTGAAGTGGCGTAGCGAACACTTTTTTCTAAAAGGGGCGAGGGATGCTCAAATTTTGCAAAATTTTCGGATCGAGGAGAAATACACCATTGTTTACTTGCTAGACAAAATAATATGAAGTAATAATAACCATCATAAGGAGAAGTATCACAAAAGTTAAATGAAGTACAGTCAAACTTGGTTCAACGGTCACCTGTATTTCAACACCACTTTTATACATTCTTATGACTGGCTGCTTAATACAAGTTTGACTGTAATCCCAATCCCAGTAGACTAAGAAATTGCAAGAGCTCCTTAAACATCAAGACGCTTCAGTCATATAGTTAAATAGATTAGAACTTTGTGTCGAATACACAAGCTTCACCATGAGGGAAATAGACAACACATTCCATCTAATGTCCTAATATGATGTAGGATTGTAAGATTTAAAAGAATGATATTCGCTGATCGACAGTATTTACAATATATCTTTTGCATACCTCTGGTTCAGGACCTCCAAATGGTGGGGAACAGACAAGTTCAGCAGCTACACCAAGTTGTACTTCTGAATCAACTGGTTCCATGGCAAATTCTTCTTCTAAGACTAATAATAGATATTAAAAAAGTGATTATCAAAGAAATATAGCCATATGTAAGGTGTGGGTCAAAGTATACAAGCTTTTAAAATCACTGAATCACACGAAATTAGAAATAATCCTATATTATTTTAGATAGAAATGATTGAAATGACCTATTATTCATACGAGAATTATTGACAAATAAAGTGCAATTTTTTAAACGGTGACATCCACAGTCAAACCTTGTTCGAAACTTGCTGACTCTTTCCCCTTTCCTCGAGGTAATAAATACGCTAAAACTCTAAACGCTAAACGGAGGTGCGGAAAATCGCAAGTTTTTGGGGTCTCGTTTTTCTAACTCTCTCCCAGCCATATCTGTCCAAATATCTATCAAAAGCTGGGAATAGAGGCAGCAAGTTTCGGACTTAGTCAAACCATGACGAATCTACGTTTTTTAAAAACAAGAAACTACATTTTTAGAGAACCATCAGAGAGCTTATCCAGATGTGTGGAATCAATGCTAAAAAAAAATTCATTGTCGTAATTTTAACTTTAATGATACGTACAGGCTTCTTCAACCTTGGCTTGTACACTTTCTTCTCTTTCCCAGTTACCACCAACAGTATACCACATAGTACAAATACAACTATATTCACCATTAGCTTGAGCTACATCTTGTGCTGTGACCTGTATATTATACAATATAATAATTATAGGTAAAAAGGATACCGGCTTGAGTGCTGACTAGCAGAGTATCATCTGGTGTGTAAAAAAAATCTTAAAAAATCTGCATCAACCAACATTTTAAAAAAGAATACTACCTCTAAGAATGATCAAAAAAGAAAAATTCTCAAACTTGGTGAATAAGAGTTTATATTCATAAGGCAACTTATCTGGAACATACTACAGATTACATGAATCTAATCTAATTAATCCAGTAAACTAATATATGTATATAATTTTTGAAAAACGCTTACAAAATATTTAAAGCGTTTTTCAATAATGACCTGTAAATCGATGGAAAATTTCTTTGTTTTATGGTTTATTTGATTCTGTTTGTATCCTTTTGGCACCGTTGGTGAATATATACTCTTATTGACCATGTTTGATAACTTTGTTTTATGTTAATTTTAAGAGGCGGTATCGCTTTAAGGAACTCGACAGTCCATGGTAACTTAAAGCTTACGGAGCTCAATTCTTTAAAAAAAAAAAATGCCCTTATCCCAAAAAATGCAACGTCATTAGTTGATAAAATCATATATATTGTACCTGAATAAATGAAGTGATGTCGTATTTTCGGGATGCGTCATTATAAACCTGATCTTTGGTAATTTCATCCTGTTCATAACGTCTACGATTACATCTGAAGGTGATCATATCAGCATTCTTGACACCACAAGTAATTTTAGCTGGTTTCTCACGAGTCATGTAGTAAACATCTTCTAATGGTGTGCTGAAATAAGCCTCTCCGGGAGTTCTAGCTGGGGTTGTTGGTGCAACAGTTGCCACTGGTACGGTCTGTCTTCTTCCTGATTCTTGTTTTGGTTCAACCTTTCTTACGAATCCCTCTACAAAGAAAAAAATATTACAGTACAGTTACAAAAATGTGACGGATCTAGGGCTTGTGAACGGTAGGGGCCTTATTTTACTTAAGAAAATTCGTGAAAATTGCTATTAGTTAAGAGATAGCGAAATTTATGTAGTAGCTTTTGTTTTTGTAATTTTGGCATTTAAAAATCTTGAGCATTTCCATGCCCATGCGTCCACTGAAAATCACTCGACAGTTGGAAATGGAAAAGTGTGTAGGCTCATGCAGCTTTCTTGGCAAAATTTCCCTCGTTTCACATATGCATAGTGTTTTTCCGTTCTCATTAGTCCAACATGTGCAGGAAAGTAGAATGTAAAACTCCATTTCTTTTCAAATGAACTAAACTATAACATACCTTGTACAGTGAGTGTGGCCTTATCACTATTTTTTCTTCCGGCTACATTTGAAGCTGAGCAATGATAATCCCCACTATCTCTTAAAGTTACAGATTCTAAAGTTAAACTACCGCTTGTTTCATCAAACACGTAGATACCACTATTCATATCTAATGGTCTACCATTAAAATACCAACGAATCTGAAAATATTAATTGTTAGCATAAGTTGACATTTTTTTCTAAGGTTCCAAATTTCCTATCTTGTTTTTAATCCTGCTTTGTTTTTTCTTCAGATATTTCCATCCTTTTAGTTGCTGTAAAGGAAATTGGCCGCAAAATATGTTTTCCAGTGACACTGCCCCGCCCTCGTAATGGTTTAAATCACAGATTTGAGAACCTTCATTTTCTGCAGTCTAATTAAAATCAGACCCTAATTTCGTTTCGTTCGGTTCGGTTTTTAATTCAGGTTTTTTAATCACTACATTAGGGTCTGAGAACCACGTGCGATAGAAAGTATCTACGTGCACTTTGACCTTGCCTTGAAAAAAATGACCTGATAAACTAGTCTACAGCACTTAGGAATCCTAGAATGCACTTATTGTTCGCGAAAAAAATCCCAGCGCGGACACTTTCTTACGCACGTGGTACTCAGACCCTAATGTAGTGTTTACAAAACCGGATTTCTCATTTTAGGGCACTGTTGAAATAAAAACGTTATCATACATCAGTAACCGGAAGTACCTACCTCTGCTGGTGGTTTAGATCTAGGAGCAGAGCAGGAAAATGTTACAGAGGTATCGATTCCAACTGTTTGACTCTGTGGTTGCACAGCAAATTTATCTTCTAAAACTAAAAAATAAAAAAACAATGCATATCCTGTATGGTGGTATCGCAAAAAAAAAAAAAAATACAAGCAAATTATGGACCACCTACGGTTCAATATTACAAAAATATTTTTAAACAATTTTGATTTCTCAAATTGCCTGAAGTTATTAAAACTTGGTGTATTACTGATTATCTCCCTTGAAATAATTCCTTTATTACCTAACTAAGCTAAGTTTCCTATTTTTTGTCTGATTTTTTTGCTTGATAAATGGATTAGTCCCGAAACGTAGCTACATTTACTCTCGGTATATTGAATTTTTACCTACTCTTTAGACTTTGCACGTTATCGTGTGATTTATTTTTGCCTACATTACAAGTCGACTCGTCGTTTTTATATTATTATATGTAGGTAGAGTGAAGACACAAAAATATTCGGAGAACCTAGTTGGGCTGTGGGCATCGAGATTGGTAGCCTAGACACCAATATGAAAAAGAGCCCAGAAGTACTCAGTCAGAATGTTTCTGAAGTTTTTAACAAATCATTCTGGCTCCTTTCATCTGTCCAATGGTTTGATTGTTAATCCAAAACATTAACATTCTTCCCAAGCTGTTTGCGCTATTGCCATCTCCAAACAGCATAACATATTCTGTCGTGAGATAAATCAGAATCTATACTATATGTACAATTTGTGAAAAGAGAATTTCTTTTGCTAAAACAACAAGCGCGGGCCATGCTGCTAAAAAAATATTGTTCAAATAAAGAAGAACATTCTGCATAAAAATAGATTACTTACATGCAAGCTCGATATATCCAGCAGATGAAGTTCTATTTGACCAACCAGCAGCACCAGGAAGAGCGTACCAGGCAACACAATAACAGGAATAACTACCATCAATACCATATCTTCTAATATCATCAGTCTTTACAGCCCATGTTGTTTCTAAGATCTTACCTCGAGCTGAGTCAATGCTTTCCTTCTCTTGTTCTCCGTCCAATAATCTTCGACTGTTACATCTAAAATTAGTTGACGAATTACAGCAGAAGAAAAATTAAAGAAAATCCCCTGTCTATGGATGATCATGATTAGCTGACTCTGTGCTTCTTTTTACTTTTGCGACAAGATCACTGTTACTTCTCTAGAATACCACATTCATTTAGATTGAATCTTTGTATCTTGAGTCTGGCTATTTGGTTGTCTAGAACGTTTAAGTCCAGACGCATGTGTTCGAATACGTTTCTCGTTTAAGGAGAGCATCAAACTTGGTTAATAAGAGTATATATTCATTACAAAGTTCAGAGTACACAAACAGAATCAAATAAACCCAAATTTTCTATGCAATTACAGTTTTATTATTGAAAGCTTTTATCAATTATTGTGTATAAACATAGTTTTCTGTTGTATAGTTATGCAACCAGGTAAGTCCCCTGATGAATATATTCTCAGTTTGAAAATATAGATTTTTTGTTCATTCTTGAGTTGAGTTTGTATTCCTTTAATGTTACGTTTTTCTGATGCCATGCTCAGGTTACAGTGATCATAATATGAATTAAAAAAGGAACATACCTGACGGTTAAAATATTGGCACCAACGACTCTACAAGTCAATTCTGCAGGCTTTTCTTTGGTAGCATAATACAAAGACTCGGGATACTTTTCCCATATTGGACCATCTTCTAATGGAGCATCAGAGGCTTCTAATTTATCTTCAACAGAAGCATCTGACAAGAAAGAGGACACGGAATATAGTCCGAAATCATTCACTGTCTCAACAACATCTATAGAAATACACAACATAAATCATGCATATTAAAGAAATGGTTAAGAGGTTTTCTGAAAAATTCATGTGTATCAGAGACACTGATAACATCAATTTTCAAAGAGACACTAAAGAGGTTTTCTAAATGTATAATGTGTATAGGAACACTGATAGCATCATTTTTTAAAGAGATAGTAAAGAGGTTTTCTAAATGTTTGATTTATATAAGAGACACTGATAGCATCAATTTTTAAAGAAATAGTAAAGGGGTTTTCTAAAATGTTTATGTGCATCTTGGACATTGATAGCATCAATTTTTAAAGAGATAGTAAAGAGGTTTTCCTAAAAATTCATGTGCATCTGGGACACTGATAGCATCAATTTTTAAAGAGATGGTAAGGAGGTTTTCTCAATTTCTGATGTGTATAGGAACACTGATAGCATCAATTTTTAGAGATAGTAAAGAGGTTTTCTAGAATGTTTATGTGCATCTAGGACACTGATAGCATCAATTTTTAGAGAAAGTAAAGAGGTTTTCTGAAAAATTCATGTGCATCTGGGACACTGATAGCATTAATCTTTAAAGAGATAGTAAAGAGGTTTTCTGAAAAATTCATGTGCATGTGGAACACAAACAGCATCAATTTTCAAACAGACACTAAAGAGGTTTTCTGTATGATGTGTATAGGAACACTGATAGCATCAATTTTTAGAGATAGTAAAGAGGTTTTCTAAATGTTTGATGTGTATACGAAAACAGATAGCATCAATTTTTAAAGAGATAGTAAAGATGTTTTCTAAATGTTTGATTTGTATAAGGAGCACTGATAGCATCAATTTTAAAAGAGATTGTTAAGAGGTTTCTAAAACGTTTATGTGCATCTAGGAAAATGATAGCATCCATTTTTAAAGAGATAGTAAAGAGGTTTTCTTTAATTTTTAATTTCTTTTAATTGAGAAAACCTCTTATGTAATATAATAATGATTCCTGAGAGATATAGATATTGAGCATAGCACAATATTGTAATGATATACTGTTCATTTTGTGTACAAATTTCAAAATATGATTCTAATACGTTTTTGTCGCCAAATAAATTTCAGAAACCACCAAAATTAGTTTTCTAGACAATTGTCTGCCCTCTATTTGTACTTCTAATTTTAAGAAGACTTGTGCCGTCAGTGAATGACATTCGGTAACAATGGCGCTGATATATGTGTTACAACATCGAACATAAAGCAATACTAAGCTAAGCTACTTAATAACAACAAACACCTACCTCCAATGGTCAAAGTTGCTGGACTGCTAATTCTCTTTGCTGCAATGTTTTTGGCAATACATGAATATTGTCCTAAATCTTTTTGTCTCAGACGTTTTATAATCAGCATACCTCGGTCGTTAACGATGAAGTTTTTGTCTCTTTGTGTGTTAACTTTTTTTCCATTCTTTTGCCATGAGATCTGAAAACGGAAGTATGAAATAAGATTGCCGTTCCATAAACTCATTCTGTATAATAATGAAATGTAAGAAATACATCTCTACTATTGGATTTTTTCCTAACGTAGACAGACATGATGAACGTCAATGCATAAAATAAAAATCAGTACAAGCAAAGATATTCCATCTCGTCCAGAGCATGACAAAATTTGGAGTAATAATTGTACAGTAGTGGACTTCCCATAGCATCATGTGTTTCGAAAAGAGTAAGCATATTTGTCTTCCCGCGCGACACCCACCACAACCGTAGCCCGGTGCTGCCAAACACTGATAGAGAGAATCTTCTTAAAGAACCATAATCTATAAAACGATGCAGCTGCTTTTGTCTTTTATAATTCCCAAACAATGTTTAAGCATGTCGGTGGCACTGAATACACAATGCCAAATCTAACAAATTCGTCTTCCCGCGACTCTATATTGCTTCTTTATAAACTTACCGAAGGGAAAGGTTGGCCAGCAGGACCTTCACAAGAGAATTCTACTTTACTACCAATAGGTGCTGATTTACTCTTAGGTACTGTCTTAAATTCTTTCTTTAAAACTGTTCAAAATAAGAAAAAAACATATCTTCATAAGTAATGAATTTTCGGAAGGACATGACTAGTAGGCCTACTGAAAAAATGAAAGCATGACCTGCATCCAAATAATTAAGTAAATGACTCTTTACGCCAAATCCTGCAGCATATGTAGCCTCTGGTTACTATCCCATCAATCTAAAATAACTGACACGGTTTTTGATATAAGCTCTCCCCTTATTGCTACATTGACTGGGGAAACCATAACGTTATACCTGGTGTGGCGTAAGGCATACAAAACACTGAGCTAACACGACAATCGGCACGTCATTCCAAATTGTTTTATTTGGCAAATTACCAAGTTGTAGCCTAGAAAGATGCTTTATGCAATACAAAACGATACTAAATGCTTACATGCGGACTTAATTTCAGATCGGCGACTTCTAATAGGGTTTCCTGAGTCAGTTTCACCAATACATTCACACCAAAATGGACTTCTAGTACTGTAGCCTTGTATATCTTCTTTAGTAATTTCCAATGAAGCTTTTAGTGTTTCTATTCCATCATCTGATACACGGCCAGCAACAGTTAATTGAGAATCGGGAATTTCCTTTGAACAAGCAAATTGCATATTGTCTACGTTTTCGGCTTCACATTCTAAAGTAACTGGCTTGCTGCGAGTAACATAATAGGCTCCACTAGGCGTGGTTGTAAATCTCTGTCCTTGGCATGTTGAAAGAAGTGTGAGGAATGTTACTGAAACAGATAAAATGATTAAATTAATATTCACGTTTTCAATGATCACTAATATAACGAAAAAAGAATCCTTGGCAGTGGCCGTAGAACGTTTCTGGAAGTGGGGAGTTTTCGGACCCTCGATTTTCAGATTCAGGAAATAATCTTATAAAAATGACAAAAAAATTTGGACCAAAAAGTGGGAAATTCAAAATTTTGGAACAAATAAACTTTTCAGAAGTTACTTCCCTTTAAACATAAACTTGTTACATCGTTAAGGAAGGGAGACATTTCTCAATTGATTGTTAATTTATATTGCAGTATACAAAATAGCATGGCTTAGTAACTTTTGTGTGCTAAGAAGAGCAACAAAATGCAAAAGATCATCCAGGTAGATGCGACACAAGCTTGAAATCATTCAAAAAAAATTACCATGATTTCCAATAATATAGTTATCTCCCTTTAGGTAGCAATTTCGTATGTTTCTATTCAAGCCCATGTTCTTTAAGCAACGGTATACGATCTTAATGATCTAGCCGTTGCTTGCATGACACAACTTTTTCATTGAATGACTAGCTAACCCTTTGCTTTGAACTATCGATTTGAAACTTGACAGAAAGATACTAATATGTGTCCTAGGTAGGCTACCCATTTCCAAAATAATTCTAAAGCTCTCTTCCATGTAAAACAATTTAGAAATTTTCAAGGCAAGGTGAATGTTTTACCACGTTTTAAAGTAGAATGTTCACCATGCTATGGAACACTAACATCAAAGTCTCAGAAACGGGAATTTTTTTAGCTCAGCTTATCAGTAATGTTGTGCATAGCAATCCCTCGAAATTTAAGCCTTCAAATTCCAGTATGTCTATAATTATTGAAAGTCAAAAATACGACTCGTATTGTAGTGAAACTATGCTTTGTATAAAGACACATACATAATATATAGAAACCAGAAGATATATGATTAGTAGGAGATCATTTTGAAGGAATTATGCGATGTTTGTTCATTTCGAGTACTACTGAAGGCTGTATGTGTTCTAGACCCAAATTAACCCTTGAAAATGCTGAACATTCCCCTTGAACTTACTTGATAAAGCACAACTAAGGCAGATGGTGGTCTTCATGGTAGCAGTTAGTGTCACACCATCCACTGATACAAATACTGGTGTGTTGGTGTTTCTTGATTCGGGTGTGTTCCTGCAAATAGAAAAATGGTCACAATTAAAAATTTTGGATCATCTTTGCAGGGGATAGAAATACAGCTATGTCTTCATTCAGAAAAACGTTTTTAGGTTGGATTATTCTAGTTTTTTCCGCAGTTGATCTCTGTTTGAGAGGTATAGTTTTGTGCTTCATTTTTGAAGAGATTTTTTTAAACATTAAATGTGTAACATCGGTTTGTATAAATATTTTGGTTGTTCTTTCCACTAGATCTAAGCAAAGTCCTATGTTTGATTATAGGGATTTGGATACAAACGTCACAAACGCTGAAGTTGCTATTATCAATTTGAGACAGTGATGTTGTAGCTCAAAGTTATCATAGATGGTTCTGTAAATAACACTATCAATCTTAATTTTAGACTGGTATGTTGTTCAAATGATGGTTATATAAACTTTGATATTACGTAATTATAAACAAAACGCCCTTCTGAGTATATCTTGATTAATGTTGATTTTTAAATCATATAGTCATTATCAGTTTATGGTACACCTACCAGATCATTGGAATTATGAGATTTATTTCAATTATTTACTACCCAATTTCCCTGGTGTGTTCAGTTAAACAATTATTGACATTTTTATTCTGCGTATTTCGCTCTATGGACAACATTGTGTAGGGGTCATTCTAGTCCCAAATAATTCTTTAAAATCCTGAAGTTCTTAATCGGCCCATTAACTGTTACAAGAAAGAAATTCCTCAAAACTAAAACTGATTGTTCAAATTTTGTACCATGTAGTTCCTCGACCACTTAATTTGAGTTCCTCAGTGACGTGTGTCGCTACTTTTGGACAGGCTTCAAGGTTGCTGTAAGTGTCCCTGGTACACATACAATGTTTCGCAAACAACTTTTACGACCCCTTTAATGCTTGGCAGATAATAATAGTGAACTCGTTTAAAAAAAACGAAATTAGCATTCAGTGAATGGCTTTCAGTGACCAAATTAATTCAGTTAAGAAGAATTGTTCTGTAGTAACCACACCCCATACTAAGTTCTTACAATTCCCATTAGAATATAGTTATATCGGACAATACTAATACAATAACAGGAACTGTGCCAAGTTCAACACCATCTCTCAGATAGGTGTAGGATACTAAACAGTTAACGAACACAGCCATAGCAATAAAACATACCTTACTACGCCAGAAAACGAACGCATCCATGGTGAGAAAATAAAGCTATCAGCTAACCCTCATGGGAACACTGCCAAAATACTGTTACATCTTAGTTTCAACTTAGGAGTAAACTCACAATAGTAGGGACCAAAATGACAAACGTGAGCATGATAGTGAAATTCAACTGAACATGTTTCCGCTAGAAAGCGAAAGCATTGTTCAGACAAGCAAGAACTACAAACTAAGAACTGCAAATCTTTGAGAGGGTTTATCTAAATGATTGCTAACTAGAAAAGGTACAACACAGTACTGAAAGATTCAAGGTAATCTGGTGGTTTGTTTTGTGTTTTGGATTCATATCAATAACCACTGGAGGATTTCCTATTACCTAGCTGTGTCATTATATTTTAAAGGTCTTATTGGACTAGTCTTTATATATATTACCCGAATTCCCGGATTTTTCTGATTTTTATCCGAAGATTAACATCTTAACATTGTATATTTTCTTATTGTTGTCCGATTAGAATGTTGCGTTAATTAAGAGAACAGCTTCTAGTCATTGGCATCATACTATAATTATGTCCACTGCAAGTGGAAATTGAAAACCAGGCAAGATTTCATCCATTGTACACCGATTGACGTAGCCTACATCAGCCACATCAGGGGTAGAAAACTATGACCTTATTGTCAGTTCAATATTACGAAATACGTACTATAATACCATATGTTAGGTAATTCAAGAACGTATTTTACATAATTACCGGAATATATTTTGATAAATACATCGTAGTAGATTAATTATTGGCATTATTTCAATGAAATGGATACCTGTAGCTTTGTTGATGTTATAATTTTCCATACTAATTGATCAACTTATTTGTTAGTGACGCACATGGAAAAAGCGTCAAGTCGTTCGTATGGGACAAAAAGCCGAGGGCCCTTGTGCTACAGCAGGCTGTGCACGTTAAAGATCCTTCGACAGTTGGAAATTGAAAATAGGAGTAGGCTAGTGCAGCTGTCCTGGCAAAATTACCCTCGTTTGCCCGTCCTCAATAAGCGCATATAGGTGCGGAAAAGCAGGACGTAAAACTCCATTCATTTCATTTTTTTTAGTGACTCGTCTGTATCAAAACAATCTGATGTTTGGATGTCAATGTCAATATTAATCTTATGTCATACTCATCTGATATTAGGAATTGTTTTGTCGTATGTCAACCTCATCGAAACTCTAAGAGTTTGAAGATATCATGTCAACACCATCTGATATCTGAAATTCTGATGTCTTAATGTCAATCTCGTCGTAACATTTTATCTTAGTCAACCTAGATCCATTCCTAGTTTGAATTTTACAACATTCATTGTACTTTGTGATGATTTGCAAACCATTTGCGAAGAAAAAAAAGTTCAATCACAATGCTTCGCAAAAATTTTCCACGCTTCTCCATCGAAAGACCATGACAGATTCCTAAATTCTCAGTGGGACTGAGGCATTAGGATATCTTAAGACGACCATAATATGTACAGATTTTTTAGCGATTCTAACATAATTTGCTCACCCAGTGCTAAAAATCTACAACCTTTCATAAAAGAACCTCAGGAAGCATATTATCTGTTAACGAATACGGTTGTCTCACATTCCTGAATGTCAATTCTATCCTAGCCTGATTTATTCATCAACATCGAGTAAAGGGTGTTGTACTTGAGAACATCTTGAGTGAAGAAGAAATCAAAACAATCAGCGAAAAACTATCTTATTATTTCTTGACGTATAGTTTCGTGAGAAAACACCCAATATTAGTGCTAGTTTTAGTTAGATTGGCAGTTTTCCATGACATTTGAGGTCTTACAGATCATAAATCACAGAGGTTCCTATTGATGATGTATCCCTTCCACTGTACAATTTTCTTACTAGACTATTGAATTCAGAAAACTTTCTTGTGTGTTTTCGGTTTTGGTGTTTAAATCTCCATTTTGCACCAGTCAAAATTATATAGACCCATCGGCTTGCAGAGTAGAAATGTTTTATGCAAAATATACAAAAGATTATCACCGCTCACCAATACAAACTTCTTCAGTGCATCAGTAGTTTTTTGCCGCTGTATTTCGCGCTAAGCAGACCAGGCTTACTCTTTTTGAAACACCTGATGGTACTTCTTGTATGGGAAGTCCACTACTATATTGCACTCGATTTTGTGGACGAGATTTTTGATTAAAGCAATTGTTTTGCAGTGAATCTAATTCAGAGATGGGTTTTTATGCATTTTAGAGTTTCTATGTATCAACATCAAAACAATTGTGAAGTTGATAAATGATATACTGTAATATTGTAATATACTGTGGATTACAGTTGCGTTTTATCACCATAAAGAACTGTATGCAAAAACCAACACATGTACTAATGAATTGTTCGGATAGCTTTGCATCTAACTCATTCGAAGTTTATCACCAAAGCCACGTTAATCATGGACATTATACCACCCATTGAACAATAGAGCATGATCTGGGGCCTTATTCTTGAAGACGTAACTTAGATAAAATCCAGATTTTAAGAAATACAGTAATTTGATTGGATGATAAAGCTGTATTTAAAATCAATTTTAGTGTTTGACCAATCAGATGACCCAAGCACTAAAATCATTGCAAGTTAAGTTTTCGATAATAAGGTCCCTGGATTTTTTTTCATCATACATCCCTTAGGCTTGGCAAGAGGAATTGGTATACGAAATAAAATAATTCCAAGGCAATCAAAGTGAGTAATAAATTCTGGACATGAAGTACCATGAAATTGATTTCACAGCACGGATGTTACATAAACTGAGGTATATATATTTACTAACATCTACAGTGCATTCTGACAAACAATTCCCTCAACAGTCTACCATTAGCTATTTATAGTAACACCACAAGGTCAATAAATACATGCGCATTCCAACTAGTAATGCAGTTTTATAACAGTTGCTCATCAAATCGACCAAACAATCTTCATGTCTCGGAATATTGCCAAAATACTCAGATTCCTCAATGAGAATTCTTATCGTCTATATGTATTCAAATGAATCATTTTTTAAGACGTATTTTTACTGTTTACGAGGCCACTAAATATATTGGTTGTATTTTCCATTGGGTCAAGGACAAGGTTTGAGACGATTTGTGTTCTTTACATCATCGTTACATCATCTGGAAACAAGAGTTGAGACGAGGACTTTCAGCCTTGTTTCCCTTGTCAGGTCGGGCGGATATACTTCGTGTTTGGTATAAACTGAGACCAAGTAGATTCATGTATTACATACTATATGGCATTTTCCATCACTAATAATCAAGTGAGATGCAAAAATAGAGAACAAAACAAATTTAATCGAAAAAATTTATATAAGAATAGGCTAGCTGTAACAAGTAACTTTGTCACATTGATGTAATTTTTTTGTGTAAAATAAAGAGTTGATTAAGATGCACAGATTTAATAATGAGCTATTTATCATGAAATCTAATCCACATCGTTTATATCATTATTTACTAGTTTGGACTAGCTCTTACTTCAACAACTCTTTTACGTATTTCTTATTCTACAATTTCAGAACAAGTTACAAGCTTCATACAAATCACTTAAAATTTCAATGAAACGCGTAAGAAAGCAAGGCAAGGCAATGTAAACAAATTCTGCAACAATACATTAAAGGGGAATGTTCGGCATTTTCGAAGGTCGATTTGGGCATTGAATTATATGTAAATAGCCTTCAGAATCCCTTCAATAGAGCCCGTACCTAAACATTTATCTTTCATTTTCTGCATTTGCGTTTTCTATAAGGCATAGTCTTTCTAAACGACGAGTCGTATTTTTGACTTTCAAACGCTTATTATTATGGATACACTGGGATTTGAGGTTTATATTACAATGGAGAATTTGGGACACAGATTAGATAAGCTTAAAATTTCAAATTCTGAGACTAACAGTTTTTTGGTCAAACTGTTAGTTAACATATCCCTTTAAGTTGAATGGAAAGTGTCTTGAAACAATATTTATCATGCTACTTGACAAGGTAAAACCTGCTATACAATAAGTATATATTTTATAACTATAATATACCTGTTTCTTTGATAAAATGGTACTTAAGAATAAATGTTACAAAATCATTATCAAGATGATAACCTTTGGTATTATAACGAACACTTAGCCTGAAAATATTCAGAAAAATAACGTTCACTTTTTCCTTGAAGCAATATGCATAGATATGATACAATGATATCTTGTGGAATAGTTAGAACCTAACCCTAGTTATATAATTGAATTGTTTAACTAACTGCACTATCGATACTCTCTCACTTGAGGTTATGCCCACATGCCTGTGCCCGTGCTTTCGTAACATTGCTTAACCGGAATGTTACAACCTATAATTCCTAAACATTGATTTGACTTGATGTGGATTTGGCTTCCAATTTACAAACGAAACATGGTTCTATATTTTACAAGGTTAACAACTGAAGTTCCCATACAGATCCTTTCTCCCAGTTGGTCCTTGGCTAAACCTCTTGCCATTGATCTTTCCAGGATTATCCGTACCCATTTATAGCTAGATGGACTGGAAATATGAGTGAGGTGGCTGAATGGTTAAAATTAGGCCATTAATATTTTGATAAGTTTTTTTAGCCTATTCAACAATACAATTTAATGAGCAACTCTTCAAAAAATATGATAACTTGAACAATTTTTTCTGCAATTTGAAGTAGTACGAAACATAAAAGACGCATTGCTAATTATTATCGTAAAGGCATAGTGCAGTAACTTTATCAGAAGAGTAACTTGAAAGTTCAATTAAACTCCTACTTAAATCAAGTGTAATTTGTTTTATTTCATCGTGAACGCTGTTTTTAAATTTAAATACGGACGTGCTTCTACTTAAAGTTTAAGAACATATTATTTTTGTTCTCTCTCATGTGTGTACTTCAGAACTTCGTGGGCGAGTGGGAATATTTAACTGTTACATGAAACCTATCCATTTCAAAACAAACGTTGGTTGCAAAATGCAAATTACGAAAAAAAAATCCAAGAAAACGTGTCAAAGACGCAAGTTTCAGCAGCTTTCTAAATGGACTGCGTAACGTGATCCCTGTTAAATTAAAAGCAATACAAGACGCGACCAACATTGTGATGAGAGATGAGTTTTTTAAAGGAAGAAGAGGTGAGAGGGGGGTCTGTGATCTTGGTTGACATATAACTGAAATCACGGTTTCAAATTGAGCTCTGACATACTCTTTTTGTTAAAAGAAAAGACATATTTTAAAAACATGGCAGCTAAATTGAGTGTATGTATATTTATTTTAGCAAACACAGGAAATAGGACCATATTGGTCAAGAATGTGATGGCTATCAATCATCATAACGGTCAATAGTTGACCATCACTTGACCAATCAGCATTAAATGTCCATCTAAATATGATTAGGTTCATTTCATTTACAGTATACAGTGTAGTCTAGTTCATTAATCACTGTCAAAATTCTAATTTCTAAGTTTCGTGCTTGAAAACTGACAAATTAGCTTAACGAGTTTACAACATTACAGAAATGAATTGAAATGGTGTTTCATGTACTAGTTTTGTGTCTGATTAGGCTAATGACGGACTCGCAATGCAGTGTGCAATTTGGGAAATTTTACAATGACAGTGGTATAAATCTACTCGTGTTCTAGCCTGTAGAACTTCAGCCTGTCTTTTAGTCCCATCCGAACAATTTTTCAATGTCTGTCCCTCCTAACTGCATCCCTGACAGGAAAAAAATGCCGTTGGGCTCATACCTTGATTATAGCCTGGACCGTCGACCGACGAGTAAACGACTTAATGGACCACCAAGGCTCTCTACAACGTTGATGAGCAATTCAATGTAAGTTATCCAGTGCACTAAAACTAGTCAATTTTATCCAAATCTTACAGAACAGATTTGATGATCGTAGATTGGCACTAGGCTAAGTAATTCAGACGTTGAAAGTCAGAAAGTTGAAGTTTGGCAACGTGAGAATATCTACGTGTGTGTTGTATATTTGATAAGAGTCAGAACATCTCCCTTTTAATACATCAAAGACATTCTGCTAATTTAGCACAAGGTATTATATTAGACAATCTCCATTAGTACCACTATCAGGTCAATTTAGAAATTGTAATGTTGTTACCATGACCAACTGAAAGGGGAGTGAGAATGATTAACTAAACAGCTGGTTACCATATATTTCATGTAGTAAGAAGCTGATTAATCAATAAATCACATCCCCTGAAAGAACTTGCAGTTCGATCTGCTAAATTTGGATTGTCGGATGTACGATCTTCAAAACTCCTGTATTATCAGAAGAAACCATCGTTGGCCTACATGAGTTCGTTATATACAAATTTAAACTGAGTATGAAGTAAAGAGTGTAACAATTGGGTATGATTTGGTATTAAAGGGAAACGTTCACTATGTATAGGATAATGACCTAGGATGAGTTTTTACTGTGTGTAGAAAACCCGAGAAAGAGAAAGGCAGGCCTTGTAATACCCGAAGGCGAAGTCTGGGGTTATTTAGCCTTGCCTTTCGATTTCGCTTAATAAAACGCTTGATATTTTGTATATATTGTAGTAATTATAATATAGAAGGTAGTTTTCTGGATTTATTAGATAATACAGTACCAGGCAAGTTGCCCAATGAATATAAATCTCTTATTAATTGAGATTGTTGCTTTTTGGATGATTCTAAGACGTAGTATTCCTTTAACACTCTTTATAAAGGTATGTAAATTAGAATCTAAATAACGGATGTTTATATACTCCTATTAGATTATTCAAATACTTTATAATCATTCATATAATACTACAATAATTTTGAAGTTAATACCAAACATTATTACAAATTAATTGCTTTGACTTTTTATCAAATATCAACCATGACTGGGGGTGTTAAAGTGCAATGTCTTTGAAAATTATAATTCTTATAAAAGTCTTTTTCAGTCGGCTATATTGAACTCAATCTCACAATCTCTCGATTTTGCCATGTTTTTGGATGCTATTTTGACTTACGGAATTGTACGGATTTTTATCACAAACAATGCGTTACAAACTAGCTAATGTATCACATATTCGATTACTAATATAATTGAATTTGTAGATTTGCCTACTTACTAAACAATTACTAAACTAACTTACTGTTCATTGAACAATTACGTAGCCTACTTACAGAACATTACCTACTGTATTATATTACTTAACCAGCCTACTTACTGCCTATGCTTACTCATTGAACAAGTACTTATAACTTACTTACTTAACATGTGCATTACATGACCAATTACTTCACCTACTTAAAGAACATTACCTACTCACTGTATTATATTAGTTAACCAGACTACGTACTGCGCTTATTCATTATAACTTATAACCTAATTACTTAACATGTCCATTACATGACCAATTACTTCACCTACTTAAAGAACATATCCTATTTACAGAACATTACCTACTCACTGTATTATATTACTTAACCAGCCTACTTACTGCCTACGCTTACTCATTGAACAAATATTTATAACCTACTTACTCAAAATATTCATTACTTAACCTACTTAATGAACATGAATTCCACGAGAACGTCTCTTGATTTTAAAATGGTATCCCCCCTTTAATCATTTAACATAACTAGTGGTTTAATCTATAACCATCCAAACAATCTGACGCTATCAACAATCATAGAGTAAATGGTTGTTGTTAGTCATATTGATTTGAAGACGTCATGCTAGGATAAGGGTTATATTGAATTAGGACAGTGGTCAATTATAGCTGTTAGACTTTACTAATAAAGGATGTTGTTGGTCATTAAAGTTATACTGGACATTAATCAAACTTGTGAAAATATCAATAGGTTTGTAGGTCCGGTATAACGCTATAGTGACTTTGATAGTAGATTCGACCACTTTGCCAGTATATCGCACAAATTCTTTTGTATATTTCAGATGCTCAATATTATGGCTACTGGTTAAAAATTCAATTTGTTGAGTCACCGTGTATAATGCGCACACCTTGTTTGACAGGCGCTTTTCAGGGTAAAAATTGCGCACTATACACGGAAATATACGGTATATCCTTCTTTATATACTTCACAAACGATACACTCTCCTTGAGAGTTATGCCAACATACCTGTACTTTCAATATCGTAGTGTTGCTTAACTGCAATGTTACTACATTCAATAGCTAAATTTAAATGTTGACGAATGTTCAATGAGAAATTTGCACCATGACTGTGCCAAACTGGTGAAAATAAGTTGGATGTTTATCGTTTAAGGGGAATGTTCAGCATTTTCGAGGATCGATCTGGGCCTTGAATTTATCTAAATAGCCTTCATATTTACTGGAACTGCCCCCAAATCGCCCAATCCCTTCAATTCTGTCCGTTACTGAACATATTCCTTTAAAAAGTTAAACGCTTGGGTAAAACAAAGCCCTTAGTATATGGAATATTATTCCGTTGCATCAAGCAACCTATTGTATTATGTATACACCAAAGCAAGGGCGTTATGTTATTGAGAATGATTATTTCATTATATCATTAGTAAAGTCTACAGTTTATTCTTCATTAACATTCCGTGTTTTATAACAACTTTCTCAATGTGACCTCAAAAATAACAAATGAAGGAGGATAAACGTTAAAACATTAATTTAAGGGGATTATAGTTAAAGGCTTACTTTACAAGAAAAATGCAGAAGAAAATTTACAAGGGCAGCTATATTAGCCTACTTTTTTTTCTAGCTTAAAACATACGGGACCTCGGTTGATTGACACATGCGAACAATCTAGAATCTAGTCAAAGGTTTACTAGGAAAATAAAATGTATGCTTTTACACAAGAAAGTTCAGGTTTTCATTGCTTCTTTCGATTCCAAGTTTGTTTCTTTGGCATTGAGCACTCAAACAGGAAGCAATTGCATTGGCTATTTTTAAAGTAGAATCGTTGTTATCGTAATTGAGCTAATTGGCAGCAATAACATAGAGATACTGACTTCCTTTCAGATAGCATCATCATGTTGGCCAACTTTTATACCGCAAACAACCAGAACAAATCGACTTCTAAGCTACACTATAATATTGAGATCAAAATGGAGTTTTCGTGATAGTTTTCTCTTCTTTGCAAGGCACTGAATAGTCCACCTCAATGTTACAATTTTCAAAAATGAAGGCGTAAAAGGTGTTGTCAAATACCAATGTCATCATTATTACTGGGCAAATATTTGTATAAACTGAAAATTGCGTCTTGTCGCAGTAAATAGAAGGCTGTGCACATTACAACGATTAGTCAAATAACGGCATGGTAAACGAAAGAAACATCTATATTTTACAAGGATAACAACTTAGGTTTCGTGAGGATCCTTTCTCCCAGCTGGTCCTAGGCAAAACCTCTTGGCATTGATCTTTCTTGGTTTATCCGTACCCATTTATAGCTGGGTTGACTTGAATTTTGAGCTCCTATCCAAGCAAATGACGTCATGATTGTAAAGAACGACGCTTTAACTGACTGTGCTATGGATAGACCCTTGCGCCGCCGCCATTAGCCGCCGATTTCTTTACAGCCATAATCTGCCAGTTGTGAAAACAAAGCGCCGCCGATTTAAGTCAGCCGATTTCTGCCACTTTGTAAATGAATTCAAGACGATTGTCACTTAGACCTACCATGCTGAACATGATAAGTTTCATCCATGATAATTTAAAACTATTGCAGTTTGATTAAAATTAAAAACCGCCGATTTTTTTTGCTAGCCAATTCAGCCAGTTCAAAACCGGTTTCATCTGCTAGCCAGTCACTTTTTACAAAATAAATCGGCGCAAGGGTCTAGCTATGGAACCCAATCTTGTCAGTATTTTTTTCATACAGAATAGCGACATCTCTGGTGTAAATTACAACTCTTACAGTTTAGTCAGTTTTCATGAAACGCAAAATAAATCGTTATCAGTAATAGTTAATTTCTTAAATCTCAGGAATTTGTATTAGCTTTTAACATAAAATAATCGAAATTTGATCGTAATAAGTTGTTGAACAGATCACCAAAGGTTGGTATCAGTAGTTAAAGAGATAAGGTTGACCCACATTAGATAGTCTTTCACTAACTACTAATTTTGTAATCGTTTTGAGGTTCCCCTTGGTACGTTGTAGTATTACTATATCTTAGAAGTTTGTTGAGATAAGGCTTAAAAACTGTTTTCGGTACTGTGTTCTCAGTACTTCATGGGTTTTTAAATATGGGTCAGATCTTGCACCAAATAACTGGTTAACACATTGAAGTGCATATAAGAGATTGTTTCATGAACCCCATCTTTTGTGGTTTCGGGGAGAGCAAATCGACAGCTTTTGGCAACGTATGGCATTTTAGAAATGCAGACCGAACCTTACAAGTGCAATTCGGACCACTTAATTGGAGTTTTTGCCTTTCTTGGTCTGTGTTGTTCTTGTAGAACCAATTTGCCCCATTTCCAATCACACGTCTGTGGTTCCACCAATTCCGCTAAGTGTCCAATGCGGTTTGCTAATATTCAGTGAAATACTGAGGATGGGTTCAATAAGGAATGTGGTTCAGTAGAACTAGCCAATATTCACAGTAATACTGAGGATTGGTTCAATAAGGAATGTGGTTCAGTAGAACTAGCTAATATTCAGTGAAATATTGAGGATGGGTTCAATAAGCAATGTGGTTCAGTAGAACTAGCCAATATTCACAGTAATACTGAGGATGGGTTCAATAAGCAATGTGGTTCAGTAGAACTAGCTAATATTCAGTGAAATATTGAGGATGGGTTCAATAAGCAATGTGGTTCAGTAGAACTAGCCAATATTCACAGTAATACTGAGGATGGGATCAATAAGCAATGTGGTTCAGTAGAACTAGCTAATATTCACAGCTATCATGATTGTTGTTGTTCAAATTATTCCCAAATGTCAAACATTATAGCAGATTAAGTCAAGGTTGTATATTAATATAGAGAATATTATTGACTGGAATATAAATGGAAGGAATTACTGGTTTGAATAATGATTAAGCAAACACAAATGTTCTTGTCAAGGAAAACACCCTTACATGGGGTTATCCGTGGATGAAGGTTGTTATGTTTGAGAGACGTTTGGCCAAGGACCAACTGAAGGAAAGGATTCTCACAGAACCTTAGTTGTTATCCTTGTAGATGTTTCTTTCTTTTATTTTAGTTGCAATTTTGAGCAGGTTTTCATACAAATTGTAGCTGATCATCAACATGATATTTGCACTTGCTCTTGTCAAAGTACGCTTTATTCGATCTAAAAATTAAGTAGTTCCTCGTTAATACGATATAATTAGTGGACATTTTTACAACCGTTTCAAAGGATGAATGGATCCATAGACTAACTTGAGATCGTATGTTGAAAATAAATATCAAAATAAAATGAAAATGAGATGAAAATGAAAGTACACTTTCTACACTCAGTAGGACTAATGTCATGCAGTGCGCAATGAGAAAAAAATTTCCAGGAGAGTGCCATAAGTTTTATTGCATTCTCCGAACGATTAGCTATGGGTTACCTCAGTATACTCAATGTTCTGCTACTGTGTAGGATCAATAAATAATTCGCCATGCTAAATAATAACAATAATCAAACATGAAAGATGATAATTAGACAATACCAATCATGTAATTATATCATTATTTCATTAATTTGATTAATATTAAGGCCAGTGAGAGTTTTTATAGATTTTGATCGTCGTGTTGGCGTTTTATGTGCATATTGCAATATTGTGACAATACAGTCTTATGCCGATGTCATCATTATTTGAATGATATATTATTAAAAGTTATACATAAACTTGAACGGTTTTAGGGCATATATTATATTTCATCAATATTTTTTTTTCATCTTCAGAGTATAATATATCCTGAATCTGAAAATCAAGTGGCCAAAATCCGAGCAGTTTTATGAAATATAGTGCTTGGTCGGTAAGGTCTCTTGAATTTTTTTTGATGAGGGTCCCAAAGACCCCTACCAAGACCCACCCCCACCTCCACGGACGCTTGCACATGTTTGCCTCTAATTGGTGCCGAATGGAGGCGAAAGCCCTCCTCCCAAAAATTTCATGCTCCTACGCAAACAAGTTTGTCATACTTTTGAAACAAGAGAATTTACGTAGCTAATAATACTTCGTTAGAGTGTTTATCAAGCAATAAAACAAAATGGCTCTATCGTTTATATAAATGTCACCAGAATGGTTCAATAATATTATAATTATGATAATTAAGAGCCATGATAATTATTACAGCTAAATTAATCTAACGATTGCCTGACACAAGTCATATTGTGTCATGAAAGCAACGTGTGTAACTTCGTACAAATCCAGATGTCGCCATTATCTGTTGAACCAAACGACCTTGAACTTGACATTTACAGATTTGAAATCAGTTGAGGTCGTTAGTTGCAACCTTATAGCGTCAATTCGAAAATACATGTATATATGATTTAGTAGGTATAAAAATTCGATATTATAGGGCCATATATAGGGTTAAAGCATTTTTATACCAAAGGGTCTTATCGGTATACTAGCTTTATTCCATTCAGCCTATACTTTTTGGAGATTCAAACCTTCATTTTCCCGAAAACTTAAAGGGAAGCGTTTCTGATTGGCGTTATAATTTCCAATATGAAGCAATAAATATAAAATAAGTAAAATTTTCAGAGAGAAAGGTTTTCCCAAAAGTAGCCAATGCAATTTGTTATTCTCTCTGGACGTTGCCCGACCTTGGTTTGATATAAACCACTGAACTTAATGCCATAAAGGTTGAATTTATATACCACAGTACACATTCCTTACTTATATATATGAAAATTACCGTAAAATATTTAATAACCAACGATATACCATCAATAGAATATCTATCAACTACAGACACCGTAGGTTATTTTCTTGGTGCATCTATTTTTTAAGGTTTATTAGTGCCAACAATAACTATGGTTACAAGACAAACACGCTATGTGGTACACTAATACAATACAATATATTACTTTCATGTACAATTTGATAACCATATTACTGGATTTGCATATTCTTACCACTCTTGCGTTTCAAACCCTTTTTTGATTTGTTCATACAATTCCTCCTTTAAAAGAAAGGATCCGTTGATAAAAAGCCTTGCAAGATAAACCATTTTTAAACTACCTTAGTAGTCTAGTTAAAATATGATATAAATACCCCATACCCCAAACAAACAAGGTTTGGAGAACGACATACTAAAAGTTCACCAAAATCTCTTCACCAGAAAGGGTCTAAATATAATGTTACAAATGAAGATGTCAGTGCCTTCATAGGGTGGGATGCCCCTAAAAGCAAATTAATTTGTTTATTTATCTGCCCTTATCTTGTATTTTTTCCTTGGTATGATACGTACAATAGTCCTGATTGAAAGAATATGTATTTTCCAAACAAGCAAAGTACAAGTCGTTTTGGGTTAAAATTTAAATTCTACTAATGCCCAATCCTTGCAAATACCATATTGTCTGATTTACAAATGAGATATATTACCATAGTTCTCGTAGTAAAACTATCATAACAAATAACCTCTGTAAATAAAGACTATGTAAATAAAGGTATGCTAATAAAATATGGTTTATTAATTAACTAGTTAGTTCACGCCCTTGGTGAGTTCGTAAAAATATAGCAGTAAATACATCAACTGTTCTTACTAGTTAACTAGGAGAAAAATTTGTTTTATGAAAGATTCTTATTCATGGTAACTTTGGTCGTTCATGAGAACTTGAGATTGTATAGGACGGAAGAACGAGGTTTCGAACGGCAAGAAAGGACTCGAGAAAGTCGTTCAAGTCAGTACCCATTTCGCCGGAAGTGGAGTACAAGAACGATGGATACAAAATGGCGGCACTAGTAAACATAGAATACAGTGAAAGTAAGGTTATCTGAATCTCTGCTTCTTTCTTAGATGATCTTGAGCATTCGTAACAGAGCATTCTAGTCAACTGTTCTCTTGTTGTCAAGAATGTATTTGCAAATACGACCTAAGAGTCTCTCTTCCCCTTCTCGCGAACATTTTGACCAAAGACTAACTGCAAGATAATATTTAGTGTGAAATTTATGAGACACTAAACTTAAAACACGTTTTTTACACCTAGGACCCGGTTTCACCACTCATACATAGCCCTTTGGCCCGTTGGTTGTCAAAACTGCTTAAAAGAAGACGATGCTCAGTATTGCATCCAAAGACCACGCTGTTCCTTGAATTTGTGGTTCCGTATATCTGCTTGAAAACAAATCATGGACTATTATTCATTAAGATGATCTATGAAGTATTTGGGTTGTGTTCATTGTGTCAAAGACAGTTTGTGACACATTATGTATGTGTTATGACATTATTATGGCACTGAACTAAATAAGGGCTTCTTTTAAAACTTATAATACAGTCATTTTAAACCACGATAACGGTTCTTAATGTCAATTTCTATTAGAAATATCATTTATTGTAAACAGCTCTATATATCCCATTTCAAATTAGCAGTAAACATTATGGCATACCATGTAGGCTTGCCAACTTTTCTTTATGTATATATCTCAAGTCATAATTGTTTTGGCAGATAAGAATTTAGTTGGAATTGTTTTTATCGCACTTTTAATCATTGTTTGAAATAACAAGAAAGATGTACAATTATTTTAACTTGTGTAAGGGGGATAATTTAATTCATAACTTCAGAATACAACATGATGGTATGTTCAAAACGAGAGCTGATTGAATCTTAGGAGTATCAATGAACTGCATGTGGCATCCAAAAGAATCTGAAAAAGCGGTCGATGTAGACGACCTGAGCGCACTGACGAAAAGTTAATGTTTCATCAGTTGCCATCAAATGATTATCTACGACCGTGTTGCCAAACGGCTGTCCATTGTCTAGGTTTACGTCAAAGTCAATATTTCACATTTACAAATACATGTACAGGTAAAGTGATGGCCCTTTTGTTTTATCCAAAATCGTATTCTGAGCAACGAAACGGACATTCTGGTCTACAGTAGTGAAAATTAAAACACTAAGATATATGGATATACTACTTCTGCATTTATTCGAAACACATACGGGTAACTTTATTAAGTAAAATGAACTAACAACAAGTATATACCAAGAATCCTTGAATCTTAAAAGTATGCAGAAAAGTCCAACTTGGTATTTTAGGAAAAGGTATAATATACAGGCTCGCTGCGGAAACCTGAAGATAGTGTCATATTTCTGTTATTATAATCATAAATGTGAAATGACCATACCGGAAATACACTAGGGTCAGTTAAGGTTAAATATATCATATCATATCTCTACCAATAACTCACACGATAATTTACCTCTTTATTAGAGGCTTGGATTTCACCAAGAAACTTACAGAAATACTCTCTTGTACGACTTTCACTTTAAACTACCGTTTACAATTTAAATGGTACAAGAGGCGTTGAAGGCATACTACCTCTTAGAATGATAAAAAAAACAAAATTCTCAAACTTGATGAATAAGAGTATATATTCATTATGCAACTTGTCCTATTTTACAAGTCTATTCGTCGTTTTATTTTTTATGTCTTTCTACTACCTATTGACGATAATTTTATTTTTCTTCACTTTCATTGTTTTCGTGTATTTATTTTTTCCTAATTATACTGTATAATCTGATAAATCCAAAAAAACATCTTCATGGAAAATTATCATCATGATATTATGCTTTATCAAACGGCAACGTTTTCGTATTCTGTTTTGATAACGATGCTGACCCCATAAAACCCAATTTAACAGATTATCAGAGGAGACTCGACATATTTTGTCTTGTATGAGTTTGCCACAGACAAAATGCCATATATCTGATTTGGAATAAGGCTGTTTGTCCTTTGTAATCATCTATATTTCTCTTGTATTCTGGTTGGAATAAATACATATATAATATCAGACATATTAGGCTAATATGACATTTAGATTGGTGTGTTATTTAATTTAATTTCAATTGTGTCGTGTCCCAAGTTATTCCACTGTATGATTACAGTAGGATTGTCTAAAAAGTATTACACTAGTAGCATATCTTCAACAGTTTCCATCTATTTTCAAATGGAGTAATTATTGGATTTATACATATATTAAGACGAATGACTACGGTATTTTCAGCAGAATTGCACCGGTTTTACATTTTACGTCTATGCAAAAGCTTTCTTAGCAAAAAAAAAATGGCCATGACTACAAGAAAGGAGAGTCGTTTGAAAAATTCCATATTTCAATATAGATCATAGATACTAGTGATATTACTACTCTTTCAGATCTGGTCTCACTGAAGACAATTTTTGTTCGGGTCATCTAGAATACTGCCCCCTCGATAGTTGGAAATCGAAATTAGTAGTAGGCTAATGCCGCTGTCCTGACAAAATACTCTTAATTGCAAACTGTATGACGATTGAATGTATTCATTAGCCCAATAGGTGCAGAAAAGAGGATATTTCACATAACACCATTTCATTTCATTTTTAAATACTTTACATGCTGTACAGCGAAATCAAATGATGCAACTGCTCATATATCGGTATCAACTATATCAAGCCTTCTGAACTTTTTTTTTTCTATTAATTATTTAAGTACCTTTACTTTCACCAAGTTTGACCTCCGCACATAATTATTAATGATGCATTCAATTCAATGGAGGCATGAATCTTAAATATCATATGATGTACTGACCAACTGTTCCCGTGAACTTAAAGCACTGACAGCAGAAAGATATAGATGTTGTGATCTTGAAAAGAAAACACCTGTGTGAAATCTCAGTACGACAAACAAATGTATTTTATAGCCAGATATATTGCAGTGGCTGTCGACACTTGAGAGATTTCATCTGACAGGGGCTTTAGTTAAATTACTTCAGTGTAGAAATAAATATTTTATTGGCAGTTTCGTTCATTGAGACATAATTGAGTACTGGCCGTTAGGTTCATCATTTAAAAGCGTCTTCTTTGCCGATTCTTTGTGTACCGGTGTGCCACAATAATGTTCACAATCCTCTCTCAGAATTTAAGCCTACAAATCCCAGTTTATCCATAAATATCAGCGTTTGAAAGTCAAAAATACGACTCGCATTTCATTGAGACTATGCCTTATATAGAAAACATAAATACAGAAAATGAAAGATGAATGTTTAGGTAGTGGAATAGTTGAAGCGATTATGTGATTTTTGAGCTTTTCAAGTACGTCTGGGGGCTATTTACAAACAAATCAACCTTCGAAAATGCTCATCATCCCCCTTTAAGTTGGTTTACAGAGGATGCGGAAGTACAGATGTTACACTCACACATTCATGTTCTCCACGTAAAATTCCACACTAGTCTGATCCTAGATGTGATAAGGGTAGAATTATGTGAAAGAACTGAGGTGAAATTCTGAAACAAGACGTGTATTATCATAACATCAACCTTAAGATGATGTATCACCATTTTACCACGTATATACTCCATGTTCAACGTATATTTAATTACAATATGTTCTTTGTATTCTAACAGTATAAACATGTTTGACACATGCCGTGTTCTTGCTTATTTCTTTAGCCAATCCTTCCAAAACCGATGAATATAAAGGTAGGAATTCTCAAGTGAAACTTACACTCATTGCATGGTCATTTCCCCAAGTAGCAAATCAGTTGACCATCTCCCATTCCAGATTTTGAACAAGTAATTTCAGACCCGTAGGGGAGGGGGAGGGGGAGGGGGAGGGGGGGGGGGGGGAGGGGGGGGGGGCACTCATAATTCCAGTTCACCAAGCTGTAAATGGGTACCGATAATCCGATCAATGCAGAGCGGTTCTTTATTCATTTTCTACTTTTCAATGACCTTCAACCTAAATTCAAAGCAATTACTACCCAAAATGTAGATTTTATACATTTTTGACCCTGGCACATGTAAAAGTATAACACTATCAATCTTAGAAATCAACATTTGGTTATCAAAACTTTAAATTAAACATTTGGTGATCTTATTTTAAGAACTTAAAACAGACTGATGAAATCTGTTGAAATCATTTCTGATACTTAAAAAACTTGATACAAAATAGTTGGTAGCTAAATATATCTATATTTATCACGATACCGCACCTGCTGTAGGCACATCTCTAGTCGAAATCTTCATTCAGTAATTGAAATACTTTTAAATTTCTAAAGTTGAAGTATTTTCATTCATTTTTTTAATGAAACACTTCAGCACTCCACTGTGGTTTTCACTGGCTGTGAAGAGCTGTTTTAGAGATTTTGACAAGTTTTAAGCGAATGCCTATATACCTTGAATCAAATTGGCAAGGGCGAATCTTATTGCTGCTGGCAGTGACGTATTGACGTCCTAAATCGTGTTAGTTTTAGTGGAATTGCAAGAACCACATATGTCGGAATGGAAATTGGAATGGCGCAAACTGATGCTATCAGTGTCCCCAATACACATACAAAGTTCATTAAACCACTTTAAAATCCCTTTAAGATGCACCATCGGTAAAAAAAAATTCAAATGCCGCGCATTATCATACTATCACATAAAATATTTGGAGTCTTACGGTCTTATTTTCACCTGGTTGATCAAATGGAAACGGACACCAGAGCGCAGAAACGTTAATTGCAGTTATTTTACGAGCTAACTTTCTTTTCAATATGCAATGGTGTGGTAATGATTCATTTTCCCCAGACTAATTATTATGATGTTCAGTAATGATAACGGTAACATATCTTTAAAATCCTAAATTAAATTGGTGTTGATAGATACATTCCATGACTCTCTTTCAATACTGGTGGCAATGTGTTATTTCTGAATTTATTCCATGAGCCAGTATATTACATTACGTAGGTTCATCTTGATCCAGTCTAGCCTTTCTAAAGACGATATTCCCGTCATGGATTTTAATTGGTCGAGGATTTATTCGTCGACCAATGAGAATTGTTGAATCTTTAATTTTGGAGGTTTTAAATTAAAGAAGTATGCTACAATCTATTTGAAATATGACTGCTAATGGTCATATTAAGATCAGTGGCCAAGATATCATGTAATAATCAATCCATGAATTGAAAGACTTAAGTAGGTCCCCCCCCCCCACCACCCCCAGTATGTCGCCCCTACAAAAGTATGTGGCCCCTACACGACCCCTTCAACTTAGAATTCCTAGAATTGTCATTGAACTTGTATACATTTTAGAATTTAGGAAGTTTAGTGGTTTGATACAACGTTATAAAATAGTGTTTGTAGTATTTGATAAATTTCCTCCAATTCATTTATAGTTAGTAACTTATTTAGATATTTCCCGGCGGTTTAAAGTCATTTCCCATCTTCTGTCATAGTGAAAATAACCATTTTGTTTCCGAATGCCTTAGGAATAGTTTAACCTATACATCACCTAACACTTATAACGAAGTTTGTTTCACATCTACGAGAAACTTGACTTTTTCTGTTTCTGGAAACAGACCCATCTTTCATAACAGAGATAAGAAGGAACAGACTTTAATAATAAGTATCAGTAAAATTAAATAAATAATTTATGTATGTTTAAAAGGAGTGGTTTATTCACGATTCTATGTGAATGGTATCAGAGACGTTTTTATAAGTATTTATCGAGCGCTTTTGGTATACATTGGAACCGCGTATTCCCGAATGCCGATTAGCCGGAAACCCCGATATCCGCACGCTTTTTACTTGGGACGGAATATTTTCCAAGATTTCTGCCTTGCCAAGTTGCCTAAGAGTTAGTAAAGACTGAATTGGTAACAGTATTTTTTTGATGGGACGCTGAATTAATAAATTTGCATTCTATCAAAGAGGACAGAGCCAAGAAATCGATTTCGGATTAGGAAAAAATAGATCAAGGTAGAACTTTCGGACTCTTTATATGGTTTCCATGTGCCTGAAGACGACGGGGGAAACAAGTCGAACCATTGCATATAACTTTAACAATTGATTGTTGTTCCACTTAGCTGTGTCTATATATTGTGCATACAGTAAAATTGCTAAATGCCGTTTTAAGACTTGATTGGGTAATGGACAAAAAACGCAGGTCTAGTTTTCCAGTTTTTACATGGAGTAAATAAATTCTGGCTGTTCTTTTCTTGCAAATTGTCCTAGACAATACGATGCATGGTAGTATCGGTCATCACTAGCCCATAAAAAAAACTGTATTTAATTTTTAAAACGTTGTATCAAAGCGTTCAAACACATTTCCTACACAAGTCAAGAAGGTTGATCTTTTGATATCAAATAATTCCTTAAACATCTAAATATCAACTGAAACTCGAACCGTATAAACTTTATATTTGTATAATATGACGTATAAAAGTGGGCAATAAAAGAATGTATTAATGACTACAGGATATAATACGGTATAGCAATGTTCCGGTTGCTGACCAAAATAGTAGCCTATTCGATTGGTACTACCGGTTTATCTACTTGTCTGTCAAAGAAGTGAATGTCTGTATCTTATAACAATTGTTATCACATTCAAGAACTTTTTTTATTTTAGGAATTTTGGCAGAGGGTATCAGTGTTTCCACTTGAGATTATTTTCATTTTTCACTTGACCACAAAATTGACCTTGAATGATCAAAGTTCAAGTTACTAAACACTGAAACTGAATTCCCAGTCGACAATCCTGGAAAGATCAATGCCAAGTGATTTTTTCCAAGGATCCTCGTTAAAAAAAAGAACAGTTATGACCCCTTAACTGCAGAATATATCGACCTTTTCAAGGAATGCATGCAAAGCGTAATTTAAAAAAAACTGTAGGTTATAAATAGCTTAATGCAGAACTACCAGAACCCATATAAATTTCCATAGAATTAGCTAGGTAAATGAAAGTCCAGGCAAAACCATTGGTACCATAATTCTAGCCTAAAACATAATGGCAAAACAGTTATCTCAGCGTACGATTAGATATTTCTCACTCTTAGAGGTAAGTTCTGCAAAATGCTTTCAATATTGTAATTTCATGCTCGCTAAATTTCAAGCGACGAATCATCTATCTAGACTTTAGCGAGTTACCCACAAGGGCCTTTTTTCAAAAGATTTTTCAAAAACCGTCTTCGCCTGTAAGGTAAGTATTCTACCATGATTTACATATCACATATACAATCAGAATAATACAACTACAAATCTACAATCTAAATGACCTTGAGATCTGTGCTATTCTCATTGTCAGTATATACTAGTATCTATAAACAATAGATTAGATACAATACACATATAAACATGAAATAAACAAACTAGAGCGTACTAACACATGTCTTCTTAGAATTCAACATTCGTCTTCAATTTGTACTTTTTCAACGCGGGGAGAGTCAGCTCATTACTGTAGTATCTATAAGGAACGTGTTTAGTGTATGTATATGCATTCGATTTGTTAATTCTGCAAATCAAACCCAACTCCCCCTTTCTGAATCTATGGTTACAAATCCCTGTGTATTCATATTAAGCAGTGTTTGAAATTCAAACATACGACTCGTATTTTAGTGAGACTAAGATTGTACAGGAATCACATAATACAGAAAATGAAAGATACCTTTTTAGTGGTATAATTGAATTGATTATGCGATTTTCGTGCAGTTCTAGTACATCTGTATTTCGATATAATCAAGACCCAAACTAACCCTCGAAAATGCTGAATGTTTCCCTTTAATCATACATGTATTCCCGATTCCACATTGTCTACTATGTCAGTTTGTCCCAGAGTATATATTCCAGTATGTTATACTCTAAGGGATACTGAGTTCGTATATAACCCAATTATCATCAGTATATTTAAGTTATTTCCCTAATGAATTCCACCAATGACGTCATGGTGTGATAACTGAAGTAGAACTGTATTTAGGTATTCAATAACATACTTAAACAAATCATGATGTAAGAACAATATTAGCTCCAGTTTCATCTTACAGAACTAGCAAACTGACTTCAATTTAGTCACAACTGTACTAATGAGGCTTAGAAGTCCTAAACAGTACTGCCTGCAGTTAAAATACCATACATACTTATATGATTGTATGATATGACCTAAGGAAATTTAAAAAAAAAAGCATACTGACTTAAATTTAGTCAGAACTGCACTAATAATGCCCAGAAAGCTGAAACAGCCTTGTCTGCAGTATGTATGATTATGACCCAAGGAAAAGCATGACCATACTGTTGTGTGCTACCTTGAATCCACATTTTCCTCGAGAACTTTTACTTTAATACATCAGGCATCAGAGCAAACTTATCCAATTTGTCAACCTTAATTAGTTCATTTGAGTACATTCAATGTATGTTCATTTTTAAAAAGTCTTTCAAGTAATCCAGTAGAAAAGTAGTAGGAATGAAAATGACTTAGAAAGCATAATATTATAAAGTAGTATTTAAGTAATCGGTAACGTATTGTGATACATTAAAGTAACACTTTAAGAAACACACTCTAATTATTGTAGGGAAGTAGTCTTAGAGTGATTTTCTTTACAATATTTGTTTGGAAATTTATGTTATGTCTACTATAAAGATAGATATAGCAGAAAATGTCTGAGAAAATTATGTGCAAAATACCAAACGAATTCAACTTCAGAAACACTGCAGATCACTGAAGAGATGTGGTTCTGAAATGAATTTCCTTTAAAATATTTGTTTGGACATTTATGTTATGTCTAGACATAGATAACATAAAGTATCTGTGAATTCATGTAGAAAATATAAGACAATACTCCTTGAAGTGAAGATGGTATTGCCTTTCACCAACATCAACCTACAAGCATCTGGAAACTATTGTATGTATAATATTAAGATTTAATGATAGTTCATTCTCTATATATACTATATCTATTTACCCAATAATATATTTGACTTCTTCGTTTATCTCTTTCATTTATCTACTCTTCTCCATTACTTTATTGGTACAACAAGCAACAAGATCGAGTTTAGCAATAATCCTTCGTTCTTGGTTTCAAAATTTCTTGAGATAGTTGTTGGTTGACTATCCCACCAATTGCAACTATTGGTCGCGTTCATGTGATTGAACTGATGATTGTGTTCATTTGGTTGACCTATTGGTTGTGTTGGTTTTGGCTGACCTATTGGCTGTGTTGGTTTTGATTGATCCATTGAATGTATTGATTTGGTTGACCTATTGGTTGTGTTGCTTTTGGTTGACCTATTGGTTGTGTTCATTTGATTGACATATCGGTTGTGTTGGTTTTGGTTGTCCTCTTGTTTGTGTTGCTTTTGGTTGAGCTATTGGTTGTGTTGCTTTTGGTTGACCTATTGGTTGTGTTCATTTGATTGACCTATTGGTTGTGTTGGTTTTGTTTGAACTATTGGTTTTGTTCATTTGGTTGACCTATTGGTTGTGTTTTGGTTTTGATTGATCTATTGGTTGTGTTCATTTGATTGATCTATTGGTTGTGTTTTGGTTCGTCTGTTGGCCTTTTACACAACGTCTTTTGGTCTTTCGGACATTTTACATTTTTCTAAAGATTTTAGCTTCAATATTATAGTGAAGACTAATATTGACTATAGCATAATAATATTAACTTTAACCACAATTTAAATTAATATTCTTAAGAGTAAAAAGTTTGATATTTCACCGATGCTTTGAAATGGTATAAAATGATTATATCAAGTTCTTACAATAGTAGAATATCGACTAATAATTCTTAACCAACCAAATAGATAAAATATTCTTAATCATATACAATTATCATAGAAATATTCCTTCAAGTAGAGTGATTTTAAATTATCTTCTTTAGAATTTCACTGAAGTGCATCGTTCTTTACAAAATGATGAAATGTTTCCTGTCGATGTATACGAATATCTTGAGCTCGTTTTCAATCGAAATTGCAAGACTAAGACCAACATAAAATTGGTATAGAATGTTGTTTTAGTGCAGGAACATTATTGCGACCAGTTCTGAGGCTACAATTTCGCTTCTTTTCCAATAATCATATCAGTTAATTCATAACTTGTCATTTGTTTGTGCTGTAAACTGTTTATATGTATGAAATTGTACTTTTATGTACAGCCTTTGACCAAAAATGGTGTAAAATGTTGCAAATAAAGATATCTTGTATATATGTAGTGAGTTTTCCTTAACACAAATCGGACAGCCGACAGAAACAAAGGTGCATCTGACGTAGGGGTGTGATGTTATACTTTTCAATAATAGGATGATTCTATGGGCGACCTCTTTCTTATTCAGAAAACCTTCTTTCAAAACCGGTCATCACCATCTGCATAAGCCCAATTGGTTCAGAAAAGTATAAGAGATTTGCAAAAATCAATCCTGGAGCGTCTATCCCATTTTCTCATGTCTAGCAGTAAGACGCTCTCAAAGGTCAATATTGCTGAATGGAATGAATTTAGAAAAATCTTTTTAGATTTTTTGTATCATCAGAAAGCATGCCAACTATTCAGTATAAATAGAATATATTTCTGAAACATAATTTATAGAAAGACAGGAAAATACAGTAACGTGAGCAATGGCGATACCATCTGTTTGCCTCCACACAGCTTGATTATATTTTTAACTCTTTATGATATCTATACAGTTTTCAACATTGAATACCGGTATATATTTAGTTGATGGCTTTACCCGATGTTTGCCAACCAAGAGGTCAAATGTTCCGTTAAGTCAGGTTCATTTCTATTTTTTCATGTAAATGCACCCTTTTTTTACTTTGAATATTATTTTTGGTGTGTTTTTACCGTTTAAAAGGCAGATGTTTTTTTTTATCTAAATATTATGTTGAATGTATGGATCTTAGACCACAAGTACAAAAAGATCAACTACAGTATTGTTAGGATACTTCTACAATTCAATAAGAATTACTATGCTCACAACGAGTTTTGAATCCTTCTCAAGGGCATACTTTACTACCGAACCCACCCTATTGATGATCCAGATACTACTACCAACCAACGATTACGAACAATGATCTAGACTATGATTGTCTGTGATATCTGTTTCATTGCAAGACATGGTAAAACTTCATCTTCGAGTATAAAGGTACTTCTATTTTTGATCAGTATGTCACATAATCTTGTCAAACCACAGCTGAATGTAGTTAGTAGAGAAATCAGGTCACTTGCATGATCATTTTTCTATTTTTTACAGTAACATAGTTATTGGAACCAAGCCACAACGGAAAAATAACTCATTATCTCACTGTAACACAAGTAAACCATTGGCCATAATATCCCATAACTCTACCAAGAAACTGTTACAAAATTACTCTTGCCTGGTGGCAGTATGTTTCGTGATATTACATCGGAAACGTAGCTTACGACTATGTCAGTTTGTTTATTACTAATACCATGAATAAAGGTTAACCAACATTCTCGACAACAATACCATTCTTAATATAAAGCTATTGTTGGTCCATATGGATAGCTTTCATTGTAGAAAAATACAAAATGAGGTCAAGCACTTCAACATGTGCTTGAAACATGGATGCCAACGAAAAATGATCGCTTGCAGTTATACGAATTCTGCTAAGGTAATATATACATGTATATTCATGATAATTTATGGTCTATCTTATTTCTGTTAAATAAATACATCTATATATAAATTGATTAGTAATGGTCTAAACAGTCAGCCCTGAGGCATCCCTCGTTGAAAGACGATATTTCAAACAAATGAATGGAATTCATTTCCCTTGAATTGTTGCATAGATTGCATGTTACAGAAAACAAATAATAACCTAGCCTTATTACAAAATCAGTATTATTGGTTTTTAATTGTTACCACTATGAAAGTGGAAAAATAACAAATTACATTCTTGCATAAGATCATCGAACACACCTATTCCCCATGGTGCAGTAACGGCTTTAATTACACAGTAGGAAATGTAAGCACATGAAACTAATTAACCCAGATAATGTTGTATTCGATTCCTGGAGCTGGACAGGAGTTGTATATACAATCAAATCAACAATTATAAACAGATATCTACATTACATGTATGTATACAGTAACCATGATAAGATTAATCTGTTGTTTATTTGATTATGTTTGTTCATCCATTTCAGATACGGCGAAATCCTTTACCAGGTTCAAACCATTGGAAAATGCCTTACAAAATGACTTGTGATAATGAAAAATTACTTATTTTCAACTTGACTAATAATAAAGTGATACATTCACCATCCGTTCGACTTAATCTTAGAAACTGGAACCTACTCTCCCCAGGAATTTAAGCCTTCAAATCCCTGTGTACCCATAATTATCAGCGTTTGAAAGTCAAAAATACGACTCGTATTTTAATGAGACTACGCCTAATATAGAAAACGCATATATAGAAAATGGTAGATAAATGTTAAGGTAGGGGTATAATCGGAAAGATTAGCCCAAAATGGACCATCGAAAATGCTGAATGTTCCCCTTTAACCCTATGAATTTAAATTATGTAGTCCACCAATACTTCAAAACAATCGGTTATCCGATTGACTATTCTTCAGTGACTGTGGAAATTTCAGATCAATGGGATATACACTTCTCTGGTTTTCGCTACAACTGGTTTGGCTGGTAACTATTTCAGACAACAGTAAACCTACTTTCTGATTCTTATCATATGATACTTTGACATTACACGATCATTACAAGTTACTTTGACCTTCTGGCTTAGATTCTATCTTCTTCCAAGAATCTGTTAACTTACATCCGTCTTCTATAGAAACCATCAAAGTTTAAAGACTTACAATTAACATAAAGTCATGTTTAATATGAATGCTATAATTGGTGTGTGTTCGGGTGTTGCACACAACCATTAAAAAGATTTCAGAGAATATAATGCAAGGCAGATTGTTCTGGTATCGAAGTTTTTCGTACACTCTTATATAGCTGCAATGGCGGTGCCAGAGAAGGTATAAGGGGGACATTGAATGCTAGCGTCTTCGGTTGTTCCATAATATGAAATTCTCCCCAAATTAATCAGTCTGGCCCTTGTTTGTACTTCCAGTTCCAAAAGGTTAGTACCGTCACTGTTTAGCTGTAAAGGTTACAGTCCATTTTCAAAAATGCTTTATTCATATTCATATGTGAAAAGATTTAATTTCTAAACACCCTTCATTGTAATTGAAAAAAGGTTGCTTTTGTCGTCACAATTACCTACCAAAAGTCATTTAAAGCTTTATAAATACATAAAATGACATCATAACTATATTCTAACCCATTTTCAATTCTTTAATTCATGTTACATGCGCAAAAACTTAATTTCTAAACACCCTTCATTGTACTTATAAAAAGGTGCTTGTCAGAAACATTGTCGTCACTATGACCTACCAGAAGTCATTTAAAACATTATAAATACATAAAATGACATCATAACCATATTACAATGAAACCTGACCTAGAAAAACTGCCGGTAACATGAGGTAACTATTCGTTTCAACAATTTCAGGAACTGACTAACTCGTTACAAAATACAAATCAAACAGACCCATATTTTAAACGACGGAAAAACGTAACCAAGTACTACCACGTGTTCGAGAGTAGGTTGATTTTGGGCGGGAATTGTTCTGTTGGTAATAATTCATGACATAGAAATTATTTTCCTCGGGTTACCTCGACCTAACCGTTTACTTTTTGAATTCGAGTTACCGAATAAGCCGAATGTGGGCTTATCTTGTGGCTCGTCGACGAATTTGTAACTGGGTCCAAAGGAAGGGGTGGTGCGGTGCCATTGACCCCCCCCCCCCCCCAATTTTTGGCCGACAGTGCATATCCTGGTACCCAATTTGACCCAACCCTCTAATTATTTGCCGCTCGCGGTGCCATTATATTTGAAGCATGTTATATTTCAAAACTCCCCCCTCTTGCTCTAAATCCTGGATCCGCCCATGGGGCAAGCCATAACTGCGATGGAAGCCCCATTTCCGATTGTGTTGCCTTATTTTGAAAAAATTTACAATTAGTGGGTCTATTCTGTAGTCAAAATAAGTTGGACTATTTCTAAGATGAAAGATTCCTTGAAATAAGTTTGACAATTCAGATATGTCAACTTGTCAACTTACAGTCATATCGACAATGCTGTCAGAATTAAGTAAATTTCAAGGTAACTTGAAAGTAAATTGGGTGTATAACAACGATAATTTAAACCATGTTTCAAACTATTTAAATTTAGGCCAACTGTTACACTTGTACACTTAGTTACACTTAAATTGGACTCATATATTTGCAATGAAATATACATACGAAGAGGTCATAAATTGCCCTTTAAAGGGATACGTTTACCATCCGTTAGATCAATCAAACTTTGGTCTCAGAACCTTAAATACGACTCGTATTTTAGAGAAACTAAGTCTTATATACAAAACATATACAGAAATGAATGATAAATGTTTACATGTAGGTAGGGATATGATTGAAGGGATTATGCAATTTTCGTGCTGTTCTAGTACTTCTCAAAGCTATGAACATACACTGTAAATAATAATGGCTCAGTTTACACTCATTTGAGTGGCGCCTCAGCTGCCACCGATATCAGTGTAACATTACACCAAATTCCGAGTTGTATTTCGACACCGCTATAGTGTAATTGGATTACCGTCTGTGGTGTAAGTTTACACAAATAAAAGAGTAGGCAAAGTTTACACTAGAAGGTGTAAACGCTGATTACACCTTTTTAGTGTAAATTTGTTACACCACAATTGGTGCATGAATACACTTTGCCCTGTGTGTCTTTACACCGATATAGGTGTGTCACGCAGTAACACCTAGAGGTGTAAACGCTGATTACACCTTTTTGAGTGGAAACTTAGTTGCCCCCCAAACAGGTGTAACTACACACCCTTTTAGTGTTAAGTAAATTCAATCCTTAGTCGAGATATCTATATACCTAAATAAAAGAACATATTTGAAGTTTGTATTCATGTTCTATTCTTTCAAAACAAAACACCAGAACATCTTCAAAAGTTAAACGATAATTATATAATGTTTTATCAATAAAGTTTTACTGAGGTCTATCAAAATCTATATGAATATCTAATGTAAGGAGATGGTGATGCTGGTCTATCTGATATATTTCTCTCATGAAGTAGGTTCCTGAAATAAAGAAAGTGACTTATGATGTAAATTGTCAAATAGTAATTTATGGCTTTTACTTTTTAGGACATGATTGTCTTCAAATGATCAGATTTTAGAGTATACAGTATTAGCAACATGTAATTTTTAAAATACCAAACTTTTTTTAAAGTAATATTTGAATTAAATAGGGCCTTTGAAAACAACTGGCTTTTTGGGTCATTTTTTATCCCTTTTGATACATAAATAGTCAGCAAGAATATCAAAGCAATCAACTCAAAAAAAGAAAAAATAACTGTAACCATGTCCAGAATTGAACTTTATAAACAATATTGTACAGATGGGTAGATCACCAGCTGATATGCATTACAATTTAACAATTTTTACAGTCATGCTTTATGGTTACAGAAAGCAACATATTGTACACAGTTCAAAATATCTGTTTTTCAAAGAATATGCATTCTACCATTTATGGACATAAAATTGAGATTACCAAGCTAGGCCAATAAGAGTATATATATATTCATCTGTGGACTTACCTGATGAAATAACAAATCAACAAAACCCTTCATTCTCTGTTTATTCCAATAAATCCATAAAACTAAGCAATTTTCTATGAACGGTAAACCTACAATAATAATTGAAATTGCCAAATATATACTGAGAAGCAAAGTCATTGCATTGTTTTCTATTTAGCAAGATAAAGGTAATCATGTATGAAATAAAGACACTTTCCTTATGTACTCTCTGGCAATGCAATAATGAGCTCAGAATCGCGTTTTGCCCATTATTTTTTAATGAATTAAAATATTAACCCAAAACTAGTTCTGAGAGTCTTAGATTGTCTTTGGGTTGATGAAAATGACAACTGTTAAAAAAATATTTATGTGGAAACATGATTTTTCAGAGGGGAAATTCCATGTAGGTCATTTTCACGTGAAATTTCTAGGAGGAAAGTGTATTTATTTCATCTTGAAAATTTCCATGGACCCAAAGGCATTCTAAGACACATGGCATGCAATTGATAATCATATTTTGAATATCTGTGACATGAGTCCATGAGAGAAAAAATTCAATTCAGTAGTTCCCGCTTTCGAATTTGCACAAAATTTCTTTTGGTTCTTATCGAATTGACAAAGGTTACTTTATTGACTGCTAAAATGAAATTAGATGGTCCCACTAATTGTGGATCTAAAGAATAAACAAAATCATAAATGCACATTACTTACTTTTCGTCTTAACTCACAAGAGTTCGAACTGTAAATCTATCTTCCGCCATTTTTTCCAGAAAGCACTGGGCCTAACTTGATTGATAAAGTCACGGCTTCTGACATCACGTGATGTAATTTAACTTGCATCAAACTAATTGCATTGCACCAGATTATTTATTGCAGTTCTAGTCTGGATAGAATATTTATTTGAAAAAGGAAATCGAATTTGTAGATGGGCTTAAAATATGAACAACATTTCTTTGGATGTCCGAACACACTTTTTTTTAGATGTAAATATGTAATCAATGTTACAGTGCGTGGTCAAAGGGGCACAACTTTTGATAACACTATTTCTGGTGTAAATGCGCACTTGAATGGTTCAAGATGAGTAATGTTACACAAGAATCCGTGTAAACATTAACTACTAAAGGTGTATGTTAACACATAAAACTATATTTACACCTATTAAGCATAACTTAACACAACATCCAGTGTTTTGAAGAATATGTCATAAGTATTACAGGTGTAACCAAAAGATTACACTAATAGGAGTGCGAATGAGGTGTAAACTCAAGAAATAGCGTATTCCTACACCAAATAAAGCGTTTTTGGGGTGTTTTCGACTTACACCGCTTAGGTGTATTTTAAAACCACTCAATTACACTTTAAAGGGTGTAAAAATGAGAATACACTAATAAATGTGTTAACTCTACACGGTTTTGGGTGCATAATTACACCCAGTTTTTACAGTGTATACATATGGCTCAAATCGACCCTCGATATACTGAATGTTACCCTTTAAAATTGTTTGAGAAGACCACTAAATGTATCTTTGTTTCATTGCAAAAATTATGTAAATCGGTCAAAGAATAAGCCTGTTCATCCCAATTGTCAACGCATTGACTTATATCGATCCGTTTAAGGGCTGAAAACATACACGAATTAATTTCCAAACATATCAAATCCCAATGATAATGGTATAAGCCTATATCCCATTTGGTATAAAATCAACGACAGCTTGTTACAAACCTATTCAAGCTGTTTTCAGTCTTTAAAAGAACCCCAGCGTCTCTCTTTTGAATTCAAACACGTGGCTATCACAAAGCTTGAAAATGATTATGCTTATTTGATCACCTGTCTTCACTGCTATTGAGACATCACACTATTGAATACAGTACAATGAAAGGCACGCTTATAGTGTCAATTGAGGTTAATTTATATGCATCAAAATACAATATACAAAGTATAGTATAGACGATACACGTTGTGGTTTGATGAAGGTGTGCAAATCTTAAATTTGTCGTAAACGTTCAAGTATTTTCATCCCATTTCTGAAGTATTTTATTGAATAAGCGTCTATTTGTACAGATGGGACAATAAAAAGAGGCCCCGTGTCCTGCAGACTGAGCACATTGAAAAAAAAACTCAACAGTTGGAAATCGAAAATAAGAGTAGGCTTATGTCGATGTCCTGAGAAAATTTCCCTCATTACACACTGCATGGCGTTTGCTCGTCCTCATTAGCTCATACATGTACAGAAAAGTAGGAAGTAAAACTCCATTTCATTTCTTAACCAATCATGAAGATCTCAAAGATATTCAATTGAGACTAATTTAGTTCAATCATACACCCTTTGGCCAATATCTTTAATAGATATATATTTTTATAACGTATAAATTGTACTTCTGAAATATTATCAAAATTGTCTTGACAGTTTTCAGCATAGTGCTTTTTAGTTTTTACACTTTCAAGACTTACCCAGAATGAGTTACGCCGTAGCAGTGATACTTGTTGGTGTTGGCCTATGTATATAATATGTTGCATAGATTGTTTTCAGCATACTGGCTTTCCTATTCGGTGACTATTTAATTGATGAGCACATACTTTGTATTGATGAGCACATACTTTGTTATCAAAATAATTATCAAGACAACGTGTGTGGATGCCAGATAAATCAAAAAGTTAAAAGAAATCTATTTTAATTTTTTGGCAATTTCTCAGTTATCTTGAGGTTAGATAAAGGTAAAAAAAAATGATTTAAACATTCCATGTGCATATTATTTAAACACTCGAATTTTCTATTCTGACCTATTTCAATAGACTAAGTTTAAGCCAAGGTTAAATTTGACTTCAGATTAAAACTAATCCGCTATGTTTAAATATAAACCATCACAATTTTTAACTTAATACATACGTATATATATATAGCAATTGGTATGAGTTTATATTTAAAAAAAAATCTAAAAATATTTTTTCCTAAAATCTTGTTGAAAAAAGTTTCAATACTAAAACTTTCCTTTTCAATATTTCAAATAGTGGTGTTTCAGAAATTTAAATTATATAAGTTTTTCTATTTTTTTCAGAAGTGTATGTATATATGTTGCCTAATTTGTCCTTCAATGATGGGCAATGTGTTGCATAAATTTCCAATCAAAAATGCGATATATTGTATATTGTATAATTTCCAAGAATCGATGTTGCAGAATCTTCAGTAATTCCCTTTAGCCCTTCCTTAAAAATCTCAACTTACCTTTTAACTTTAAAGTAATCCTACACTATGAAGTCTTTTAATCCAAACTAAAATCCTATAAAGTCCTAAACAGTATAACTAATGAAAGAGTTTAAAATTTTAAAAAAGAATAATAGCTGCCTTGACGTATATACCTCTTTATATAATATCCAAAATAAGAATGTAGCGGGTGTTTAATGTTATTTCCTCTAACCGACCAAACAAAACGGCGCCCACTAAAATTAGCGTATGAATCAGAAATATATAGAATCACACCGAAACACTACACACCCCTCCTAACCATGCCAACACTTCGAACACAATCGGGCTACTGAGCTTCACATTCAGGTCGCTTCCAATTCACACTGAAGCTAGCGTAACACGATACGTTTGAAGAACACTACGTTATGAAGACGGTATAATGGGGTTACAGTGTGATGTATATACGAACACCATTATCCCCCGCCCTGGAACATTTAATATTACGTTAACAAATATAAATCTATGTTAATTGCTTCTAAGACATAATTACATGATAATTCAAGTCAAGATGTATCGTATGATTTAATTCAATTAACCGGCCAATAATTTCAGACGTGTTCTGGTCTGTGTCGATTTGTGAAGTCATTAATGCCAGAATGATTAGGTTTAAATCGATTATAATCGTTTATTTATCTCACAATACAAATAATGTGTCAGTATTAATCAACGTGAGATACGTTACAGAAATTTCTGTTAATTTAGGCCTCGTAACAGTATCAGAAACTACCGTTAGGCCAATTTATACTTTACACTGGCGTTCCTTGAAACCCAGAATGATATTTCTTTGTCCATTCGCTACAGAAAATGAATTGTTATTTTACAATCGCTTAAGAAATCGATTTTGTAATTGTCCATTTGCAATGCATTCGTAGTTCATATGCTTTGGAAAATTGATATTTTTCCATTTTCTTTGGAAAATTGATATTTTTCCATTTTCTTTGGAAAATTGATATTTTTCCATTTTCTTTGGAAAAAGATATTTTGAAAATTAAGGGTTCGTCTAATTATTTTGAAAATAATTAATCATTCGACTCATAGCTTTGAAATATGTAATCATTCTTTAACATAAAATTGAGAACTTGAACTTGAACTTGATTTCGAAACTGTTAAATGATAGAGTCCAAATCCTTAGCAATTGCAAAATAATGAAGCTTGCAGTACATTTGGAAAGTGTTTGTCCTAATTTTCCGAAATAGACGCGGAATGGACTGAATAGAGACATTTACTGAGGTTTCAACAGACCAGAAACTATTTTGATGATTAGATAAAAATGTTTCATTTCTCCTTAGATAATTCTTCGTCTTTAATTATCAAAACAATCAATAAATTACGAGAGAAATATAAGATAATTACCTAATATTTATTGAGATGTTTTCTTCTAAGCAAATATAGCTAATGTTTTAAAGGGGAACGTTCGGCATTTCCAAGGGTCGGTTTGGGTTTTGAATATATTATGTATAATAGATTTCAAAAGTACTTTCACTTTCTTTTCATATAGTTCCCAACACATTGTCTTTCAATCTTTGAAGATTAATGCCAATATTAATTCCTTTGTCATTTGGTTATATATAATCTCATTTTAAGAGTTCGAATATCAGCATAAATCGTATCATTACAGAATTGTGATCATAACATACAAAACAAAATATGTACATATAACATTTGCATAAATACAAAATTCAATGCGATTCGTGAACGTACATTTATTACTATACATGAACATGCTTATTATCCTTATATGGTATACATGTATATATTTGACAGCAAGAGGATTATTGGTTTAAGCAATGTAATTAAAGCTATAACAAGATCGTCTTAAATTTCATTGTATATTTTATCCATGTACCTGACCTCCACACTCATGAATAAACTTATTAGTTCAGTACAATACAAGTAATATGACTTGTCCACAATAAATATACAAAGATACAGTTACAAATTCATTAATTTCTTATCCGGACTTAGCTATTTTTTCTCGTTCAGTTTCTGGTCATTTGTAAGACAGATCTTTCCATTCATAATTAGTTATAGCTTGTCGGCGATTGACTATCATATTATCGTATTGTATTTCTTTTTAAAGAATACTTATATACATCGTGTATATGTTAGACTCGACATCAGAGCATCTTTCCCCCTTATTTGCACGTATACCCTTCTGTTCAGATGATCATCTACCCAATGATCAATTTTGATCAACGACAACAACAACAATCAATGTTCATTAGCCCATCCCTTACCTTTACCGAAAAGATGAGTTTTTACAGATGAACTGTTGCTAAAGATTGGATAAAGATAGCATAGGAATCACACAATGTTCTTTTTAAAAGCATACAATGTCGCAGTCCGGTAGTTCCATTGATTGTTGTTTGCTAGGCAATATAAGTGCCGTGGAGTAGAATTCTCAATGTGAGACATAATTCTTGTGCCAAAAAAGTCGGTTCGGTGTTTACATCCAATCTTTATCACCACAACCCTGGCATGTCGTTATATTTATCACGTTCCCAGAGTAAATAGAGCAAGAAATGTGATGCTATAATCCAGATAGTACGCTGTAGTTTTTTCTGTAGTATCTCTACTCACTTTTATTACTTAAAAACAAGATTAGGAAGATAGGGTTATCATCAGAGATCACACTCTTAGTACAACAAACGAAAGTTAGTTCAATGGAAAAAATATTATATACACGGTATGAGGCAAGGGGATACTCTTTTGCCCTTCTTTTTTAAGAATTGTGTTAATGATATCATGGTATTATACCGTTCATCTTTGACCTAAGATTTTTTTGTGGTCTTGGAAATAAAAATATTACTTCTATCGAATTGAAATAATAAATATTCCACATTTTTCTAAAACTTTCGAAACATGCAAATTTGAACCACAATAAAGAAGGATAAAAACCGTCAAATATGAAAGTCTGTTCGTAAAAGATCGTCGTCTCATCGAAGAGGAATTTACACTAGTAACCATAAGCTAATCTTTCAGTTGACCTTAAGAAAAAAAACAGGACGAAAAAACTTCAATGACTCCCATTATACAGTGTAATGAAATGACATGATGAGAAAATTGTGAGTTTACAGATCTAAATCGTAAGAAACTTGATCATCTGATATAAACTAAATCATAAACATACTATCTAAACAGTTCACATCGTCTATAGAGCTTCTTGCATTCTTTACTTATTACGTCATTCCCTATGGTCTATACTAGTATCGTTTTATTCTGATTCCAGATCATGGTGGCATTTTCTAGTCTAGGCTGTGTTATTTGATTATAAAATTTGTGGTAGATCAGAACCAAGGTCTAAGAATTAGGAGATGTGGTGATTGCGACACAGATTTCAGCGTGGTGATCTGCGCTGACTAAATTGACATTAAAAATAAACTTCAAGAAAACCATTTCATAACTGACGGTCATCATCCCCAATAAAAACCTAAGTAGTATCACGAAAGGCATATTTTTTATGCAAGTCACCAATCTCTAAAATCTTACCAATATTTCGAAAATAAGAGTAGGCTAATGCCACTGTTCTTTCAAAATTCTCCACCACACAGGTACAGAAAAGCAGGACGTAAAACTCATTTCCTTACCAGAACATTGACTTTCTCTGGTACACTGGAGCTTATAGATTGTTCAATCCGTTTTGATTTTTAAATGAGACCTGTCTGATGTTGATTCCTTTCCTTTTTAATTCTCTATGAACAAGATTATCATTATTCAAAAACTACAAAGCATGTCTAGTAAAGAACTTGGGAACTGTAAGAAACAGCATGTATCTGAGAATTTATATAAGTTATGTGTTAAGGTTAAACCAGACAGTACATCAAGATAAGCTAACTATATCGCATTATAAAGAATTTCTTCTTTATATAAAAATATATAAAAGGCAGTGAGAAAACAGTATCTTTTATAATGTACAGAATCTGAATCAATACTTATATTCCTGTTTTGACGTTTTGATTTAGTGTTTAATGTTCTTATCATAATTGACTTTGAGTGTTGCACGTTTGAAAAAAAATTTAAAAATTCACAAAACTTGTACAGCTGCTTGTACATTTGTTAACATTATCATGTATTAGCATGGAATATATGAACAAAATTAGTATTTCGTAGTATGTAATAATGAGTAAAGTACTTTTTACAAAACGTGTGTTGCTCATAGCGAAGCTTTGAGAGGTCACGATGCTTGATTAAGACTAAATGACAAAATTCAAATTTTCAAACGCAAGTTTGTGTATACGGTAACAGACAATGGCATACTATTTTTCCAAGTGTATTACCAAATATATATCTTAAATACTTGTTTTTCAAGCGGCATGATGAATATTCACATTACTATTACACAATGGATATATCATTCTTACTAATTTTCAAATGATCAACTTTCCAAAGCCAAAATGAAAATTCCAAAAGGATGATCCCTGAAGTCAATACACACAAATGGTATACAACTTTGTTTTCAATGAACAAATCAGAATGATCCATATTATGATCTAGGTGGTATTTTGTATTTAAAAAACAAAACAACAGAAAGGCTAAAAAAAAGCCTCTTAAAGGGCTATGTTCCTTAACTATTCGGTCAAAAAAACTTTGGTCTCAGAATCTGGAATTTTTTAGCTTAAATATCTAATACGTGATATTGTTCACAACTCACCTACGAAATTTAAGCCTTCAGACACACATGTACCCATAAATATCGGCGTTTGAAAATCAAAATTACGACTCGTCGTTTAGTAAGACTATGCGTTATATAGAAAACACTATACAGAATATGAAGGACAAATGTTAAGGTAAGGATATAATTGAAGGAATTATATGATTTACGTGCATTAGTAGTACTTCTGAGGGCTATTTGCATATATTCAAGGCACAAATCGATCCTAAAAAATGCTAAACATTCCTCTTTAAATAGAACACACTCTATTGAATAAGAACAATGGGGCATTAGAACCAAAAAATAGGATTTGAAAAAAAATGTTTCCATAATATTTTATGCATGTATGCTGTCTGTTTCCGTAACGTTATGACAATGATGTCCTGTAATCGTGAATGTGCATATTTATATTCTTATTTTATGATGGGTTTAGGAAGGTGCGGAAATTGTTTACAAACATCAAAGGGTAAAGGAAATTCATTGATGCCCTTCCTTATTATACCCGCTACACATTACTATTGTACTTCTGGGAAAACGTACTAGATAGTTCACACAAAAAATCCAACAAAGAAATAGTATATTTTGGACTATGACCAACGCCTAATTCTTGGAGGTATTTTATAACCCTTTTCCTGTCAAGTTGCATAGCCTTTTACAAACTAAGTCGTGGTTTATTGTCCCATATAAACGAGTAGAAGCTTTTCGCGTCCGACCTCCAGCCTTTCCTTTCTATCGAACTCTAAAAAACACGTCCTTGTTCATTTCTCTACTTATATTATGCCAACTTATTCTTAAATATTGGATATTCTTGGATATTCTTAAAGGGCAATGTTCAGCATATTTTTTACTTTCAAACACTGATAATTATGGATACACAGATATTTGAAGGCTTAAATCTCGAGGGAGAGTGAAAATTATTACAGATAAGATTAGCTAAATATTTCCAGGTTCTGAGACTATAATTTCATTGGCCGAACGGATAGTGAACATATCCCTTTAAAAATGAATTTTACTTTGTGAATGTAACGATATAAATCCTATAATTCACCCAGTTTGTTGCATGACAATATAGTAGGATATTCGATGTGACCTATTTCCGTTTGAAAGTAAAGCACCAAAGTTAAGGTCTTTAATTATCTCATTAATGCACGTGCCTCGCTGTCATCCGGCATCAGGATAAAAGCTTCGAACACAAAGCCTGTTGGTCGTGACGTCATAAATTCTATTTATAGTTTAAATAAAGAGATGTATTTAATATTAATATCATGATTAATAACTACCTCCAGCAGAATTTTGATTGACATATTAATTACTATTATCTAATTATTATCAGGTCACGTGGTTCATTATGCTTCAACTCTGACCACTTATGCGATTCTTTGTTTTCCAGTGAACAAAATAGGAAAAGATGGTTTGAGATTAAAACCTGTTGCTTTATGATTCATTTGAAATCTAATTTTTCACCTGAGCAGATCACAAACTATGGAGTGAAAACTTCCAACGACAAAGGTCATTATGGACGGATGACTTGTTGCTTAAATCAAAATATATTACTTGTGCCTAACGGATCACGAGATTACTGTAGCGTATTTCTTGCCTAAGTTATACTAATTTTTTCTCATCCGAATTGAGCTATAACATTTTTCGATGAATTTGAAATACAACTAAAATGTTGGTCTGTGTTCCGATCGTTTAATAAGCTCCAGTATTACGTTATCGATAAAAAAAAATATTCACCTTTATGACAAAGAGTTGTTAGAGGGCAGCTGTCCCTTTTTTAATTGTTAATAAAAAAAACATAGAATTTAGTACTAGCAAACATGGTCTTTGTTCAAAATTATGTCAAATTCAGTCATTATTTATGCAAGGAATTTGCCCCAAAATTATCTTGTTTATTAAATAACGGAAAGTCGGAACATAATTTTATGGTATACTAGGCCTACTCCTTAGTTTTAATACACACAATGTTTCAACAATCTACATTATCATTATCAGGTGAAGTGACAATGTAGATTGTTGAAACGTTGTGTGTAATGTAGAAGTAGTACATGCATACCATAAAATTATCTTCCGTTATTTAATGTGATATCTACCCCAAAATGTCGCTACAGGATTGTTAAGTTCAGATTTAGACATTTAGACAGTAAATATATCGACATCTTGAAAAATTGTACCAAATGGCACAAATTGAAATTCATTGATCACAAAAAGAACACCTTTAAACCGCCATCTTATCTCGAATTATCTCGAACACGTGCTCTTGTCTCGTATCGTCACGTGGCAAGTGAGAAATAGATTTTAAAGTTTCTGGTTCACTACTAAGTTTTATTTTACGAGTTGTTTTCATGTCTGGCCCCCATTACCAGACGAGTCGGCCATCTTGAAATGAAATTTGAAAAGTCAACTATGTTGTTTCTTTGAGTCACAAAGTGCAAATTTCAACATTTTTAGGCGGTTAAAGAATTTATGAATGGTAAATGATGAAACAAGTGCAGCGTTCGTGTATAGTACATTACTTCTTATTTCCGTTTTCCTTCAAACTTTGTGCACTGTTTTAAAAGATATATGAAAGTCATAAAGAGGCAATATTTTGTAATAAAGGTGTGGCAAAAAGTCAAAATTTCCATGAGTCGATGAAAACGCCCCACCCCTCCTTTAATGCTTTGTTGTACTTGCCTTAATTTGAAAACAAAAATGATTTAAATTAATTTCCAATGTTATAAAAGCTAAAAACGTTGACGAGACAATTACGGCTCACTGATTTGCCGGCTTGAAATATCACTTTCTATTTCTACAAACAGTCTTTTGATGAAGATATCTGACCATGTCCAACAAATCCTAGCATATTAGACAGGATTATAATATTAAGCTAACGGTCAGCTTCTCACACACTGATACATATCTAGACGAAAACAATGTCCATCTATCATGATTTAGGGTTACTAATTGGAAATCATTTAGGAGATCCCGTTATGAAATAAAATGATCCAGTTATGCGGAAATATTCTGTATATTCCATATACAATATTGCTCTCTTACGTCACCGCACAATATATGTAAAATACATGTGGAGTGAGGAAAATATATTTGAATTACAATTAAACAGTTTTGTTTCGCACTAATTCAGTTAGTCCTTATTTCAAAATGTTATGAATTATACATTTGGTATTCGAAAGGTTATTCCAAACTCCATTAGCAAAACAAAATCACAAAACGGATTAGTCATAGGTTTATGTGTAAAAAATGACCACTGATTAATTTAATAGGAGAGAGTAATTATACTTGACCTTTGCTGACCACTGGTCATGTGCACTATAATCACACTTAAATACACTTAATAAGTTTAGAATAATAAGACCTGTATAGTTAAAAGGTTAATAAATTGGTTATGTCCAGCGACAAATAATGAATAAGGGGTATATGAGATTTTTCTCATACATAAATTTGTAAAGGGTTTCTCGTCTTTAATATTAATCCGATTAGGATTATTGTGTCTTAATTTATCTGACCCCATTTGACCTAAATATGCAAGGATTCGTGAGATCCTTAGCCTACGGTTTTTCCTTTTACAATGAGTGTCGGCATCTCAGTAACGACGATTTCCCCCGTCAATCAGTCAATAATTGCAACCAAGTTCCGGAAGGCTGTCCCTGCCACTGCTTTTTTATGCGATTTTTGAAGGAAATTTATACTGACAAAAACACAAGATTTCACAAAACCCCAATTGGCAAGTGGTAGCCCTCTTTGACCTATATGTCTTGGAATTTGTAAAGAGCGGAGCTTGTACCATCGTGGCAAACGGTCGCCATGAAAGTGGCTCTGCAGCAGATTATTGTTTACGAAAATTACCGAGTATTGCCGAATGCCACCGTGGAACTCAACAAATACATTTTCCTAAAGGGTTGCAACTTCGATCCTGAATCCTGCAGCTACTAGCTTGATAAACGAAAAGTAGGCCTACCAATATTGCATGGTACAGCATGTGGTGTAAATTCTCAGATGCAATGCCAATATTCCTGACAAACCTGGAAGTCATTACTGGAATTGGGTCAAATATATTCATACTGAATGTCGTTTTCTATTGTTATAAAATACGATATAAATAATTCCCTTCAACAAAATTGTTAAAATACAAACAATGACCATTTGTGGGCGTTGAATGTGTTGGTTTTATTTTAAATGCAAAACATATTTACCAGGGAATAAAACGTAAATTCAATATAGGTCACAAAAAAGTGTTCGTGAAAAAAAAAGTTATATTGAAATATGTCATAGTTTGCAGAAACAAGAACTGAGAGTTTGAGGGGAAAAGACGAAATTCACAAAAAAACAACTTAATAAGAATTTTATTGTAAAGTATTAAGTATGCATTATTAGGGTTAAATTGGGAATTGAATATATTTGAAAAGTTTTTAGAAGTACTAGAACTGCACTAAAATCACATTATCTTATATCTCAAATTTAAAATGTGTCTTTTAATTTCTGTATAATTATGGGATTTCTATATAATGCATAGTCTCACTAACATTCAAGTCGTATTTTTAACTTGTTTATAACTATGGATATCTATGGATAAATATGTATTTGAAGGCTTTAACTTCGAGAAAGAGCTGCAAAAATCATGTTTCTTTGTCCAAAGTATGATTGGTCGAACGAATGATGATATAGGTCAAATTAAAATATTTGCCAAATACTTTGTAAAATAATTGCCAAATTCCGTTGAATTTTTTTAAGAAAAAACACCAGGTTTTTTCCTTGAAAACTATGCCTCATTTGCATCAATTTTAAAACATACAAAGCTTCCTTTGACTCTCATTTCTAAAATAATAGTTATCTTTCTTAAAAGATATAAACCAGCCTTGTATTACTGTCGGTTATACCATCATACAGTCAAAGATAACATAACTTATAAGAGAATATGTTAGTCTTTAAATCTCTTATCGTGAAATCTTGAATTTTACCATAAAGACCACGAGGGTTCCGTATTACATTTCATTGCGCCATTTTTATTCTAGAAATTGTATTCTTTGTAATTCAAATATATACTTAATACTTTTTGACCTCAATTATTACTCTTTTGAATTTGAAATATAACTTATATGATTGGTTACAATTTGTACATGTTTTATATTAGTAAGAGTTTCTATCTGTTTTAGATTAGTAAGAGTTTCTACCTGTTTTAGATTGGTAAGAGTTTCTACCTGTTTTAGATTAGTAAGAGTTTCTACCTGTTTTAGATTAGTAAGAGTTTCTACCTGTTTTAGATTAGTAACAGCTTGTACCTGTTTAAGATTAGTAAGAGTTTCTACCTGTTTTAGATTAGTAAGAGTTTCTACCTGTTTTAGATTAATAAGAGTTTCTACCTGTTCAAGATTAGTAAGAGTTTCTACCTGTTTTAGATAAGTAATAGTTTCTACCTGTTTTAAATAAGTAAGAGTTTCTACCTGTGTTAGATTGGTAAGAGTTTCTACCTGTTTTAGATTAGTAAGAGTTTCTAACTGTTTTATATTAGTAAGAGTTTCTACCTGTTTTAGATCAGTAAGAGTTTCTACCTGTTTTAGATTAGTAAGAGTTTCTACCTGTTTAAGATTAGTAAGAGTTTCTACCTGCTTTAGATTAGTAAGAGTTTCTACCTGTTTTAGATTAGTAAGAGTTTCTACCTGTTTTAGATTAGTAAGAGTTTCTACCTGTTTTAGATTAGTAAGAGTTTCTACCTGTTTTAGATTAGTAAGAGTTTCTACCTGTTTTAGATTAGTAAGAGTTTCTACCTGTTTAAGATTGGTAAGAGTTTCTACCTGTTTTAGATAAGTAAGAGTTTCTACCTGTTTTTAGATTAGTAAGAGTTTCTACCTGTTTTAGATTAGTAAGAGTTTCTACCTGTTTTAGATTAGTAAGAGTTTCTACCTGTTTTAGATTAGTAAGAGTTTCTACCTGTTTTAGATTATTAAGAGTTTCTATCTGTTTTAGATTAATAAGAGTTTCTACCTGTTTTAGATTAGTAATAGTTTCTACCTGTTTTAGATTAGTAAGAGTTTCTACCTGTTTTAGATTATTAAGAGTTTCTACATGTTTTAGATTAGTAAGCATTTCTACCTGTTTTAGATTAGTAAGAGTTTCTACCTGCTTTAGATGAGTAAAAGTTTCTACCTGCTTTAGATTAGTAAAAGTTTCTATCTGTTTTAGATTAGTAAGAGTTTCTACCTGTTTTAGATTATTAAGAGTTTCTACCTGTTTTAGATCAGTAAGAGTTTCTACCTGTTTTAGATAAGTAAGAGTTTCTACCTGCTTTAGATTAGTAAGAGTTTCTACCTGTTTTAGATTAGTAAGAGTTTCTACCTGTTTTAGATTAGTAAGAGTTTCTACCTGTTTTAGATTAATAAGAGTTTCTACCTGTTTAAGATTAGTAAGAGTTTCTAACTGTTTTATATTAGTAAGAGTTTCTACCTGTTTTAGATCAGTAAGAGTTTCTACCTGTTTTAGATTAGTAAGAGTTTCTACCTGTTTAAGATTAGTAAGAGTTTCTACCTGCTTTAGATTAGTAAGAGTTTCTACCTGTTTTAGATTATTAAGAGTTTCTACCTGTTTTAGATCAGTAAGAGTTTCTACCTGTTTTAGATAAGTAAGAGTTTCTACCTGCTTTAGATTAGTAAGAGTTTCTACCTGTTTTAGATAAGTAATAGTTTCTACCTGTTTTAAATAAGTAAGAGTTTCTACCTGTGTTAGATTGGTAAGAGTTTCTACCTGTTTTAGATTAGTAAGAGTTTCTAACTGTTTTATATTAGTAAGAGTTTCTACCTGTTTTAGATCAGTAAGAGTTTCTACCTGTTTTAGATTAGTAAGAGTTTCTACCTGTTTAAGATTAGTAAGAGTTTCTACCTGCTTTAGATTAGTAAGAGTTTCTACCTGTTTTAGATTAGTAAGAGTTTCTACCTGTTTTAGATTAGTAAGAGTTTCTACCTGTTTTAGATTAGTAAGAGTTTCTACCTGTTTTAGATTAGTAAGAGTTTCTACCTGTTTTAGATTAGTAAGAGTTTCTACCTGTTTAAGATTGGTAAGAGTTTCTACCTGTTTTAGATAAGTAAGAGTTTCTACCTGTTTTTAGATTAGTAAGAGTTTCTACCTGTTTTAGATTAGTAAGAGTTTCTACCTGTTTTAGATTAGTAAGAGTTTCTACCTGTTTTAGATTAGTAAGAGTTTCTACCTGTTTTAGATTATTAAGAGTTTCTATCTGTTTTAGATTAATAAGAGTTTCTACCTGTTTTAGATTAGTAATAGTTTCTACCTGTTTTAGATTAGTAAGAGTTTCTACCTGTTTTAGATTATTAAGAGTTTCTACATGTTTTAGATTAGTAAGCATTTCTACCTGTTTTAGATTAGTAAGAGTTTCTACCTGCTTTAGATTAGTAAAAGTTTCTACCTGCTTTAGATTAGTAAAAGTTTCTATCTGTTTTAGATTAGTAAGAGTTTCTACCTGTTTTAGATTATTAAGAGTTTCTACCTGTTTTAGATCAGTAAGAGTTTCTACCTGTTTTAGATAAGTAAGAGTTTCTACCTGCTTTAGATTATTAAGAGTTTCTACCTGTTTAAGATTAGTAAAAGTTTCTATCTGTTTTAGATTAGTAAGAGTTTCTACCTGTTATAGATTAGTAAGAGTTTCTACCTGTTTTAGATTAGTAAGAGTTTCTACCTGCTTTAGATTAGTAAAAGTTTCTATCTGTTTTAGATTAGTAAGAGTTTCTACCTGTTTTAGATTATTAAGAGTTTCTACCTGTTTTAGATCAGTAAGAGTTTCTACCTGTTTTAGATAAGTAAGAGTTTCTACCTGTTTTAGATTATTAAGAGCTTCTACTTGTTTTAGATTAGTAAGAGTTTCTATCTGTTTTTAGATTAGTAAGAGTTTCTATCTGTTTTAGATCAGTAAGAGTTTCTACCTGTTTTAGATTATAAAGAGTTTCTATCTGTTTTATATTGGTAATAGGTTCTGTATGTTTTCGATCGATAAGCGCTTTACCTTATTATGTATTTCCAGTACTTCGATAAAAATCTCTAAATGTTTTTAGAACTTTAAATATGCTTGAATCATACAGTGAAACGCAATTTCTAACCAGGCAAAAGTCAAGCAGTCATTCACACCTCATGCACATAAAGTAATAAAAATTCCATATTTATTTATAATTGACGAAAATAGTTAGAAGTTGATTAATAAACCATCTTTACTTTTCTAGGTCAGGTGTAAATCTAACATCCGCTTTACCAGTATTAATTAGTAACCTGAAGGTGAAGTTTATTGCAAGTGGTAGGCAATGTTTGCTACATTACAACCGATGCCGCAACCGATGCCACAACATATACCACATTAGAAGATGCTATTGTCATTTGGTAATTTTTACTGAAATGTGTCAGTTTTGCTGAAGTCTCAAACAATTATCAACTTTATTGGATTCATCCATTACTGATCCAGGGTGCATATCCTTATGTTTTCATGATTTTTTATTCTTTCAGAACAACACACGATTTGTTATCTTTCAACAACACATGATTTGTTATTATTTCAACAACACATGATTTTTTCATGTTTTATAACAACACATGATTTGTTATTCTTTGATAACAACACATGATTTGTTATTCTTTCATAACAACACATGATTTTTTCATGTTTTATAACAACACATGATTTGTTATTCTTTGATAACAACACATGATTTTTTTCATCTTTCATAACAACACGTGATTTTTATTCTTTCATAACACACATGATTTGTTATTCTTTCATAACAACACATGATTTTTTTCATCTTTCATAACAACACGTGATTTTTATTCTTTCATAACACACATGATTTGTTATTCTTTCATTATAACACATGTTTTTTTCATCTTTCATTACAACACATGATTTGATATTCTTTCATAACAACACATGGATTGTAATTTTTCATAACAACACCACACGATTTGTTATTATTTCATAACAACACGTGATTTTATTTTTTTCATAACAACACATGATTTGTTATTTTTTTAATCATAGCAACTCATGATTTGTTATTCTTTCATAACAAGTCATGATTTGTTATTTTTTCATCATAACAATACATAATTTGTTATTCTTTCAGAACAACATACTATGATGTTTTATTCTTTCATACCAACACAATTTGGAATTCTTTCATAACAACTCACGATTTGTTATCATTTCATAACAAAACATGATTTTTATTCTTTCATAAAACACGATTTGTTATTCTTTTATAACAAAACATGATTTGTTTATTTTTTCATAACAACTCATGATTTGTTATTCATTATACAAGGCTCCGGTGTCCATGTCAACTTTTATCGTGGTCGAGAAATAATCAGAAAACATGATTTCTCTAAACGTTTTACTTGGACCACTGTCCAGAACACCAAAAACAGTAGTCAGTAACTACTATATTAGATTTATTAATATTTTCAACAAAGTCTTCACAATATCGATCGAATATAAAGATCGAGGGAGATGGAAGTTTGGATAACTCGGTGTAGTTAATTACATCAACATAGAAATAATGACAAGTTTAGGATGTCCGACAAGTGAATAACGATGCCAATTTCTATCCTCGGCGTTAATCAATGATTTGTTACCATTCACATTCCAGTGGCTTTTATAGTCAGAAATAGTATGAAAGTGGTAGCGTTTTTAGTCAAACACAACGAAAGATGATAGATTTTGTTTCTACATGAACGTCAATGAGAATCAGAATTTACCTTCTAATTCATTACATGAGAAAAATTCAATTTAATCTGTTTTAGTAAAACAGTGGTAAGACAATAATTGTTCCATGTAGTAAGTGAATAAAATGATGTTGCTTGATTTAAATTCATGCATACAATAGCTTAATTGTAGTTTTCGACTTAAAAGCCAAGAAATGCATTGCCAGCCCTTTTTCTATGTGCATTTAATTGAACTTTCATCTTAGACCCACGCTTTGGGTAGTAGAATCTCAAACAGTACTGCGTAATTACTTATATTTTGGCAAACATGTACAGTATTGTGTTATATCAATAAAAAGTGTGTGTAAGCTACGTCAGACATAATTATTCCATTACATAACCGTTACTTAACAAGCACCGTTCCTGGAGAATCGCAGAACTTTCAAAAGTTAGTCGACTTTCATCTTCAGCTATAATGATGTCGGAGAATTTCTTAAATGACTTTGAGAATTTCGTAAATGCCAAAAAGTCTTTATTGGGAGGCTTTATCTCTTGGCAAATTTTCTGGAAGTTTGCGACGAATTTAACTCGAAGAATGGTATTTAATATATATTGCAAACTTTATCTCGGGTGAGGCTTCTAGCACATGTTGTACATGACCTTAATATTAACAGAAAAGCAAGATTTCACGCCCAAAATACTACCAGAAGCCGGTGAATATAGCCAAGCGTTGAGAGAAACTTGATAAGGCCGGCAAGTCGGTCTGTACAGTTCCTTACTTACTTACTGGCTACAAGAATATACTTAGATAAGAACAACTTTTACTCAGTAAACCTACGCCTACGATATTTCTGAAATATTTCAAAGTGTTCAACTTAAACTACCGAATTTATTCAACTGATGGCGACCGTATAGCATGCGAAGGTTAAATGTACTCACGGTTTTTCTATGAGAGATATTTCAAGCGGCCATTATCCAACTTATTCTCCACAGTGAAACCGACAAACAGTTTCTATAAATAACTTGGAATACCCCGGTGCTAAATTGCTGTATTTGGCAATGGTTCACTGCGGGATGAGGGCTTTCTCTTTATTCTCACCAATCAGAGTGCGGGAAATTTCTTCGAGAACTGTGTCATGTCGGGACACCAGGAATCAATGACGTCATAGTTCTGAAAGTTACCGTGTACCTATGCAATCCACGTTTAACTCATATGTGGTTACTCTAGCCCAGGCCTTCTCAATTAATTTTTGGGCCAAATGTATTTTATAAAAACATATAAGGGCCTAATAGAGCTTAGCTAGCATAGAGAGGAGAGCGTTTTAGATGAAGGGGTCACTCTAGAGGGGCCAATCTCAAGGGCGGCCCATTTGAGAAGTCCTGCTCTAGCCTATTTTGTGTTTTTACTTCAGGGCTTTATCACAGTAATTCCTATAATATTAACTGGTTTATGTCTGTCAGTTATCTGTTGAAGTATCTTGTGAATTTGCATATTGATATTTGGCCCTTGTATAATGTTGTTAGAGTAAGAAATTACCGAAAAGTTACTAAATTTCCGAAGTCCCATAAGTCAAACACTTCAAATTCAAACATTTTCTCAACGACTTGAGAAAAATTAAGCCCTTTACCGATGGACTGCCTTTACAACCTACCAATCCGTAATTCAGTTGCTAAAGTGTTATGCAAACAGGGCAACAAGACGAAAGCAGTATATCAGTGCACTTGATCATGGACATAAGTTCATAATTCTTAAGACTTAAGATAAATGGAGCATGAAATTTATTTTTCGAAGTGAAATGAATATCAAAGTATTTAGACGTCTGTACAGCGCGTGCAGTAATTCAGTATTGTAACTTCCAAATTCTATTGGGCCAATAAAATAACATAGTCTTGATCTTCAAGACGAAACAAGTGAATATTAATTTGCAAGGGCATCTTGGGTCAAGGCTTTGTTTCCTGACACGCTTTGATTTTGTCCAAGATGCCTTACTGACGTGTTGTAACGGTAACAACATTCAAATGCTATTTAACTGCGTCTATAACGTTCATTTTATCCTAAAAGTCATTCCGTACTAGGCTAAATCCGTGGTTTTCCATGGACAATTAATGTTGCAGTATAGCAATGTAATGTGCACGGACTATTAAAATGTTATCTTTGTCAGATTTTATGAATTGATTCGATTTTATGAATATATAGGACAGATTTATGAATAGGACAGATTGATAAATAGGTCAGATTTATGAATAGGTCAGATTTTATGAATTGGTTCGATTTTATGAATATGTCAGATTTATAAATAGGTCAGATTTATGAATAGGACAGATTTTATGAGTTGGTTCGATTTTATGAATATGTCAGATTTATAAATAGGTCAGATTTATGAATAGGTCAGATTTTATGAGTTGGTTCGATTTTATGAATATGTCAGATTTATAAATAGGACAGATTTATGAATAGGTCAGATTTTATGAATTGGTTAGATTTTATGAATATGTCAGATTTATAAATAGGACAGATTTATGAATAGGTCAGATTTTATGAATATATAGGACAGATTTATGAATAGGACAGATTTATAAATAGGTCAGATTTTATGAATATATAGGACAGATTTATAAATAGGTCAGATTTTATGAATATATAGGACAGATTTATAAATAGGTCAGATTTTATGAATATATAGGACAGATTTATGAATAGGACAGATTTATAAATAGGTCAGATTTATGAATAGGTCAGATTTTATGAATTGGTTCGATTTTGGAATGCGACTTTAGTGGTAGGATTCTTCGTAATGAATGTATTTGGGGTGTGTCGATGTTCATTCGGGAGTTACATCTGCTCAATCTAAATACTCATTCGGATGGAATTTTCTTCTATTCGTTCTTTATTTTCTTTACCGGGACATTCCCGTGACACCCATTTTAAAAATATAAAAACTAGGAAAGATCAATTGATTCTGGTAATTCTATTCCGCCTTGTTCTTACTCACAGTTTAAGGATGGGATTTTTTATAAAAATCATTCAATTATTTTATTCATCTCTAAGGCGTAGTCTTTTCGGGAAATATGCCCTCGCTTGTGAACTCATTCTTTCTTGATATCATGGCTTCAGAGGTTTAAAGGAAACGAAAAAAATCTTGAAAGTTATGATACATCTAATGATTGAAATTATGTAGATTCAATTCAGGGGTCGCGTTCATAGTTTCACTAATGGACAGAGAGAGCTTATTTGTATGCATTTTAAAGGACGAACAAGGGCGGATCCAGGATGTCTTGAAAAAGGGGGGTGGGGCTCTGAAAAATAACATGCTTCAAATTCAAATTAGGTGCCAGGATATGAACTGTCGGTCAAAAATAGTGGGGGGTCTCGAGCCGCCCACCCCCCACCCTTTTGATCCGACCCTGATGAACATGACAATGTTTGTCAGAATCATTTAATCCAATTGTTCTAGGGTTCCAGGACTTTCTAAAAGTCTATAAAACAGACAGTCAAGAAACGTAATGTTTTATTCGTCTCTGATCACTGTACGAAATACATTTGTGACATTTTCTGACTCTGGAATTTATTGAAAACTTGAAATCTTAATTAAACGAACATTTAGTTTTTAAAACGTGGTTAATGTTGATTCTACATATGGTTAAAATTATAGTATTTGTTGATTTTATCCACTAGAAACTGCCATTTCAAGATGAATGCATCTGTAAGAAGGATTTTGGTTATAACTTTTTAATTTTAAGGGTTAATTCATTTTTTTAGACAGTTATATTTCTGTATAACGTATAAGTTAAATCTTAAACGCCTTCCTTTATAAAGTTGTCTTTTTATTTTCATTAACTGACCATCTGAAGAAATCAACTATATAAAGCAGGCCTTCTCAAATGGCCGCACGCGGGTCAAAATCCTACCAGCGACGCCCTTGAGAATGGCCCCTCAAGAGTGGCCCTTTTCGCTAAAACGCTTTGATAGTTAAGTTATATTTGGTCCTTACATTTTGTTCATAAAATTCATTTGGTCCTTTACAAATTTAGGAGGCCTGAACTAAGGACAATGTGCAACTAAATCGAGAGCCATCAACTATTTGAAGCAATCAGGAGTTGTTGATTACCAACAATCAAAAATCAAGAAACAAGATGTCCAACGAAAATCAACAACAATCAACTATCTAAACTTCTAAAGAAATCAAAAAAATGAACTTTAATTGACAAGCGATAGAATTGATTTCCACAACAAGCAAGAATGAAAGAATCCTTCCAAGAAGCCTTCAAAATTCTAAACTAGCGGTGATTGTAAGAGAAGAAAACCAACCAATGGTCAGTTAGGTCCAGTCTGTGTGGTGTGAGTATGAGTAATGGTTATTGTGATAAGAAAACAACTGAAATGTCCGACATTCCTCAGTCCTCATAAAACTATCACAGATGTGTTCTGACCTCACTGGGTGGGTAATAGTTTTAAATTGACTGCCAGTTTGTAGTGGAATGGATATCATACCCTCATAAACTATGTCTTATATTACCAAGGTCAAGCCTGCCTCATTAATTGACCATAGTATGGCACAGTATAGAAAGCAGAGAGTTGGAGCACTGAAAGCTAGTTTGTGATATCAGCAACCACTGGAAGCGAAAATTTCGTTGTTCTGTTACAAGCACCCAAGCATCTTGATGTTACCAAGCAAGCAACACAAAGCTTAGCAGCTTTTAGCGTGCGATATCAGTAAGATGGGGATGGATGCTAACTTCCCATCTACCAACCTACTTTATGTCTATGCACCAGCATGCTCTGTTCTGGACTTGAAAATGAGACAACTGAGTAGGCTACTTTTTCGCTTTCTGTATGTTTGAAGATGGTGGCACTCGCCATTTCTGTTTCACACAACACAATTTTAACGTTTCTTCCATACATCACAATTTCCTGCTGCTACCTCGGCTGATGCCTGTGGCCCTGAATTAAAGTCAATGACCAATCGTGTCCAGTGTATCGACACGTGTCCATCCTCCTGGGACTAAGACTATAATCAGCAATAAACACTGACCCTATCTATTTATTTATCTAACGGTTGTTTAAAAGGTAAAGACTGGAATATTTGACTATTTAACCAATTCAAGCCTGAAACTTTAAATTAATGGCACGTGATGATTGAGACTACAGTCTGGGTATTTTATCTGATGAAGTCGTAGAAATTTATCTTGATGAACGTGAAGGGTTGATGGATTCGTCAGTTGTTACCAGGACAACTTTCAAACCCTTTGGGTATTCATACAAATCGTGGATGGCTGTTGAGGCTATTGGATGACCATCAAAATATCGCTTTCAATTTTTAATTGACTGGTCAAAGCATAAAATTTGCTGGCTCATGAAGGTTGGCCAAATGAAATGGAGTTTTATTTTCTAATTGCAGTAATGCGTACTGCATCGCCATGAATTGTTCAATGAGGGTTACAAACTGTTGAGGGATCTTTAACTTTAACCTACACAACCCGTAGCACACAGATCGTCGGTCCATTGCCCCATTTGATCAACCAGACGTTTTTTACATGTCATCTGCATCCTTTACAGGGAGAAAGGTTAGTATCTTGACCAATGCCGGAATCAAACCCTGCACCTTCAGGTTATCGAGCAAGAGTCAAATTCGGTGAATAACCCCAGATTTCACAGGCCCGTAGTAACAGGGGGGCAGGGGGGTCTTTTCAGATGGTCGTATTCGTTTCGACTTATAGTTAACGTTGCGGATAGACTAGAAGGGTCTTAAAATTCTCTTCTCGTCAAATATTTTGATTATAACATGTCTGCTACCTATAGGATCAGTTTTCAGTCTGTATCTGATATTTTGTCTAATATAATAATAACAACAGATTATTTAGGAATTAATCTTTCTCATTATCTCCCTTTCTTATCTCCATCTTGTCACGTGATGGTAAACATGGCGGTAAGAAGACATGACGTCATGGTGAGATCACAGTATGATAGATTACATAAGGCAGCTTAAAGAAGAACAGTCGGCATTTTTTTCGGGTGTAATTCGGATATTGAGTATTAATATAATCTTCAAAGGTACTGAAATTTCATGAAAATCGCATAAACATGCTTACCTGAAATAAACATTAATTTTGTATTTCAATTTCTATATAGACTTTTTTTTAATATCAGATCTATACGCCATTGTCACACTAAAATTCGAGTCGTGTTTTTACTTTCAAATGCTGAAAATCATGGATGTACATAGATTTAAAAGCTTAAAATTTGAGGGAGAGATGCGAACAATATCACTACTTACCTCAGCTAAAAATACATTGTTCTGAGGTAGGCGTATGATCGGTGGAACGGTTGGTGAATGTTCCCCTTTAATATGAAAAAAATATTATCAATAATTGAAACATCTGCGATAATTGCACTTTGGGAATAAGAAATCCATTAACTTGTTTTGTTAAATGAATTTGTATATGCCATTAAAGGGATTGAGAAGAGTTTTTTAAACTTTGCATGAGTATCTGGGACACTGATAGCATCAATTTGCGCCATTCCAATTCCCATTCCGACGCCTGTCACTAATAGTGATCAGCATTGATTATCAATAGTAGTTTCCGGTAGTTCAATGCGTGTAGTAGTGACGTCATAAAAGCGTTAGTTTTAGTAGAATTGCAAGAACCACAGACGTCGGAATGGAAATTGGAATGGTGCAAATTGTTGATATCAGTGTACATGTAACACATACAAAGTTTAAAAAATGACTGTACAATCCCTTTAAGAGAGAAGAAAGGGAATGCAGTGTGCAATACAACTGAGAATTTTTGGTCGGAATCTTATGACTTCGCCAAAGGATAAACATATCTCAAAGTTTGGATTTAGAATAGCAGTCTTTGATCGAGAGCATGATCTCAGAGACGATGGATGGGGCATTTTCTTCTATGCAAGGAATTCGCTAATTTAGAAACTTCTCGCTTCTCGGCACCAAATCTGAAATAAATTCATAGTTACTGACAATTTTCTGTTTTGTTGTAGGCCCTATGTCTAATTGTCCAAGGGTTACAGGAAAAAATTAGTTCAAAAGACCAATGTGGTTTATTGTCTTCCGGCGTTGGTGGAGATCAAAAGATGTGAGGCGGTCTGGGTCCCTCCAGGACAGTAAATACTGTTGAAAGAATGTGTTAATTTGTATCTTATTGGGCTCACAAGTCAACAGGGAAGTGTCTTTGATACAGTTTTGATACCAAACATGTGTAGACTGTGGACTGTGAAGTTTCACCGTTTTGTTTCTTATCCATAGATTATCAATATATTGGTATATGAAGTATGGATTTCGCCGTTTATTTAAAGGGGAATGTTCAGCATTTTAGAGGATCGATTAGGGCCTTGAATTTTGAAATAGCCTTCAGATGTTCTGGAACTGCCCAAAAATCACACAATCCCTTCACTTATACCCGTACCTTAACAGTTATCTTTTATTTTCTGTATACATGTATGTGTTTTCTATACAAGTCATAGTCTTACTAAACGGCGCGTCGTATTTGTGACTTTTAAACGCTGATATTTATGGATACACGGGGATTATAAGGCTTTAATTTTGATTAGATTAGCCAAACAATTCCAGGTTCTGAGACTAAAAGGTCGAAGGTTAGTGAAATTAAGCTTGCCCGTTCTTGCCCCCCCCCCCCCCCCCCCCCCCACTTTGAAATTTCGTATAATGTTACATACGGATACTTGGTTCTGGTAGCCCCCCCCCCCCCCTCCCCTGACCATTATTTGGCCCCAACTCGGCCCCACTGCGTCTGATTTGGATTTGGAATAGTTCAAATCTCTGCTATAAATGTGCCCAATATGTCAAATTTAGAAAAATATCTTTACAATCCATTTAAGACTAAATAATCTACTGATCACACAGAAAACCTGTTTGTTACGAAATCTGAAAATAGAAAGCCCATTTAGTATTCGACAAGAATTGTTGAAAATCCCTGACTGTGCTACTAGTAGCATGCAATTCTCAACGATATAACACCTCGACCGGCATTGTTGTCATGGCAACGTAAACGAAATTCCATCGTGCTCTGATAATATACCACGCCTATAGAAGTGAAAGAGTTTTTAAACATATCATTTTTCTATTTCAACACCAGACATTTTACAGGGCGTAGCAGTTAACAATCAGTAATAGAAAACTACGAGAATACCTACGTAAGCTTTCATCCATCAAATTTGAACATTTCAAAAAAGCATTTGTTGTTTTGTTTTTTTTTGTGTAAGGGCTTTTGTCCCATGCGCAAAATTGCGTATAGGGGATTTTGTCCGTAGATGTTTTTTTGTCCATCAACCAAAATTTAAGCAGTCGCAAAATGTAGGCCTACACTGTATATATTATGTCGAGTTCTGACAGTTAGATTTCTTGAAACTCTGGAATAGATTCAGCCTAACTAAGTCTGGTGAAACTGATTTTCGTAGGCATTGGTAAATGAAAAGCACCCTTTCATTTAATCCCTAAAATATAGGCTATAATTATGCATTCTTTATGCTTGGTTTATACACGCTTAAAGGGGAATGTTCAGTATTTCTGATGGTCGATTTAGGACTACCCCATCCTCCCCTCTTATGCTAAGTCTACACTCTAGAGTCATCCAACAAAGCAAGGGCGTGGATTTGGTGGGTGCGTGAGTTTCTCGTCCTCCTTGAACTCAGAAGGGAGGACGAAAGGGTGCCCTCCTACCCCAATACTCCAATATTTTAGACAAAACCACGTCCACGCCCTTGTAACAAAGGGCCTTTTAAACTGGGGCTAATTATCGGTACCATCTTTGAATATTGTTAAATCTTACTTAATATGATTGATTTCATAAAATCCCGAAATTCATCGTTTTCATTAATGAATTCTTATTGATCTTGATTTTTCAAGTATTCAATTATTGAAATGACATGACATCCAATTTGATATATTGTTTGTGACATCCGATTTGATATATTGTCGGTGACATCTGATTTGATATGTTGTTTGTGACATCCGATTTGATATGTTGTCTATGACATCCGATTTGATATGTTTGCCTGTGACATCTGATTTGATATATTGTCTATGACATCTGATTCGATATGTTGTCGGTGACATCTGATTTGATATATTGTCTATGACATCTGATTCGATATGTTGTCGGTGACATCTGATTTGATATGGTGTTTGTGACATCCGATTTGATATGTTGTCTATGACATCCGATTTGATATGTTTGCCTGTGACATCTGATTTGATATGTTGTTTGTGACATCCGATTTGATATGTTGTCTATGACATCTGATTTGATATGTTGTCTGTGACATCCGATTTGATATATTGTCTATGACAGCTGATTTGATATGTTGTTTGTGACATCCGATTTGATATATTGTCGGTGACATCTGATTTGATATGTTGTTTGTGACAATTATTTAAGGCATGCAATAGCAGGGACCCGCGATACGGTATAATTAATATTGCTGTAGTCTGACAAATAAAAATCGTATATATATATTTAAGTAGTGTCCCTTATACCAATTCCTTCCAATTGACTCGGATTGCATTGCAAGTACAATTGAAACCATTTCCATGAAATAAGGTGGGAGTAGGGGTGCATCGTATGAAAATGCTCAAATTTTTGCGAATTTCAAGTGAAAATATAGCAAATTCTTTGGCTCGAGGGGTTGGAGGGGGGCAAACCACACTGATAATAGTTAGTTAAGTAAATAAATTATATAGCCAACTAAATTCTAAATAATAATAGTTATATGTTGTCTGTATGTTTATTTGTTATATGGAGTTATTTCCCCTTAGTCGTGATGCTTGGTTGAAGCTCAATAGGTGTTTGAGTACTTATTGAATATCTTGCGTGCTGATCTATTTTAGAATTAAAACTAGGTTAGTTGTTACTGGGATAGCCGAGCAGTCAAAATGGTGAATACGGTGTGAACTGATTAATTTATCAAAGTTAGAATTCGTCGTAAGTTTAAATTTCATTTTACTTTCAAAATTATAAGAGTTTCGATCATTTTTCAACGTTTTCTTGGGCTGTCATTTGTATGCAGCTGAAATAAGCGTAGCAACCAGCAAGTTATTGAATTACAAATAAAAATGTCAACCCGACGAGTGACGTATACATATGTTTATATATGTCAATGAATGCTGTATAGTATATTGAGTATTTTGCCTGTTATTCGTTATCAATAATGATAAAAGCTAGTGATTGATACACATTGATATTAGCCTTATAATTTCAATAAGTAGGCCTATGTGTATTATGCTTATTTAGCTTGATATAACAATTGAATGATTTTAACATTGCACTTGAATAATCTTATGCAACGTTGACGCACATGACCATGAGTATTGAGTCATATCTATCTTGAGAATAGACAACTAGAGTGTTTTTTATATCTGTAATAGATAATCATCTTATTACCATGTGAACACATGATTATTTAAACGTGGAATACCACTAGTTTTTTCTGTATTCTTTGCACAATAGGGAACCAAATATGCAGAGTTGCAGAGCTAAATGTGTGAATTATTTTTGTTGAAGCAGTATTATTGCTTAAGGAGTTAGGAATAGGTTGCATGCAGAAAATGATATACGTTTATTTTGAATTACATTTTACTTCAATTTACCTATTTTATGTAGTGTTTGTGACATCTGATTTAATATAAAATTGTTAATTGTGACCTTTGATTTGATATGTTAAGTGTGACATTTGATTTGATATGTTTGTGACATTTGATTTGATATGTACGTTTGTGACAGCTGATTTGATATGTTAATTGTGACCTTTGATTTGATATGTTAATTGTGACATTTGATTTGATATGTTTGTGACATTTGATTTGATATGTTTTTTGTGACATTTGATTTGATATATTTTTTGTGACATTTGATTTGATATGTTGTTTGTGACAGCTGATTTGATATGTTGTTTGTGACATTTGATTTGATATATTATGTTGTTTGTGACATTTGATTTGATATGTTGTTTGTGACAGCTGATTTGATATGTTGCCTGTGACATCTGATTTGATATATTGTTTGTGACATTTGATTTGACATGTTGCCTGTGACATCTGATTTGATATGTTGTCTGTGACATTTGATTTGATGTCATTTATGACATCTGATGTGATGTGACGATGTGATGTGATATGTTATGTGATATGTTGTTTGTGACATCTGATGTGATATGTTGTCTATGACATCTGATTTGATATATTGTCTGTGACAACTGATTTGATATGTTTGCCTGTGACATTTGATTTGATATGTTATTTGTGACATCTGATTTGATATATTGTCTGTGACATCTGATTTGATATGTTTGCCTGTGACATCTGATTTGATATAATATTGTCTATGACATCTGATTCGATATGTTGTCTGTGACATTTGATTTGATATGTTGCCTGTGACATCTGATTTGATATGTTATCTGTGACATTTGATTTGATATGTTGTCTGTGACATTTGATTTGATGTTATTTATGACATCTGATGTGATGTGACGATGTGATGTGATATGTTATATGATATGTTGTTTGTGACATCTGATTTGATATGTTGTTTGTAACATCTGATTTGATATGTTGTCTGTGACATCTGATTTGATATGTTGTCTGTGACATCTGGTTTCATTATCTGATTATTATGCTATAGCCTATGTATGAAAAAAATGAAATAAAAAATTAATAAATTTTCCTGATTATTTGATTAACAAGTGTTTTAAGAGTATTTGACATCTCTGGACTTACGTGGAATTTCCTCCTTTAAATGATAATATCAAGAATAGAATAGTTTGTTCTGTATGAGTGATTTTGTCTCACAAGAATATTGGAATGTATGAAAAGTGTTTGTTTTCATCCTATCAAATGAATAGGAAAGAAACCACAGTGCTTGAATACTTGAATTGAAATTATTGTTCCGTGAAGATTTCGCCTTAAGTAACTTGACACGTGTATGACCTCTTTTTAAACTCTATTTTGGGTTTTATTTTGTAAAATATGGAGATGATAAAGCAAATACAGGAGTGTTTTGTGAATAATGTATGCGTGCATGATATATATAAAACAGTGTAATGTCAGCTAGGAATGTCAGATTGGAAATGCCATAACTATGTCATGTCAGCTAGTAATTATGTGAGTTGTGTGATATTATGTCCCTTTGTCAGCAGGGATAATAATGTCATAATAATTGTATCTCAGTGAGATGTTGTTTTGAGTCTGACTATGTCAACCAGAAATGATGTCAGGCCAGAAATGATGTCAGAAATGTTGTTGTACATCAGTTATTTTGAGAGTGTCTATGTCAAGTAAGACTGGTGTCAGAATAAAATGGAACTGTCATAACTGTCATAGCTCAGTGTGTTATAGTCTAACTATGTCAACTAGGAATAATGTCAGAACTGAAATGTCATATCTATAGTATCTCTGTAAGAGACTTGTTGTGTTGGCTAGGAATAATGTCAGAATGGAAACATCATAGCTCTGTAAGACTGAAAATAAAGGATTTGCTCTGTCAGCTATGACTATAATGTCAGAACTGAAATGTCATATCTATGTCTTTGTCGGGGAAATAAATTGTTGTAGGGACACTCCTGCCTTAATATATTGCACTCCACCTTCATCAAACATGTATTTCACCCTACAGTTTGATCTTACCAACAGAAAATTTGCAACCCCCAAACTCTCTCATATGGATGCCCCTGTGAAAATGTTAATAACCAGAGAAAATCTTCAATGTATTTCAATGAATTCGACCTTGACATACATAGTAAGAGTAGTCTCTATTAACTATCGAATATAATGAATTAAAATACGGTATGAAATATATAGCTTTTATAATCACAATTATTCAATGAATTATGAATAAAAGTGCTTTGTGTAAGATTTTTTTCCAATGGATGATTTTATTTCTTTAACCTAAATTTTGTCCAGAGCATGACAAAACTTGGAGCAATAATTGTAGAGTAGTGAACTTTTTAAATTATCATCAGGTGTTTCTAAAAGAGTAATCATGGACTACTACTATATAGGTCCTCAGTTTTGAACTGGGAAAAAAAAAATGCTTCCAAATTGCATTTTTTTTATGACTTCTGCGGACAATTTTTGTTCAGAGGACATGGGTAGGCTAATACCTAATGTGTAATCCGAGACACTTGAAAAAAAAAACAGTCGAAAATCAAATTATATCAATCACATGTCTTAAAAGTTGTATAGGACCAATATTTAGACAAGTGTAATGTCTAGAGGCGTTTTTGTCGACCGCTTTGATTAGGTAGATTAGCTATTTTGTGCATTTCTGAGCCAGGCTAATCGGTATTTGTGAGACAGTTTACCTAAACTTTTTTGGCTAATCGACCTAATCGTCCCAGGAGGTGCTTAAACAATTTGATTAGACTTTTCCAAGATGGCGGCATATGGAAGTTGTTAATGTAATTAAAATAGCAATCTTTCATTTGTTGTTAGCAGAGGCAGTCATTTTGTCGGAATCGCTGATTTGAATTTCACATTTATGGAGCACGCTAATCAAAACCGAATTGCACCAAATCATACTAGTAAAACTAATCGCCCGACAAAAAAAACTTTGAAATTGCTTGTTGTTCACTGATAATAGAAAATGTCAAACTGACTTTTCATATCTTACTATCTTAAATAACCTACTATGATTTTTTTATATTTATTACAAACAGACAGATAATGATAAGAGTACACAAAAGTTATATTAACGTTATAGGCCTACCATTGCATCAATCTATTAGTATCCAATTTCATACTGAAAAAAATTGTAAAAATACTTTCAAGTTGTTTGAGTTATTGTTCCAAGTCTAAAAAAAAGGTCAACCAAGTTTGATTTGAAAAGTGATCAAGTTTGCATACTTTTTGGTAAAAAAAAATTTGAGTTTGTCATGAAATGTGGTCCCAGTTTGCATAGTTTTTGGTCTGAGTATAAAAAAAAACTTTGAGTTTGTCATGAAAAGTGGTTTGAGTTTATCATGAAATGTGGTCCCAGTTTGCATAGTTTTTGGTCTGAGTATAAAAAAGGGGCCAAGTTTGCATAGTTTTTGGTCCGAGTATAAAAAAAAACTTTGAGTTTGTCATGAAAAGTGGTTTGAGTTTATCATGGAAAGTGGTTTGAGTTTATCATGAAAAGTGTCCCAGTTTGCATAGTTTTTGGTCTGAGTATAAAAAAGGGGCCAAGTTTGCATAGTTTTTGGTCCGAGTATGAAAAAAAGTTTTGAGTTCGTCATGAAAAGTGATCCAAGTTTGTTTTGGTGAGAGTTGTGTTGCATTCATGGAAAAAATCCTTGATCCTTAACAAAATCTGTTTATCTTGCTCTCTTATAATAAACCTGTTTTTATTGCAGAAATGACAAGATGGATTCCACCGATATAGAGATGATGGACACTAGTGATTTGTCTGTGGCTGAGACTGATGTGTCAATCACAGATATTAAGCCCCACCTACCAATTGCCACAAACACTGCCAGTATCTTACCACCATGTAGAGTGTGTGATGGAAAGGCTTCAGGATTTCATTATGGTGCCAATACTTGTGAAGCTTGTAAGGTAAGTTCTATCTCAGAGCAACCATGGACATTTTATAGGGTTTTTGGTAGAACAGTTCTTGGCAATTATGTAGAATTGTTCCTGGCAATTTAAAGGTATTACTTCAACAAAACAAACTTTAGTCTCAGAACCTTGATTTTTTTTAGCTAAGCTAAGTAATATTGTTCACATCTCTCCGTCAAAATTTAGGCCACAAAATCCCTGTCTATCAAAAATTTCAGCGTTTGAAAGTCAAAATTACAACTTTTATTTTAGTAAGATTACGCATTATTTAGTAATTATTAATATACAGAAATTGAAAGACATATGTTAGTTTGAGGTATATTTGAAGGGATTATGTGATTTCCGTGCAGTTTTAATGGTATTTCTGAAGGTTTTCCTTTAAAGGAATTGTAAAAAGTTTTCCAGAGCTTTAATGTATCATGAACACTGAAAAAGTTGATTCGCACAATGACAAATCCAATTATCATTAAAATTTTCTATACCTCGTGCAATTCAACATCAACTAAACAACGATCAACACTAAAGCCGCTAAAAATAGTGGAATAGTGACCCATACATATGAAGATCAAAACTATCACCTGAATTTGTTTGTTTTTTTGTAGGGGTTTTTCCGACGTAGTTTAAAGAAAAAAGGAGAGTATAAATGTATGAATAATAAAGATTGTAATATTGGACCAGGGAAAAGAAATGGTTGTCCAAAATGTAGATATAAAAAATGTTTAGATGTGGGTATGAGTAAAGAAGGCAAGTATAACTTTATGGCCATTTGTGATATCACTTTATTTGTTACTGATCCAGAGATACATTTTGGCCTGGGGCCTTATTAGCTGGAAAACTTAAGATGATTTTAATGTTCAAAGCATCTGATTGGTCAATCACATAGATTGATTTTAAATTCAGTTGTATTATCCAATCAGATTAGGCCTACAGTATTTTTTAAAATCTAGATTTTATCTTAATTAAGTTTTCAAGAACACGGCCCATATGGTCATTTGATGGCTTGATGCAGACTGGTATTGAGTTGAAAAAAACAAGAACACATGCAGTCATGTGACAGTCACATAGGCGTACGGGCTGGGGGTGCAGGGGGAGCAATTGCCCCCCCCCCCCCCAGTGATTTTCATGAAGAAAATTTAAAAAAATAAAATCGTTCGGAAATGATGTGATCAGGCAGATGGCGAGAAGTTTTTGGAATTAGGGGTTGGGTGGGGGTCGACTTGTCGTGCATATATATTTTGTTGTCGGGCAAGTTAGCATTAGTTGTCGGGCAAATTGGTTTTGCCCCCCCGCTCAACTAACACCCATACGCCTATGGACAGTCACATGATTTGTTGTAGCAGACATTCAAGTGACTTGACACATACAACTTCAGTCAATATTTTCATTAGATTAAATTATGTAGAATAAAAAGCCGCCATCTTGAATCAGTTTTTCAAAAATAAATGTTTACAATCTTTTGTGCACTATGAGTTGATTTCAGTGTATTGACAAGAAAGCTGACAGTTTGCTTTTAATATTAAAGGGATTGTAAAGAGGTTTTCTAAACCTTGTATGTGTAACATGTTTTATGATGTCACTGACAGTGATCTACGAGAAGCTACTATTAATATCTATGCAGATCAGTAGTGGTGACATCATAAAACGCATTAGTTTAAGTGGAATTGCCAGAACCACAGACGTTGGAATGGAAATTGGAATGGCGCAAATCGATGCTATCAGAGTCCCATACAGATACACATACAAAGTTTACAATCCCTTTAACACAGAAACTGATTGTGTCAGCAGTATATCAATTGTACAGTAAAAATACTGCTGAAGATTCCTCCTCCAAAATATATTGTGCCAATTTAGGTCATAATCCGATATCAGCATTTTTATTTTCATAAGGAAATAATAAAACTCATCTTTTATTGTTTTCTATCCACAAGTCATACTTGTTTCTTCGAATTGCATCCTTTCCTCAATAACGTTGGTTTTTACCATTTCAGCTATAAAAACTGGCCGATATACTCATCAAAAGAGAACAGAAAATATTCTTGAGATTAAGGAACTGCAAAACAGGTCTAAAAACATGACAGGAACAGTGCTCAGTGGTGTGGAATCTAAAAACAATGATACACCAGTGTCATCTAAAATATCAGGAACAAACTTATTTGCAGATCAGAACCCAACAACCTCCACTAATATTTCTAGTGTTAATGAGGACAGCCATAATGAGGATGTGAAAATTTCAACTTTTGCTCAAAATTTTTTCAAAACCATCGATTGTCCTGATTTTTTGTTAGGAGGTGATAATAATCTTAGACTTTTATCGGAGATAGTTCTAGAAGATTCCGAAACAACTTTCAGAGAACCTACTGTCAGTCCTACAATTCCTGCAAGTAAAAGTGCCAGTCCCGTGAGTTCCAAAAGTTTCAGTCCTGTAAGTGCTACTAGTACATCATCAGGAAGTGAAAATAGTGCCAGTGAATTTGATGACCCTGATAAACTTGAATCAGTTATTGAGACATTGAAATCAGTTCATCTGGAACACGTCAAATGTTTGACCCTAACTAAACAAGAGGATATTGAGTCTAAACAAAATGAGTATTGGGTGAGTACTTTCTTTTTTTGAAAGGCGGGATCCATAGATGTATTCTCTTCCCTTTTTTTTTTTTCAGATGATACCTTCGGATTTTTCAACCCGGTTTCCCCCTGTCAGTGATGCAGGTCAGAGGAGCTGATATAATCGTTAACATGGGACAATAAACCGAGCTCCCGTGTGCTATTGGCTGTGCACGTTAAAGATCCCTCGACAATTGGAAATAAAAAAAAATAACAGGCTAATGCTGCTGTCCTGGCAAAATTTCCCTCCTTGCACACTGCATGGCTTTTGCCCGTCCTCATTGGCCCATATAGGTGCAGAAAAGCAGGACGTAAAACTCCATTTCATTTCATTTCACTTTTTTTAGTCAAGAGTCATTGTTGGCGAAATATTCACCACTCACGTGATATTGTGGTTTTCAGATACCCGCAAGGTTGTCCGATGTGTTGCTAGCTTATATGAATTTCCAGAGTTTGATCCTTGTATAAGTCCAGAAAATACCCTATAAATTTCCATCTGTAGGTGATGTTAGTCGAAGGAACTGATATGGTAAAAGCCTTAAGTTGTTTTTTACAATCTGTTCTGTACATCCATCTACAGTTTGAAATGAAAAAAATAGCCTAATATGTCTAGCCAAACAGTGCCATTTCTAGGAATCTTTAGGTGGAGGGGTTGGGGCTAAATAATATTCAGAGGGTGAAGAAGGGTGGGGGGGTTGCCAGCACCTCCGTAGAAATGCCACTGAGACCGAACAAATTAGCCCTACCCATTCCTCAGACTTGATATACAGTGATGATATCATCATATATGATATATTATAACTATATGTAAAATTGTTTTATATTATTAGGAGAAGTATCAGATCCGTACTGATATGTTTGGTAAATTAAGTATGTTACCTATGGACCAGTATAATGAGTTTTATTCTATGACTGGTATAGATATTGATAATAGACAAGAAAAGATGATACAAATAGCAGCTACTATGGAGGACGGTATCAGAAGACTTATTATATTTGCTAAAAGTGTTCCTGGTTTCTCAGATTTAACCACAAACGATAAATCAAACTTAATTAAAGGTAGGCAATGCTGAGACTTCTTTCCCTTGATAGCTGAAACGGGAAACTTAAGGTGGCGCTCAATTGTTGGGTTCTGTTCCTTAGGGAATCATGAAATCAACCAATCGGCAATTCTCGGCAGTTTTCGAAACCATAATCTGTTTCGGTAATAAATGGTGTTTTTTTGTTGTGTATTAATGCACGAGACTCTTTTTTTTTTACGCTTTACCACTTGCATGAACGTTGCATCCAAAATAGAGTTCATAGCTGTGGAATCTGTAGAGGAATATTCTGACACTTGCTCGTTCATTTAATGCTACATCGTGACTTTCTGTTCACGAATTACGCATTTTATTATCATTTTAAAAACATGTTCTTTGTTTACAAATAGACCTACTTGTAGCCTCAAATGACCAGTCTCTGATGTTTGAACTACCAGATTAAGATTACAGGGACCGCTGTTCATTACCGTGATATGTTGCAGAGCGCTAACGAAACTTTATCAACAAGATGAAACATTGTCCAATACTTGTTACCTGATGATGTCAATGTAGATGGTCATTCTGATCAACAGAGAAATTCTACCTATCGGAGATATTACTCTGACCTATTGACCAGCCATGTTTTGAATAGTTCACGCGTAGACATTTTTCTCTTGGAGACCAGTAAATACACACTGTTAAAATTGGGAATATTTTTAGTATTTAAGAACTTATTGATATCCTATAGATGTTTAAATATTAAATTTGATGCATACTTTATCGTTCAACCAATATCGTTGGTGTCATGGCTGGTGATTAGGTTCGTGTCTTTATCTGCGACACATACGGAGCTAGGAAAGATGCGAAGTTTTGTATGTTTAGATGGTGTGTTCATATAACTAAAACGTAGTAATGGCGTCTTACTACAAGATGGTCTCAATCATAAATATTCTTTCTTTAAATCTAAATTGTACAACCTGATATTTCATTATATATTCTGTTACAGCCTCAAGATTTGAGTTTTTCCTATTGGGTCATTATAAAGGTCATAACAGTAAATTGATGACCTTGTTAAACCCAGCTGGACAATGTGTTTGTGCTGAGGAAGTCACTCAGTTTCTACCACAGGAATTCCTACATAAATGTTTTAGTTTTTCTGACTCCATGAAAAAATTAAATCCAACTTTTGAAGAAATTGTCATTTTGAAAGCTATTGTTTTACTATTTAGAGGTAAGAGTGTTTCTTAAACATTTTCATCCTTCTTCAGTAATTGATTCAACCTTTGGACATTTAAAAGGGCCTAAAAAAAATCTCAGAAGATAGCTTACACCAGGCCTTCTCAAATGGCGGCCCTCAGGTCAAATCCTGCCTGCAACACCCTCAAGACTGGTCCCTCATGAGTGACCCTTCCACTAATACGCTCTGCTCGTAATAACATTTATTTGGCCCTTTACAAAAATTAATTGTTACACAGTTCAGGTGCAGCAAAACAGACCTAAAACTCATTTCATTTATGTATATATATTTTATTTTCAGATCGTTGTGAATTGTTAGAACCAGAAAAAGTTGAGAAAATTCAGTGGCAGTTAATACAGTGTCTGATGTACACCGTTAAGAAACATCGTCCAGACCAACCTTGTTATTTTACTAGATATATGGACAGACTGATGGAAATACGTTCTTTAACCGAGTTAAATTATAAATTTAGTAAAAATCTTCTTGTGTGGCCATTTATTCAGAAAAGTCATTTATTGTTTGAAATTTTGTCCTTCTAGCGAAAAACTGTGATCATAAAAATTTATGCATTTGTCACAACAATATACCATTTGCATACTATGTATGTTTTCATCTTGTGAAGTTTACCCAATAAAGCTTTTGTGAGCTTAAAATTATTTATACCAGCTTAACCACGAATGAAAATTGTGAGTAAGAAATGGATAAGCTTAAAAATCTTGAATGGTCTGTTCAGAAGAAGTCAGAAGATCTTAAGAGATGATACGTTGTTCATTTCCAAATTAAATACATGTATTAAAGCCCTTTAGGCATTAGGCTCAACCTCGGCAATGTTCGAGACTATGTTCGAGACTATATAATGATTCGGTCATGATAGGTGGCCATCTTGCCCGGTATTTGGGCAGGAAAAGACAACTCTTGTTTCAAGGTTGATTTTGATTGGCTGCTTTTATTCCGTGAAAGATGATGATATATTCTGAAGAAAAATTGTGATTGGTTGAACTATAATTTATTCAACATGGCGACTATCTTTTAGTGTACGAAGTTATCTTGCATGTCTAGTTCTGAAGTTGATACCAGTACCCTTTAGGCTCAACCTCAGCAATGTTCAAAACTAACATAATGACCACCATGACACATCTTCTGGTAAATTGGCAAGAGCAGACAATTCTAGTTTGAAGATTTATTTTCATTGGCTGAATTTAACGCATAAAATTGTACTATAATTTATTCAATATGACAATCTCTGTATGGTACATAAGATTATCTAGCATGCTAGTTCCGAAGTTGATATGAGTGACTGCAGCCATGACAAGTCACAGAATGAAATGTTGTTAGAAACAGGGGCCTTATTCTCGAAAACTTAAGTTAAGAGAATTTTAGTGTTCCAGTTCTTTGATTGGTCAGTTACTAAAATCGATTTTAAATTTAGTGTTATTATCCAATCAGATTACTGTATTAGTTTATCTAAGTTAAGTTTTCGAGAATTAGGCCCCTGATTTTATTTATGTTTATAAAATATGATTGTTTTTTTTTTGTTTTTTGTTATGTGATAATGTCATTTTTATAAAATTGCACAAAGTGTTGTTTCAAAATATTTTCAAAAATTGTGTGAGAAATAAACTATTGACCTTGGTTTGTAAAAACAACTATGGCAGCCAGAGTCGGCAAATAATATTATATATAGATTGAATAGAATCTTCTTAAATTGTATACTGGAAATGCAAATAAGGTATATGTGTTAGTTATGAAATGAACTCATCTTTCCACCAAAATATTTAATAGTGGTACTTATTAAAGCAATACAACCTCTTAGAATGATCATAAAATCTATTCTCAAACTTAGTCAATAAGAGTTTACATTCATTATTGACTTTATCTGGTGTCATAAACATACAACAGATAACCTGTATAATCTGATAAATCCAGAAAACTACCTTGTATGTAATAAAATTGAAAAACGCTTACAAAAATATTAAGTGTTTTATAAGAATTTTTCAATAATAACCTGTCATTTTATGGGTTTATTTGATTCTGTTTGTATGCTTTGGACACTGTTGATGAATAATACTCTTATTAACAAAGTTTGAGAACTTAATTTTTTTTGCTCACTGTAAGAGGTGGTATCTTTCAGTATTATTAAGGCAGCAATCGTTTCAAAATATAAGGTTATATATACATGAAATCCCAATAAGAAGTGTGACAAAAGTAGAATATAGTTTAATTAGATCAATAACACTGATAAAGTTAGTTAATTTTTACTGCCAACATGATTTAATTTCATACTTTCAAGGCATAGTCATATATATGTACATTCAATTTAACATTATATAGGATAGCAACTTAACCATTTATTATATTCTGTTGCTTGCAAAAAGCATGAGATATTGTAATTTCTGAACTATCAGCAACGAAATTTTGGCTATTTGATAAATATAAGGCTTCATATTAAATTATAATAATGTTATCTGTAGTATATATGTTTTTACAGTTGTCAGAAATTGATGCTCTCTTGCTTTCTTCTATATTAGGCCACATAAAAAAAAACAATTGGTGATCGTCCCCGCCCGTGCCCGAAAACGGCCCCGTCCCTGATTTTTTTTGATTTTTTATTTAAAAAAAACGTAAACAATCCGCTCAATAGCGTAGGTATAGCAATAATTCAATTTTTCGCGGACATTTAACGCGGAATAACTGTAATATAATAGGAATTACCACCAGTAGGTCCATCTAGCAACCATAGTAGGAACTACAACACCCATCCGCGCATGCGCTGCCATCGTATCATGTGGGCTTAAGTGTTTTAGGGTCCTATAAAAAAATAAAACATAAAAAAAAAAACCTCCCCACCTCCCCTGATTTCGGAAATTGAAAGGACGATCACCAATTTTTTTTTTTTTTATGTGGCCTTATATAGTTCTATGTTATTTATGTTCACTGTCAATTATGTACAATATTATGTTCTCTATATGGCCTTAATTGTCCATCATTTAATTTTTTTAGGATTTTTATTACAAAATTGAAATCCAATCCATCCACAATCTTTTTTAATAATGGTGCATGACCTTTCTTGAATTTTCAAATATTTCATATTCTTACATTAAAATCATCAAATCCTTCACAATTTTATAAATTTTGTTTTGGTTGCATGGTTCAAGATAATACCTTCAGATTTTTCAACCTGGTTTCCCCTGTCAGTGATGCATCTAGTCGCTTGGTTGGGACAAAAACAGATGGCCAATGCACTCTACTGTTGGAAATCAAAAATGAAATAATGCTACTCTGGCAAAATTTCCTGCATTGCACATTCCATGACATTTGACCCTCGTTAGCCAAACAGGTGCAGAAAAGTAGGATGTGAAACTTAATTCTTAGTCAAAAAAATCCAAAATTGTTAAAATGCTCGACTACTTAAAATTATCATTTGATCAAGTACCAGTATGTATTATTGTTGAAAGTTTTTTTTGTAAATATATGACAAGAGAAAATATCTCAATACTGTATCATATAAATTATAGCATTTGTTATTATATAACAAATTATAAGAATATAATTGTTGATTTTCTTAAGTGTATGTAGGCTCAATCTAATTAAAATTAGATTAAATTTCGTTTCGGTTATTTTTTGATTGTCGACTCCATGTAATCTAAAGACTTGTATAAGGAGGTCATCTTCTGGTTACGAATAAGCTATTTATAGCACGTGCCACCCCTCTGCCAATCAGAACACCGTTTATATTTGAATAGTTTGTATTGCGTCATAATTTGGACTGCTGTGTCACTTTACTTTCTGTTTCATCTTCCCACAATGCATATCAATGCATAGACCCGCAATTTTTAAGGTAGATTTTGATTGGCTGAAATTTTCGTCACCAGAAGATGACCTCCTTATACAAGTCTTTAGATTACATGGAGTCGACAATCAAAAAATAACCGAAACGAAATGTAATCTAATTTTAATTAGATTGATGTAGGCTATGCTATAATTGAATAGAATATTAGAGATAGCGCAAATATAATTTCTATATTTTAATGTATTAAGCTTTCATATTCAAGTAAGTTTAATTATTAAGTTTGACACTATTTATGTTAATTTTGCTCATGACATATTTATTTTTCATTGCATGTTGTCTATACTATATTAACTGGCATAGATAATCTGGCAACCATGCTATCCTCAATTTAAAAAGTGTTGAGTTCAATTTTTAATGGAAAAAAATATATGGTCAAAGACTAAGGAATAGATTATTGTTGTATAAATTACTTAATACTGACATAAAGTAAATAGTTGTATTGGATTCGCAGATTTTTGTTATAATTCTGCATTTGGCTTATGTGAATTTGACTATTGAACTATGCATTACATTTTAAGCCTTTCATTACCTTTCCCTGTGATATATTTACAATAGAGGTGTATTATTTGAATTATTCTTAACATAAAACTTATATTAATTACTTATTTCTATATTTTTTACAAATTTTTGTTATTACATTGAGTGCTTTATAGAATAAATTGCTAAAAATTTAATTTCAATCTTTTGTATTTGAATTTTTGGAGACAGGCCAGATATGGTGCCATTGGATTCCTCATTGACAAAGAGCATATTGCTCAATTCCTCATAGACAGAGAGCACTAGTTTTAACGTGGGAAAATATTTTTGCTTATTTTTTTTAGGATAATAAAACTCCAAGATAACAAAATAAAAGTTCCTTGTCGAGCATTTTCTGTTTTCCATGATGGCATTCAAAATGGCCACTGTTTCTCTTTTTCTAATAAATGTGAAACTATGTAACCCAATATATTTGGTGGGGTGGTCTTGGATTGTGGAAGAAGGGAGACTCTCTCGTATACCAACAATGATATATATATTCAATAGGTTTTTAAAGTTACACGAATGATCTATAATCTCGGACCTATCTGTAGAAACCCAAGTCTATTAAACCCCAAGGTGAAATTTGTCGCTTCTATACAACGGTAGTTTGAATGATAATTTGTCTTAAATGCACAATGGATAGGGTTCCCCGTCTTCATAATACCAATCAGTACTAATAGTAGGACCTTATAAACACCATTTCATTTTGGATAATTTGGTTTCTTTGCTAGTTGCTTTTAACAGCGCACATTATGTGACCAACCATTTGTTGAAAACAAACACAATGAAAAATATAAAACGGTTTATTGAATAATAATAGTGTATGCTAAAATGGCTAAATTAACTTTAGCCATAACAAGTCTGGTTGCTTTTAACATCATTTACTAAGAAATGAGATAAGAATTCGATTAAAATTAACAAAAAAAAGGAAAATATTGAACGACCCTGTCCTATTTTGTTATAAAGATAACAATCCCTACACTATATATTATATTATGGTAAAAAAGGACCAAGGAATATAATTTTCCTAAATCATTTTGGATTTGAACATACAGAATAAGATAAAGGGTGATTCACTCTAAAATCTCTCATTTAAAAACAAATGAAAAAAATGATGGATTGACAAAAAAACTCACTTCAAGATAAAAAGATGGAACAATTTCACAATAAAAATGGAAGGTAAAATAAAATAAAAACAGCTTTTACTAAATTATGTTAGCTGCTTTGGTTGATCTACCATAACGAATGAAAAAATAAAAAAAAATGAAAATTGGAAATCTTGAACCTTATTTCAATTCATTTTAAAGATTTGCATTAAATAGCTGTTTTATGTGTGGAACTTATAATTTTCAGTTATATTGACACCTAAATGTGCTTTTGGATGAATTTTTTAAGGGACAAAGTGTTTGAGATGCTGCCATTTAAAAACTGTGGGATAATTATTGAAGATCACAAAAAATCCACACTGAAAAAAGCTCTTAAAATAAAAATTCTTGAAAATGAATTGAAACAGGTTTTAAATTTCTATATGTCATGGAAATATGAAGAATTTTGGACAAAAATCTAATAAAATTCATTTTATCCAAGTTAAAAAGACCATAAAACAGGCAATATACATAGTAACAAATGAATTTCTATTGTAACCTCATTAGTTATGACAGTCACACAACTATAGTTGATGTTATAATAACAATGTTACTGTCATAATAACAACGTTAGCATCTGAATAACAATGTTACTGAATTTTCACTCATATTAACATAATAATGATAACAATATGACTTACTACGATGATGTTATTACAACAATAACAATGCTATTATATTTGCCCTAGTGTTACTATATTATAATAATAATAACAATGTTACTGTAGTAATAACAATGTTTAATGTAATATCGCTGGTAATTATACTTTAAATAATAAGCTATAACAACAATTTTTAAAGTCTAATGGGTTTGGATGTTACTACAATAATAACCATATAACTGCACTTGCCTTAAAGCTTCTATAATAATAACAATGCTACTATAATAATAACAATGTTACTATAATAATAACAATGTTACTATAATAATAACAATGCTACTATAATAATAACAATGCTACTATAATAATAATATTCAATTAGATGTTACTCTAATACTTATAATTTGACTGATGTTACTTAAATAATAATAATGCTTCTGAAGTTGCTAGTTTGTCTTTAAACAGTAGAATAATAACAATATTACTAAAGTTACCTTGAAGTTACTATAATAATAAAAATGTTACTGCAATTATCAACAAGTAACTATAATAGTCATAATGTAACTATAACTTTTAAATCTATAATAAAGATCAAAGGTTACTATAATGATGGTCACTGAAATATCCATGTTACTATAATAATCATGTCATATGAAACCATAACACTTTCATGAATACTACAATAATCATACTGTTACCATGATAATCAAAATATACCAATATAGGGTTACTATAATAACAAGTTACCATTATAATCATGCCATATTTCCATTATACTAAACAGTGGTTGCCATAATAATCATAAGGTTACTATGGCAATGGTAAGGTTACTATAATAACAATGTTACCATAACAATCATGTCATATTTCCATGATACTAACAGTGGTTACCATAATAATGATAGGGTTACTATAATAACAATGTTATCATAATAATCATGTCATATTTCCATTATACTAACAGTGGTTACCATCATAATGATAGGGTTACTATAATAACAATGTTATCATAATAATCATGTCATATTTCCATTATACTAACAGTGGTTACCATCATAATGATAGGGTTACTATTATAACAATGTTATCATAATAATCATGTCATATTTCCATTATACTAACAGTGGTTACCATAATAATGATAGGGTTACTATAATAACAATGTTACTTTAATAATCATGCCTTTTTTTCCATTATACTAGCAATGGTTACCATTATAATGATAGGGTTACTATTATAACAATGTTATCATAATAATCATGTCATATTTCCATTATACTAACAGTGGTTACCATAATAATGATAGGGTTACTATAATAACAATGTTACTTTAATAATCATGCCTTTTTTTCCATTATACTAGCAATGGTTACCATGACAATCAAAAGGTTACGGCAGTGGTCATTTAAGTAGTTACGGTTACTTCAATGATCATATAAAGGCTACTTTAATAATCGTGTTACTATAATACATTTTTCATGAAAATCTTGCAGTAACTATTAGAATCGTAATACGTGTAATTCTTAGTGTTTTGAAATGGAGATCGTATGAGGTAATATGGCAAAAAAAATGTGAAAATGTATAATACAGTGAATAAACCTATATCATTATGCATTGTTAATATCAGATCAATCTGGATCAAACATAATTTCATTATCTCAGCCACTCTTACTACATATTGAGTCACATTTTGGACCTAAATGTTTAAATATATTCATTGCATGATTTGAGAAATAAGAAAGATGTTTTTTTTGGTATTTTTTTTTAAGGTTGCGGTCATTTGCCACCTGTGGTTTTATTCTTTATAAATACCAAAATATTGTAACTTATCAATTGAACAGGCACCAATGAAAAATATAACTGATTTTCAAAATGTCAGTTATTACTGTAAACCCCAGCTTAGAAGGCCCACAAGCATGACATCCACATTAAAGGGATTGTAAAGAGGTTTTCTAAATTTTTTATGTATATCCGGTATACTGATCCAGGATACCAATTTTCAAATTCAAATTGATGCTATCAGTGTCTCTGATATAAATAAAAAAATTAGAAAACCTCTTCACAATCCCTTTAAATTTAATGAAGGATTAAAATAGAATGAACAACCAGAAATACATTCACACTAATATTTAAATTCTATCATAAAAATGGATAAAAGAATTTTTTTCATGATAATATAACAAGGTTTTAAAACTATGTAAGGAATTAACAACTTTTTAAAGGCATACAATATCATCTACACATCATTTCAAGTTGGAGTGCCTCTTATATATCAGGGGCGGAATCAGGATTTAGAGAAAGGTGGGGCTCTGAAATATAACATGCTTCAAATTCAATGGCAAATTTTTAGAGGGTTCTGACATCAGTTGGCAAAATCAGGGGAACCTCCTGAACCCCCCACCCCCCTGAATCCGCCCCTGTATATTTTGTAATACTCTTGTTAATGTTTCCCAAAAATCAGAATTGATGGGCATCCAACATGAAATGCTGTTAATACATAATACATTCATCTATCACTCTTCTTAAATGAAAACAAGAAAAGGTAGTGCTTTTCCATTATCACAGGAAAAAAATAATTAACAATTTTTTTTTACAGAATTTTCATTATCTATTGGAATATGAATTCCACCTTATAATGATCAGAAAAAATAACATTGTCATCACTCTGATTGACCAATTCAAATCCAACCATCCAATAAAATTGAATGATTATGATACACCTAACTGTTATTTTTAATATAACTTTTTATAAATATCCATAAACAAAAATGGCTGACATCTTATCATGCAATGCTCATATATGCAGTAATATAATTTTTTAGAAATAATGTCAACTGCAACAAAATTAACCGATAAAGTCGCAAATATTAAAATTTTAAGTGGAAGGATTCTTCCATATATACTGGTAGGTACTTGTTAGTTGCCATAGAAAGGGAAGCAACTGTACTATTCCTAACAATACAATCATACATGCCTGTCATACAATTATTCTCCATTCATACAACTGATGGCTGTGTTAGGAATGAACTAATTCTTATTCTCCAAATAAAACTCAAATTGTAGACAAATAAATCCATATGCTTGTTAAAGGAATACTACACTCTTAGAATGAACATTATATTCAAATTCCCAAACTTTGTCAAAAAGAGCATAATGTCCATAGGTGGACAACAGGCTTTCTCGACAGATGCTAAATAAAAAAAATCCCAATATGTATGATTTTTTTTTTTTGCACTAGTCAAGAAAGCTTGTGAATGGACTAAATTGGTGTATAATTGGACAAATTCATAATCTACAAGTAATTATTGAAAAACGCTTAATAAATTCAATGACTACTTTTAGGATTTATGAATTTTTACTTAAGTTTTTTGGATTTATTTGCCAAATTAGAGATTCTGAAATGCTCTTACTGACCAAGTTTAAAATTGTGAATATTATATTCATTCTAAGAGATAATATTAATATAAGACTTCAAAGAATTTTTAATTGGTGAATTAAGTTGAAATATATTATCTCATTAAATGGCATGTTTACCATGGTCTAATTAAATTTGAGAAAAATTTTGTTATTTTTTGGTATCAAAATCAAAAATAATATATGAAATAGACCATTTACTTTTTTTTAGTAATTATTATATCCAAAAGATATCATATTAAGAGGGTTTGAACTAGTAACTTAAAAATCGGTAACACCTTAATTTGTGACTTTTCTGATAAAAATGATATTTCCACTATTTACATGTAAATAATATAACTAAATAAAAAGTAAATAAAATTCAGTCAAACAGAGTAAATGTAAATAAATAAATAAATAAATAAAATTATTAAAAAAAACATAAAGTTGTAATACTTCTGGTAATTTTGTCAAAGGAGTAGGTGCCAATTATCATATGGAGATATGAGAAACTCTCCCATGAATGAGTATTTATTTTATTGAGACAGTTTTATTTACTGGGATCTTAAAGGTATCCAAAAATCGGGGAAGAATACTTAAACAAAAAATAATTCTAAAAAAATGCCTTCCTTATTTGCTTAAAGGGATTATAAAGAGGTTTTCTAAACTTTGTATGTGTATTGGGGACACTGATAGCATCAATTTGCACCATTCCAATTTCCATTTTGACGTCTGTGGCTCTTTCAATTCCACTAAAACTAACGCGATTTATGACGTCACTAATAGTGATCTACCGGAAGCTACTATTAACATCTATGCAGAACACCATTAGTGACGTCATAAAACGCATTAGTTTTGCAGTGTCCCCGATACACATACAAAGTTTAGAAAACCTCTTTACAATCCCTTTAATAAAAGTACAAAAGTTATCTAAATAATTACCAGATGATCTGATATTCAGCACAATAATTAATTTGCCAATAGCTGAAATCAAGTTCTCTCAGCATTTAATGTAAATCATAATTTTCAAATTGTAATGAAAATATCATTAAACTTATTTTTTGTATGCATTAAATGTTAAACGAGTCAATCAATAACACTGTCAACTGAATAATCATCATATTCATAATATCATACATACAACATAACACTTGACCTTGACATTTCATATTTACAATTGTCTGCATAAGATTAAAAGCTTCCTTACTTTACTAAAGATTTGGCAAATCATACACACTCGAACTTGTCTAATAAATATCCATCACTGAAGTTGATATACTTTGTTATTGTTCAATAAGCTTTTAGTTGAGGTAAATGTAATTTTTGGAAGAATTTCAGATATTATTAAGCTATATAAAGCAACAACAAATTTTAATACGCAGTGTTATGAACGTGCTTGACATAATATAATGCATTATAATAGTTAAAAGCTACTGGTTTTTGCCAATAATAACACAAGATTGTGTTATCATTAATATTTTAAAATATAACACAGCATTTCTATGTGCCATGAAATAAAACACCTGTTTATTGTCAAATATTAATCAACTTTTAATTTTACACTTAACTAATCAATAATATTTCCAGTATATTCTCTATAGCTATATTCTGCAGATTTTAAAGGGATTGTAAAGAGGTTTTCTAAAAAATTTAAGTGTATCAGGGAACCAAAATTGCTTCAATTTTCGATCAAATTTTTTAAATAAATCAGGCCGATAGCCAGGGTTTTACGAAGGGGCTAGGAGGTCATTTATAAACTCAACGTTTCACATGCTCATATAGGCATCAAGAGAATGAGCATGTGAAACATTGATTTACTAAATGTCAGAAATGTCAGAAATAGTATAGTATTAATATATCTGATGCTTCTTTACTTTTTTCTTTTTTTTAAATGTAGGCAACTTGTACTGTTAATTTCCAAAATCTAAAATTTTTACAATAATTTGGGTTTGTTAAAAAAATCAAAATATCCCGGGCAGACACATTATTCTGCTTGTGAACTACAAACATTTGTTAAATCAAAATTATGCCTATCTCTATGAGAAGTAGATATACTGTACACATTTTAAGGTATGTGGACACTCCAAAGGAGAATTAGATTAAGTATGATCAACAACAACCAGTAGCTTCTCTAAGGTCACGATTTTGAAATGGATTTCTTCAAAATTGGGACTATTATGAGTTTATTTAAGCAAATTCAGTAAAACACCTTACACCACACAGCTATTATGCTTGTCAACTATCAGTCACTGCTCGAAGGTACTTATATACATGTTAATGTACACAGAAAACAAATTTTTGGTTTTTGGACTCCATATGATCAACAAAAGTGCATAAATTATAAAATGTGAAAATGACAAAATAAACAAAATTAAGATAAAATAAAAATATGAAAGAAATCAAATTATAACAATCAATCCATCACAGTCATTAATGAAACAAATTATAAATAACATAACGCTTACATAATATACATAAATTCTTAAAGAGGGTAGTCTCAGGTTGACATGGCAACTGGCAGAATCTCAGAGCAAATGGATTTTCAGCAACATCAACAGAATCTGGCAACCATTGAAATGCTGTGAATCACCAGTTAACTTGAGGCAAGACCCCCTCCCCCCTTCATTTTAGGATCTGAATCTAAAGTAATACAAGGCTACTGATTTAACAATATTTAGTCAGAAATCATTCAAAAGTCCTTCCAAATTTTTTTTCACACAGGCAATCAGTACTAGCTGTCAATTCATATTAAGAGCGCAGAAAATTATAATAATGGTTTCTATGGCCTCAATTTGATACAATGCATTTTTAGCCAAAATAATCAAAACAGGACAGAAATCCTAGCATCCCCTTAAAAAATATTTTCAGCAAATTTCAGGTATTTATAACCGGCTCATCCTTACGTTATATATACCCGACAAGCCGGTATACCGGCCGTTGTCAAGTGACGTCATACAACGTTGACGTAATACGTTTTAAGAAATATTGCTGGGAGTTCAGGGTATATGACGTTTTAGCCAAAATAACGTCAGGGTTCAAAGTGTTAAAGCACAAAAACCTCTTAGAATGAACAAAAAAATTAAGTTCTCAAACTTGGTCAATCAGAGTATACATTCATCAACGAAGTCAAAAGTATACAAACACAATTAAAAAAAAATTAAATATAAATTTCCATATAATAACAGGTTATAATTGATAAACGCCTTAAATTTGATTAAGGGTTTTTCAATTATTGTATATAAACATTGTTTTCTGGATTTATCAGATTTTTAAGGTAATCTGTTGTATAGTTATGCAACCAGGAAGGTCCCTTGATGAATATAAACTCCTATTGACCAAATTTGAAAATTTAGATTTTTTGTACATTCTTAGAGGTTGTATTCCTTTAACAAAGAATGAAAAATCCGCAGCCCTGATTGAAATACATGTACATAAAATGAATTACATGTATCTTATTTCTTGGTTATACTTCGTAAACTTGACCTCTTTTTTCATATTCTAATCATTTTGCATTTGATTCCACATTCATCCTGCTTGCATGACATTTATTCTAACATCAACATTGCATACAGATATCTGTTTCATGTCAAAAACATTCTAGCCATTTTGTTCAGGCAGGCTGTATGATACATGAATCTTAATTAATGTGAATAAATTTGAAATTCAAGAAAACCAACTACAAAAAACTCTAAATGCTCTAAATAATTAGAAAAAATCAAAAACATTTATTGAAAATGTCTTAAAGTCAGGTATTTCTAGGTTTTCTATAAACATTTCTGTAGGAACTATATTGCACCAAGTGTAGGATTACTGTTGGTAAAAAGAGGTTAAAAGGTTGTGTCTGCACTAACATTCTATGTTGTGTCTGCTACATTTATACATACTGAAGAATAAATATCCTGCACGGGTAATGCACAGCTATGTGTCGGAAAGGTTACAAAACCATATGTTTCGTGTGGAATTTTCATGTTGTGTATGGATACATGCCATTCATACTGTGAAATGCACAGACAAGCTTACTCGAAACGTCCAACGAAACGGAACACATCCACATGGTTAACATCAGCCAAATAAAAAGGTTGAATTTTGTACACAGAGGAACATACTCTATAACCCTGAGTCGAAAAAATACAGCGAGATAAAATTGCATAAAAACAAACTATACTATTTCACAGTTGATATACCACTCCACCATAAGAAATAGTTCCGTCATCACTAAGGTTTATCAATCCCACAATCACTAGATGTGTAGTAATATATACTGAGGAAAAAAACTGAGACACCTAGCAGCACAATTTTGATTCAACTCATTTAACGCGTTTTGTTATCAAAACACTACTTTCCGTAAGGCTTTAAGTTAATACAAAATGAAAAAAAAAAGAGAAAAAGTTTTTTTTGCACGGATGAACATTTTTTATATACATCCCATACTCGACACACTTTCACACGAGCTTCATTTGAATAATATTTATACTCCTTTTCATTATCACAAATAATCACTTCCTTTGATAAGGTTCATTAAATACACAGCTTTAGAGGAACTTCATCAATGAAGTCACACCGAATACTAAATTGACTTCCCGATTCCACAGCTAGTTTCCGTTTAAAAACGTGACGTCACAGGTGAACATGTGTTATGCTATTCTGTATAAAAACTTGACTTCACAGTGATACCTATCATATCGACCACCTTGATTGTTGAACATTGTCTCCAGCAGGTTATTACCATGTTTCTCTTCTCTTGTTTACTTCCTGAAATAATAAACAAATCATAATCAAATAAACAAATAAGATACATACATACGTCATGATACACATTTCATTTGGATACAATATAAAATGTTTATTTTTGTGCTAGGAAATTAGCTTATTCAGTGATTATGAGGGCTAAGGTACCACTTAACCCTTTGAACCCTGACTTTATTTTGGCTAAAACGTCATTCCCTGAATTCCAAGCAACATTTCTTAAATTGTATTAATACGTTAACATTGTATGACGTCACTTGACAACGGCCAGTTTTGCGGCTTTTCAGGTATATATTGCATAATGATTAAGCGGCTATACTGGCTTTAAGGGTTGAAAGGGTTAAAAATAAAGGCCTATATCTGAAAATATCTTATGGTAATATCTTATGGGACCCTGGTAAGAAAATGGTGAAATCTTGCATTTTAAAAGATTTAGCCCAGGGCGGAGAAGGGGGGCTAAACTAGAAACAGGATATTACAGGATTCTTAGGTGCCCAAATGTCCATCAGAACTTTCAATCTATTTGTTTTGTTCTCAATCTTCTGAGACCTAATTCTCACTTGCCGCCTTGCAGGACCCCAACAACCACAGGCTCAACCCTAATGGCTAGGCTGACTGTACCTTGAACAGTTTATACAACAAGATCTGGTTTAATGGCTCATCATTTATGTAAACCTATGACCTCTAATTAGTATCTAATAAAATATTCATGTGGAAAGGTCAAAAGATTCTACCATGTCACGCTGGTGTCAGTTTTATTGTTATTCTTACACTAAGCCGTATCCAGGAAGTAGCATTGGAATGAGACTTCTGGGATTTCTTTGACTGATGAAGATTTCTCTTTTTCTATCATTTTCTCATATTTCATAACAACGTGGACAAATTGATCTTATTTGTCAATTTTGTAATGCTCTATTGAAGAGGTGCAGTGCAGTGTGCAATAAGCATGCACTTTAATGTAATTTAGCCTTATATATTGTTTTATCAACTCTCTATGTTACCTAACCTTAAAGGGATTGTAAAGATGTTTTTTAAACTTTGTATGGTGTATTTGGGACACTGATAGCATCAATTTGCGCCATTCCGATGTCTGTGGTTCTTGCAATTCCACTTTAACTAATGCGTTTTATGATGTCACCCCCACTGATCTTCATAGATATCAATAGTAGCTTCAGTTAGATTACTGAGGGTGACAGCAAGGTTTAAGTGGAATTGCAAGAACAACAGACGTCGGAATGGAAATTGGAAGGGTGCAAATTGATGCTCAGTGTTCCCGCTACACATACAAAGTTTAGAAAACAGGTTTGAAAAAAACCAAAAGTATGCCAGAAGTAAACCCTGGATCAATAGGTTAGAAAGCAAGTGTCTAACTCACAGAGCACCACCAAAATTAATGAGGAAATGCAAACATGCCACTGTTTGTGTGAATGCTCATTGTTACATAATCCAAACTTAGCTTGGCAAAATGGCAGATTTCTATGGCCTGAATGTCGTAAATGGTCGAGATAGGATGTTATTATTATTATTAGTCTATTTCAGTCTAGTTAAGTACTGAAGAAAAAGAACATGTGGTTATTTTCGACCATTACTGAACATCACATGTTTTTGTCAGCTGGTTACACACACTTTGGTGATGTAATACACAACAAATTGATCTTTCTTCACCAAATGGAAAAGGATGGAAATATTAGACGCAAATTGATTGACTATGCAAAAGACATTTGAATTAGGCTACTATAGGTTACAACACCTGATAGCATTCTTTGAGATGGGCCAACTCTCATAGATACTGAATATAAAATGGTGCATCAAATTACTGAGAGGAAGTTTTGAACCCATAACATCTAATTGCCCAGAAGATAACTGTATCTCACAACTGACTGAACTATATCACTGTCTGAATTGGCAAAAATGGTTAATATAAACCCATGAAATTGGTCAATTGGGTAACTGAATGTCTCAAAATTTCACAAAAGAGGTGTTAGACTATTACAATTGGTAGAATTTTGAATTAGTGACCATTACTCTTTTCAATATTTCATAAGATCATAAAGGGAATGTAAAGAGGTTGTTCTAAACTTTGTATGTGTGTCGGGGACAGTTATAGCATCAATTTGTGCCATTCCAATTTCCATTTCAACGTCTCTGGTTCTTACAATTCCACTTAAACTAACACGATTTATGACATAACACCCACTGATCTGCATAGATATCAATAGTAGCTTCCGTTAGATCAGTAGGGGTGACAGTAGGAATGGCGCAAACTGATGCTATCAGTGTCCCCGATACACATACAAAGTTTAGAAAAACCTCTTTACAATCCCTTTAAGAAAGCAAGTTCCATTCAAAAAACAAAATAAACTAATCTAAATGACATAAATTGTTTTGGGAAGAGCACAATTGCTTGTAAAATATATAAAGAATGGTGATATCCTAGCAGAATACTAATTCTTGTACAACAGGTACATTTCTATGTAATTTCTATTATGCACATAAAATCTTAGTGCATTGCAATTGGCACCTAAGCAATATCATATAGAAACAGACTTCAAATAGATATACCCAATACCATTTTCATGTTATTTACATGTAGGTGTTGTATTCTGCTGGGTCTTTCTTTGTATTTCATGTCCTATCTGGGATCTAGACCTAGTTTTTCTTTATTTTAAAGAGGGCCTTCTCTTTTTTTTTTAACAGTCAGCATATACAGGGGTTTCTTTGGGTCTCAAATAGTTTTCAATACCATTTAATCCCTTCAAATTAACTGTTCAATTTCACTACCAACTATCATATATTATATATGTCTTTTTACAATTTCTACCCTGTTCCCACTTGTCAGTGATGCAGATCGGAGAGGCTGACATGGAAAAAGTGTCCAATCATTCGGATGGGACAATAAAGGCCCTGTGTGCTACAGGCTGTGCACGTTAAAGATCCCTCGACAGATGAAAAGGCTAATGCCACTGTCTTGGCAAAATTTCCCTCATTGCATACTACATGGTGTTTGCCCGTCCTCAATCAGCCCATAAAGGTGCAGAAAAGCATGACGTAAAACTCCATTCATTTCATTTCATTTTTTAACAATTTCTACAACATACATATGATTCATCGAATGGATGGTGAAAGTGCCCTTCTGACTATCATTAACAATTTTGGTTGTCAGATCCAATGGCTTGAGGTGATACAAGAAGAGAAATCAGGTTGTCCATAAGAGTAATTTATCAAAATTCCTGTTTCCTCATCATTATCTACGCCCATGCCATACCAGAGAAAAAGATTGCTGGTCTGGTATTTATAATAGAAAGATGAGTTCGGAGAGTGTGAAATGGTAAATAAACGAGTAAATTAGACAAGAAGATTTCACGTTGAACGGTTGGCAAAGCAAAGACACCAAAACTTGGAAGTACAGGTAAATTCAATTGCTGTTCTGTGTTCTGAGAACAAATTAAAAAAACAATGCCGGTATTTTATTAGTCTGGTATTTATAATAGAAAGATGAGTTCAGAGAGTGTGAGATGGTAAATAAACGAGTAAATTAGACAAATGATTGCATGTAGGACGGTTGGCAAAGCAAAGACACCAAAACTTGGAAGAATGGGTAAATTCAATTGTAATTTAAAAAAAACAATGCCGGTATTTTATTAGTCTGGTATTTATAATAGAAAGATGAGTTCAGAGAGTAAATAAATGAGCAAATTAGACAAAAAAAATTGCACATTGGATGGTTGGCAAAGCAAAGACACCAAAACTTGGAAATGGGAGTAAATTCAATTGCTATCTTGTTTTCTGTGAACAAAATAAATGTACAATGCTGGTACAATGCTATTTATAATAGAAATAAAGAATAGAATAGCAAATTGGAAGGTTGGCAAGGCAAAGACACCAAAACTTTAAAGTAGGCCTACGGGTAAACGGGTAAATTCAATTGCTGTTCTGTGAACAAATTAAAAAAACAATGCCGGTATTTTATTAGTCTGGTATTTATAATAGAAAGATGAGTTCAGAGAGTGTGAGATGGTAAATAAATGAGCAAATTAGACAAAAAAAATTGCACATTGGATGGTTGGCAAAGCAAAGACACCAAAACTTGGAAATGGGAGTAAATTCAATTGCTATCTTGTTTTCTGTGAACACAATAAATGTACAATGCTGGTACAATGCTATTTATAATAGAAATAAAGAATAGAATAGCAAATTGGAAGGTTGGCAAAGCAAAGACACCAAAACTTTAAAGTAGGCCTATGGGTAAACGGGTAAATTCAATTGCTGTTCTGTGAACAAATTAAAAAACAATGCGGGTATTTTATTAGTCTGGTATTTATAATAGAAAGATGAGTTCAGAGAGTGTGAGCTGGTAAATAAACGAGTAAATTACACTTGTAATTGCCTTTTCAACTTGTTGACTTGCACCATTTAAAATGCATCAAGACATGTACATGAGAAGAGATAGTGTTTGAAGTTTTAATAAATGAGTTTACTTATCGTAATTCTACAGTGATTAGTTCAATGTCAGGCTGATTAGACTCGACTCCACGATTAATTTCATTTTTATGACTACATGCTCAATTTCTATTCATTTACAGGTGAACACAGAATTTTAATCAATGGCTACAGGCAATGTTTTATGAGCTACCATTAAATATAATTTAATCAAGAGCATAATATGAGAAAAATCAAATGCTTTATAAAATTGACTATAGATTAATAAAAGTAAACATCATTTAGTAAGTGAATTTCTCAATATGGTATGTTGATTCTATTGAAGGGTGAACAGGTAGCTATGGTAGATCTGCATGCTTACCTGGAGGTCCACTCCACTCCACTCCAGGCAAAGGTCAAGACCTTAAAGGGATTGTAAAGAGTAATTCTAAACTTTGTATGTGTATCGAGGACACTGATAGCATCAATTTGCGCCATTCCAATTTCCATTCCGACATCTGTGGTTCTTGCAATTCCACTAAAACTAACACGTTTTAAGACGTCTCTGACAGTGATCTACCTGAATCTACTATTGATATCTATACAGATCACTGGTAGTGACGTCATAAAACGTGTTAATTCTAGTGGAATTGCATGAACCACAGACGTCGGAATGGAAATTGGAATGGCACAAATTGATGCTAACAGTGTCCCCATACACATACAAAGTTTAGAAAATCACTTTACAATCCCTTTCAATATCTAGGCCCTACAGGCCTATTGTAGGCCACCCAGTTTCATCTGTCAGTGATGCCTTGATAAATTATATAGAACATGAAAAAAACTTGAGATGATGTTCTGCAAGCTTAGAAGATCCCTAATGCCTTTTTCTTTCCAAGTTTTCTAATCACACACTGAATGGCTTTGCCTTTGAGGAGTAGAAAATGAAGGCATAAATATCCAACCATAAAAATCTACCAAAATTCTAAAACCATTGGATCGCAACATAGACATGCATTCATCAGAAACAACAATGCCACGAGCAATACAAGATACACAATATTTTCAATTAAAGTTGTTTTTGCCATTTTGACCAAAGGTGAACTCTGAAAATAGAGGTGATTACATCATTTCCAGGTGTTACATCTATATTGATAATCTCATACCGTGCCAAATAATCCCCTAGTCTCTATTCATACAAACAACACAAGATACGCAGAATTAATCGACTTGCAGGACGTATGCCATGTTGCTGGCAGCCATGGTTTGAAATTAATTGAATTTAGTGACTTATTGTAGACATAACAACATCCAGAAATCAATACTAATTAAGTTAGGAAAGCTATTGAGGATATTTAGGGAATATGTGGGCGCCAAACATGTTGAAATTACGCTCCTTTCGTGGAAAAGGTAAACAAAAGTTCAGTGAAGCTTGTATAATTGAGATTACGGGTGTGGATAATATCTAGGAATAAATACCAATTGTTTTTGTTAGAATAGGCTAAATTCAAATGCAGGAAATTTTGTTGGCAAATCGTTATTTTTCTATTTCACGTTATGTTGACATTAGTCTGGGAAGGTGCAGAACAGTTATAATATCTTAAAAATTCATTTAATTCTATCTTATAATTCAACCACATGCTGTTTGAAATTTGAAACATGTTTTCATCATTTTTTTTGCAATAAACTGCACATGTAGCTATATATGCGTCATGACGACCAAACAACACCAGACATCATGACTGGAGAAAATTTTCAAAATGTGTACAGTGAACCCTTTGTTGATATACATCACATAAATTTTCAAACCTGGTTTTCCCCATATCAAGTACCTCTAATGCATAAGTAGGGCTGGGTATCGATTACCAAATTAAGATCGATTATTGAAGGCAGGTTACCAATCAATAATTGATTACTAATCGAAATATTTTAATTGAGAAATCTTCTAATCTTCATAATATATGTTTCTTGTACGTTTTTATACCTGAATGTTTGTTATTTATCCATATCACGTATCGAAGACAAATGAAACTGAAGTAATGTCCAGAATTTTGTATGATTATCATGATAAAATTGGTTGTGACTTCTCTGATAAGCGTGTAGCAGATAACATTAAAAGAAAATTTGACTAATGAATTTTAATCGATTATGAAATTTGATATTCGCTAATCGAGAGAAATAATTTGTGGCGTTGATAATCGATTATTTCAATTATTAGACCCAGCCCTATGCATAAGTAAGTTACTTCACAAATGATTTAGCCAATGCTGATGGGATGAAAAGTGGATTAGGTTCTATAATATAATGATAAAAATCCACACAAGCAAAACAATTCTGTTAATAATCAAAAATCTCGTCCAGAGCATGACAAAATTGGGTACAATAATTATATAGTAGCGGTCATCCCATACGAAAAGTACCATCAGGTGTTTCGAAAAGAGTGAGCAGGTTCTGGACCCAGTTTCAAAATTGTTTACTAAGATAAAATCCAGATTTAAAGAAATACAGTAATCTGATTAGTTTATAAAACAATATTTACAATTGATTTTAGTGATTGACCAATCAGACTATTCTATTCACTAAAATCATCTTAAGTTTGGATTTTGTGAAACTGGCCTCTGTTTCAACAATATATCTTATTATGAACAAATTATCATCAGAAAAAGTAAACAAGAAAAAATAACATCGCTGATAATGTACAAACAATGTCTCCACTCTTCTGAGGCACACCTCCAACCATCACCCACCCAAGGGACAATCATTCAACCTTTCAATATAGTATCATTTATAACTCATCAATTACTATAGAGTGTTGAGTGAATGAATGGGATGTATAATTTACAGTATTGTAGAGAAATCAATATATATCAACCAAAACACACTATCAATAATTTAGTTTCTTTTTTATACATCTCTATATTCAATACAACTATCTGTATCATAGATTTGATCTAGAAGAGAGTCCGAGATCATCACTTCGGGTCTTGGCATTTCTTAATTTGGTCTATATCTTTGGCGGGTGTCGTGCGCGAAGCAGACCATGCTTACTCTTTTTGAAACACCTGATGGTTCTTCTCTTTGAAGTGGTCCACTACTATATATGTTGCTCTCGATTTTGCCATGTTTTTGTATGTGATTTAGATTAACGGAATTGTTTTGCTTGTACAGATTTTTATTTCCATCACAAGGAGAAGTCAACATGTACTATCTAAATTAGCACGGATATTGGTCATGCCACAATCGGGGGCGGATCAAGGATTTCGAGAAAGGGGGGGCTCTGAAATATAACATGCTTCAAATTAAACGGCACCGCAAGCACCAAACTTTAAGAGGGTTCTGACATCAGTCAGCCAAAAATATGGGGGCCTCGAGTCTAAGAAGCCCTCCTTGGATCCGCCCCTGACAGTGCAAGTATGGTTTCATTTTTCATTTTATGGCTTAAATTCTGATATGGAATTGAAATTGTTTTTCTGATAGTAAAAACAGATCGAAACGTCAACATGAAAAGAAGATGAAATTGAAGTCCACTTGGACTTCTTGGAAGATATCACAAGTTTAAAATTAAATCATTTAAAATGTATATATTGTCCATTGTATGCACCAAAAATACGACAAAATATACAGTAACTTGCTATAGTACTCTTCTGACAAACAATTTTCTAAATCAAGCAAACTTAAACTTTTTGCATACCAACGAAATACTGACAGTGGCGTTTTAGCCAAGGGCGAAAATAATTCCACCACTGATTAAAAGTTGATAATTCGGACTATACTATTAGAAATATCCATGATTACCATTTAAATCAGGTCATATCACAGAAATTACTTTCTATTATCCACAATTAATGTGCGAGTTATTTTTATAATGAATCTATTAGGTAGACTCTATTAACTTGTCTGTGCATTTCATTACAGTAACAACAGGACTTCAGTACATACTTCTACTTCATTTACAATTGGCCAAATTAATGTCATTTTCTTGACTTTGAAGCAACTTGGGATACAGATTCTATAATTCGGCACATGGATTTTGCTCAAAGGTGAACAAAGTATTTTCGAAGGTCGATATGGGTCTTGAATACCGGTATATGTTTAAGAAGTACTAAACTCAATGTAAATTGCACTTAACCTTCTAATAAACCTCTAACTAAATATTTGTTTTACATTTTCTGTATATGTGTTTTCTATATAATATATGATCTGACTCTAATACGAGTCATATTCTTCCTTCACTTTTAAATTGCTGCTATAAAAATTCCTGTTTCTAAGACAAGTTTTGAATATCCAACAGAGTTAGTGAACACTCAATTTATCAGCGCTGACAAATGGAACTATAAGCCAAGGGTTTGTGTACTTTAAATGGATTGGACACGTTAAAGATCACTAGACAATTGGAAAGAGAAAACAAATGCAGATGTCCTGTCCATCCGGCTCAACCTTCGTCAAAGTTTGAGACTAACATTATGACTCGGCCGTGATACGTATCCATCTTGACTCGTAAATGGACAAAGGCAGACAACTCTTGTTCAGAGAATAGAATTTATGGACTGATTTTAACGCACAAGAATACCTTCAACTTTTTCTAAAGAATTATTTTCATTGGCTGTAATATACTTCATTCAATATGGTGATCACCGTTTGGTATACAAGGTAATCTAGCATGCTAGTCTAGTTGATACGAGTGCTGTCTTGTCAAAAGTTGGACACTTCAGATCATTATAAGTCCAATAAGTGCAGAATAATAGTACATAAGATTTTCATTTCATTCATTGCTTTAACATCTATTTAGGTTATTATCAATTACATTAGAGTCAGAAATAATTAAAAGTTTGGCTGTGAAATGACCTATATTTATATCATTATTATTATTATAAGTAGGAACATAGAAATTATGGGGGCGTTTAACAATTGTGCTATAGTTTCCTTGACATTATTTCATAATGAAGCTGTGTATGTATTGGAATTATGAACTCCTACTTTTCTGCACACCCCTGGGCTGATGGGAATGGTCAAACATCATGCAGTGTGCAATGAGAGAAATTTTGATAGGACAGCTGTTTTACCCTACATGCATAGCATGTAACACGCATGACCTTGGTTTATTTTCCCATCCAAACGACAATATGCTTTTTTCGTGTCATGAAGGAAACAGGTTGAAACCATGCTGAAGTTTGCATGCAGAATTTTTCATTTGCCACACAATGAATTGGTGATATTTCTAAACAGCATCCTAGACTTACAGTTTATAGTATAAAAAATAGTAGTATAAGTTAGCAGTAACTGTATAGGTAAATAATATTTTTGTTTTGGTAGTTAAAGCATAATGATGATCAGATGTGTAGAACTTTGAAGTAGAAATTAACAGTAGGCTTATCTAAATTCTAGAATTCACTCATCATCTGTAGCCTATTTCAATCAACAAGTGGTGCCAGTAGATCATTCTATTAGTATTCATTCTAAACTGCAGACATTTTCTTTCATAGAACACAGTTAAATTGTCTGTGGAATGCCTGTGTATATTTATGAAACTAGTTGTCTTGGGTCTGCACGAATCATAGTCCAGAACAGCCAGAACTGTTGGGACTTGATTTGAGTTATGTCCCAAAGTGGTGCAGCAGGTATAGTGACAAAATCTAGATGGCGGCAAATGTTGCAACCATTTGTCAGTGCAGTGATTGCAGTCATTTCCTGTTCAGAACCTCTCTAGAACTACTCAGATTTTAGTTCCGTACATAATTGTCCACTTCCTATCCAGAACAATTCCAGAATTACTTGAAAGCTTGTTCTGAACAGAACACCTGGAACAGGTCAAGAACACCTGATTTGTGCATCTTGGCGATGTTTTTAACAACAGTATGAATTGGTAATTTTCTTTGTAAAAAAGGTTTATCTTCAAATCGATTTGAGTCAGGTAATTTTTCAAGAGAAGAGATGGTTTTTGTTAATACACTGCAGTGGATTACAATAATATTAACAATTTACCTTCTGTCATCAACCGGATGGTTCTAGATATCAACAGATGTTGAGTTATTTAGGACAGGCAAATGTCGTGCACTGTGCAATGAAGGACAGTTGCCAGGACAGTGACATTGGACTACCCTTATTGTCAAATTTTAACTGTCAAGGGATCTTCAAGAGATATTTTTGTGGTGTAAAAGGGGGTTTTAGTCAATGATCAGATTGTACCAATAGCTGCCACCACCTTAGCCAAGATCTACCTAACAAATGTAAAAGATACAGTAAAAAAACACTTAAAGTGGCACAGGCTTCATTTTCGTGGGTCGATTTTTCCAAGTCTCAGAAACGGGGATTTTTTAGCTCAGCAATTTAGTACTGGTTATCACAACTCACCATTGAAATTTGAGTCTTCAAATCCATGTGCATCCATAATTATTAGCATTTGAAAGTTATAATGCCCTACTACACATTATCAATACTATGCAATATATAGAAAAGTCATCTATAGAAATAGAAGGAAAAATGTCTAATTTAATATATATTTGAAGGAAATATGCAATTTTCGTACATTTCTAGTGCTTCTGAAGGATACTTAAGTATATTCAAGACCCAAATCAACCAATAAAAATGAAGACTGGTCCCCTTTAAAATAGTTGATAATTTGATATTTATTGGTTGAATGCATTACCTCTATTCAAACACATACTCTTTGTTTAGTAATCTAATATCCTTTGTTCTAAAATCAATAGATAATCCTAATCCAGATAATCTCTACAATATATCATTAATAAGGTAATCTAATATCAATAGGATTAACCAATGGCAAAATAAAATGCTTACTCAAGCAATACCAATATTTGATGAGCTATAATCATTAAGTCAAATTCATGTATAATCATGTACATGTACTAAAAATAAATGAATAAATACAAAGTTAACATGATTCTTAAGCTGAAAACATGATTTAACACAGAGATTTTTAAACCTTTTCTTTCCACTTCCCATTGAGAAATCATGGTATATTGCATCAAGAGGCTTCAAAGTCAATCTAAATTCAAAACAACCGCCATTTGCAGAAAGAATTAACTTTTGATTACCCAGTCTCATACCTTTACAATGATTTCATAATAGACTTTATCACCAAGACATACAATTATCAAGTAGCCTAACTTTTAAGCAGAAGAGAAATTTGGAAACAAAAGGCAATACATGGAAAACTTTTTGTATCCAGAGGTCAATAAGAGGGAATTTTTTTATTTCTGTATAGTTTTAGTACTGTTAAAGACTGTTTACATAGGTTCAAATCAACCCCCAAAATGCTGAACGTTCCCCTTTAACACTTTGAACTCTGTTGTTATTTTGGTTAAAACATCATATACCCTGAGCTTCCAGCAATATTTCTTAAAGTGTATTACGTTATATGACGTCACTTGACAACAGCCAGTTTACCGGCTTGTCGGGTACATATCACGTTATGATTTACCCGGTAAATCAGGTTAAAAGGGTTAAACTTTAAGAACAAAGTACAAAACAATAAAAGTTGATATTGCTGAGTGTTTCAATTACTCTATTTTATTTATATTCAATAGAATTTTTACAGGCAATTTATCTTAATGTTTCTGACAGCTGTGACAATTTTTACATTGAAAATTAATGAAACACAACTATTAAAAATGGGACTCAAAACTAATTCAGCGTTTGTGTGAATCAAATTCCTCCAGATTATCCATACAATATTTTTCCAATGTCAATGAACTTGGTTGCATGTTAAACAACCCAACCTGGTGAACCATCAAGAGCACGAGCATCACATTTATGTTCACAATATTTGAACATTATACTAAATTACTTTCAGCATGTTCTTCACTAACCATAATTCTTTTCTTTCTAGATAACCTTTACCATTCTAAATTTGACAGCATAGTTCTTCACTTAAATCAAGTTTTCACTCTCTTTCTGTTGAGTATTCAGCTGAAGATAGTATGCTTTAAATCGGAATGTTCATCATTTTCGAGGGTCAATTTGGGCCTCAAATATATGTAAATAGCCTCCAGAAATACTAAAACTGCACAAAAATTGCATAATCTGAAAACTATGCCCTACAACACAAGGCCACAGAAAACTATGCCCTACAGCACAAGGACACAGAAATCTATGCTCTACAACACAAGGCCACAGAAATCTATGCTCTGCAACACAAGGCCACAGAAATCTATGCTCTACAACACAAGGCCACAGAAATCTATGCTCTACAACACAAGGCCACAGAAATCTATGCTCTGCAATACAAGGCCACAGAAAACTATGCCCTACAGCACAAGGCCACAGAAATCTATGCTCTACAACACAAGGCCACAGAAATCTATGCTCTGCAACACAATGCCACAAAAATCTATGCTCTACAACACAAGGCCACAGAAATCTATGCTCTACAACACAAGGCCACAAAAATCTATGCTCTACAACACAATGCCACAGAAATCTATGCTCTACAACACAAGGCCACAGAAATCTATGCTCTGCAACACAAGGCCACAGAAAACTATGCAGCAGAAAACTAGTTGCTAGTTGTAAAGAATGACCCAAATATGAAAATCTAAAATAAATTATGGATGTACTATTTTGACAAAAACCTCGCTATTTATACAAGAACAAGTAATAAGTAAGTTTTCGATTTGGTTTGAAATGTAGTACACTATGTCGTGAATTTCCTGCGAAGATAAAATTGAAAGAGAGGATGTGTGACCATGACAATGGTTGTCGATAAATGTACTAGTATAATAATAATAAATAGAAAAGATGTTGTAGTAATGACTGATATATCTAACTACAGGCAGTGTATATTGGTAGGTAATATTGATAATAAAAAATATCACGCTACAAAGTCAGAATTTCTAATCAATATACACCAAGGTCATGATAACTTGATAGAATATTCTAACTCATGGCTTCATTCCTTTCTTCATTTTCTACCTCTTACATGTTAGAGATAACTTTAGTCTGCCTCAAGGTCGTAGGTTACAACTCTCAACGTAGATAAAAATCAATCAAAATTCTATTAATGCTTGTGGCATTGCTGCTCCTAAATAGGATCTTGTAGTCTTAAAATTTTTTTAATATTTATTTAACATTCTAATTTTAACCCTTTTCGACACTTGATGGATGATTGACCCATGCCCTGATTCTCTCAACTTAGATAAAATCCCAATTCTAAGAAATACAGTTATCTGGGGCCTTATTCTCGAAAACATTACTTTCTACAATACCATCTAAATAGAGACCACCATGACACAGGTGTAAGTAAAGACGCGAGTATGGGTAGTAACTCTGTCTAATATTTCTAAGATGATTTTAGTATTCTACGGCTTCTTATTGGTTAATCACTAAAATCAATTTTATATTGTCGAGTTCTTTTATCCAATCAGATTGCCGTATTTCTTAAAATTCTGATTTTATTTGGGTTAAGTTTTCAGGAATAGGACTCCTAATTGGATTATTTAAAATCAATTTTATTTTTTGACTGGAATACTAAACTCCTTAAAAGTAAAGTTTTCAAGAAAAAGGTCACAGCCTCATTGTAAGGGTGAGGTCGAAGGGGGTTGGTCCCAAGTAAGTGAGATGAAGACTCCATCTGGCTTTGTACAAATTTTGGTGTTCAGAATCAAAAGTGTTCATATTTCCCAAAATTTCACGAAGGAGGGTCCTTAGCTCTTTTTCCACCTGGACATAAAGCACAGAAGGCAAATCAATTCACATTTTGTGATGAGGCTGCGGTTAACATGAAATAAACTCGAGAAGTTGTAAAGGGAACTAAGCATACTTAAAAACTATAACCTCATATTATGCAAGTCATATTACTTAGAGCTCAGAGTATATGACCAGTGGCGTTTCTATGGGGGTGGGGAGGGGGGAATTCATGAGCCACTTTTAAATTTCATATAATGTTACATATGGATACCTAGTGCTGGTAGCCCCCCCTGACAATTATTTGGCCCCAACCCGCATGCCCCCTTTTTTCCCTGACCCAAAGCATTGCAGTGGAATCAGAAATTTGATGCACATTTGCGCTTCATTGGCTAATACTCAACAGTTCAATTATCTTTGACCAATGTTCCTCTACCCCTTGTGAAAAGTAGAAAAGTTAATTTGTCTGGCCTTTGAAAGAAACCAACTAGTTATATCGTTATTTTCTTCTAACCTATCCACATCCGCCTTTTTTCTCGTCTATTTTCTAGGTCTTGAAGTTAAAATCAATGTTTGGAGAGTCCCGTGACAATATCAAATAGACATCATTACAAATCATCCATTTGACAAGGATCTAGGTTAGGAAACAGAAATCATCTTTTAAATACAACTCAATCAATCTTAACCCTACTTAACCCTAGACATTCAGTCCAACTTGCTTCACTCGCTTGGCGTAAGAAAATTAGCATCTTATAATGGAAGAAGACAAACGTGAATACATGAGAAACGAATGATTAAACCAAGAAAAGTACAGATAGCTTAATTTGCGAAAGACCATGTTTCGTAGTCTCTGTCACTGGAGCTAAATATATCGTAAGAACATAGCCTAGTGTCTGGAAAATTGTGACTACATGTTTAGTGAACAACTTGCTTGGTAGTAAAAATACACTGGCTTGATGGGAAAGTATTGATTTTTACCAACAGGTCTAAGATGCTTTAAATAACCTTACAGCTGGGATTAGATTCTCTAGCTACAACTTCTATTATTTCATTCAATCAAAGTGAGCTAGTCGGTAGAGAAATCGACTGAATATAACATTGAGTTAGAACTGTATAGTATTGTATATTATTTCATTTATACAAGCTCATCTTTTATTCAATAACATATTGTCTCTATTCATCCTTTAGTTTGATTTCTCTCAGTTATCAAATAGAGTTTTCTCTCAGATAAAAAATATAGAGTTGAGACTTGATTTCTCTCAGATATCAAATATAGGACTGAGGCTTTTTTTCTTTATTTCTCTTGGATATCAAATATAGGACATATCAAATATAGGACTGAGATCAAATACATGTATAGTACTGAGGCTTTCTTTTGTCTATTTCTCTTGGATATCAAATATAGGACTGAGATCAAATATATGACTGAGGCTTTCTTTAGTTTCTCTTGGATATCAAATATAGGACTAAGGCTTTCTTTATTTCTCTTGGATATCAAATATAGGACTGAGGCTTTCTTTATTTCTCTTGGATATCAAATATAGGACTGAGGCTTTCTTTATTTCTCTTGGATATCAAATATAGGACTGAGGCTTTCTTTATTTCTCTTGGATATCAAATATAGGACTCAGGCTTTCTTTATTTCTCTTGGATATCAAATATAAGACTGAGGTCAAATATAGGACTGAGGCTTTCTTTAATTTCTCTTGGATATCAAATATAGGACTGAGGCTTGCTTTATTTCTCTTTGATATCAAATATAGGACTGAGGCTTTTTTTTATTTCTCTTGGATATCAAATATAATACAAAAGTTGATGATGATTTCTCCTAAATGAAACACTGGCCTAGATAACACAGTAACAACCAAAATGATGCAATTTCTGTGTTTGTCATGAAAAACTGTTCATTGATTAAATATAAAAGTACTTAAATAACTTTTAATGTAGGTTATAGTAATAAATATACTATCAAACACTATAACGTCATAACAATTACATGGTATCAATGATAGTATAATATAACCAAGTGACAATTATAATATAACCAAGTGACAATTATAATATAACCAAGTGACAATTATAATAATATAACCAAGTGACAATTACTATTATAAGGTTATATATTGTGGTCGCATACATATGTCATGCACTTTAAAATTAATTTTCATTTAAAGGGATTGAAAAGTGATTTTTACACTTTGTATGTGTATCAGGGACACTGACAGCATCAGTTTAATGCGCCATTCCAATTTCCATTCAATTTTACCATTCGGACGTCTGTGTTCCTTGCAATTCCACTAAAACTTCACTGACAGTGATATTCCGGAAGCTACTATTGATATCTATGCAGATCACTGTCAGTGACATCATAAAACGTGTTAGTTTTAGTGGAAATGCAAGAACCACAGACGTCGGAATGGAAATTGGAATGGTCTCCTCGATACACATACAAAGTTTAGAAAACCTCTTTACAATCCCTTTAATTAATGCTATGTATTTAAATAAGGCAAAAATGAAATTTTACTTAAAATGAAAAAATTGAGTAAATCATTTGAAATTAAGAAATTTATGATATCACTTTAGGAATGGCTAAAAAATAATGATAACATTTTTGGCTGAAAGATATCAGTTAGATCTAGGAAACAGGAATATAAGTTAGAAAAAGTGGAATAATTGCCTAATCTACCATATGTATTACAGTTCTTACCTATTACTGGTACTTATTATTAGTAATTTACTAGTAGACTTATCTTATTTTCAATGTGTTAACACTAGGTCTTGTACTAATGTACCAAACTAACAAACTAGTAGTTCTACTGAGGTAGGTGTATTGGTACACTGACGAGAAGTAGATCAACAATGTTCAAAGGATGAAGGATTATAATGGATTCCAGACTACAGTCGAAACCTGGCAATCGCCTTTCTACAAATTATTAGATGGAGTAGGGGCCGAGGACAGGAATGTAAGATGGTGGCTAAAAGCACCAGGCGCCGATGTAAGAACTTTGGGGGGACAAAGCCAGGCCAGCCAAATTTTGGTCATAAAATATTGTCATACTTAAAGGGCCATGCCACTTTTTTGAAAAAAAGTGTTCGTCAAAAAAAAATGTGAACTGAAAGTATTTCTAAATTATGCTAATATTGTATCTGTATAATATTTAAATCGTAAAACCTGCTTTAAATTTATGTACCGGGTATGTATATGTAATAATTGAAATATATTATATATTTTATAGAATAAAGCAGTGTTTGATGGGGAATGATGCCAGGTTTCTGCCACTGAAGAATGTGAACATGGTAATAAAAATTGTTTCAAGTGTAAAAACTATGTATAATGCAGTGTTTATTTAAATTTTTTAATATCATTAATGCAGAGTGGGAAAGAGCTTTCAGCACTATCATAAGTTACATCTCCTATTAAAAGCTGAAATCTGAAAATAAAAACCATAGTGTTCTTCCATGAGCATCAATGCAATACCCCTGGATTTGCACAAAGGTAAAATGGGGTCATCTGAACTCTCTTGCAAAATAAAGATTTTTTTTAGAAAAGCTGAAACTGAGTATTTTGGAGGAATGCTGAAATTTTTAAATTGCTGCTATCAGTAACCCTGATACACAGTAAAAATTTAGAACTCCATTTATTTACAATACCTTTAATGGATATATGTGTGCTATATTATTGAATCAAAAAACAAAGTGGTAAAAATAATTTATTCCAATTTGATCTGGGACGGCTCATTTAAACAGCTTCTTGGTATATAATCAAAGTTTATGGCGAAATCAGCCAAAACAAAATCTTCGATATAAAAATAGACTAGTACTTCTCCCAGCAGATCAAACTGGCGCTATTGACAGAAACACAGATACCTTTTCTACCTCACTTCAAAGAGCTCTTCATACACCTTAAATAACGCTCTCGTAAACTATTCTTAACAGAAATATTTCGTGAAAATAAACAATCCATAAATATGCCATCCTGTAGCCTTTATATCAGGTATAAACATTTATATTAGAATTGGTTTATTCTATCTATTCTTTTACTTATTGTATTTATCAAAAAAAGACAAAATTTCAATTTTCAATTGCTAGCTTAAAGCAATACCACATCTTAAAATGAACAAAAAATAAGTTCTTAAATTTGAGAAATAAAAGAAGTGTTTCTCTTGTCAGATCTGATTCACTGAATGGAACTGGGAGAAACGGAAGGATTGAGAAGGATCCAATACTTGAGTGTAAAAGAAACCCTGCCTTTCCCTTGTAAAAATACTTCAAAAAGAGCTAATAATGTTGTCAGTAAATATACTAACATGTTAGCATGTAGATTTCTTTACCTCAATTGTCCTTTTCAGCACAATACACTCAATGTCACTTGGGGGCTTTGATTGACTTGAAATGTCTACCTCCATATTTAGAGAGCTGATTAATGAATCGGCAAATTAGTAGGAGTCGTCACCTATATTCTTCGGTCACAATAAATCCCTCTCAAAATACTCTTTATGTAAATAGCTCATTGTTGTTGGTTAAAGGAGTACCATCATTATTTTCACGTTAAAAGTTTTGGCAATGATTTTCAGTGAATGAATACATTTTTTATTATACGGTCAATACTAACAACAAGAAATAGTACATCTATTAATATATATCCACCTGTTTTTTTAATTATGGTTTAAACAAAAACATTGGTAGTACCGTATAGCAAAGGAGGAAAAAACTTCACGCTATCTAAAAGAGTTGCTTGGGTAAGGGCTAAATGTTTCACACCATTATGGTAAAAATGTTGGCTATTCCATCTAAAGCTTTGCACTGGTCACTTTGGATTTGATTGGATGATACCAGTGATACCGGGTATGCGCATTTTAGTGACATTTTATTATACCCGGTACACGCAATTGAGGGTTAAGGCATCAATCAACAGGGTCCACGAAAAGTTTTGAATAGCAATTTGGCGGCAAAAAAAAGGTCGGCCTGTAAACAGAGGTCAAAGTCGTGATGTCTTAATACTACTGATTAAGTAGTAAGAAATTATCATGAACCATCTATTTTGGCTGGGTATCAAAGGTGATCTGAAAGCTAATCTATGTTAGAGGTAAACTTAGCGTAAACTAGATGAAGCAGACGTAGACTTGATGAAGACTAATAGGCCATGAAAAATTTAGTCTTCTTCCCTGCTTAAGTAGAGTATAATTACTATTCTAATGTTAGTTCACTATCAAAGAATTCTCACGTGGTTCTTTTCTTATAAATCAAGAGCTAAAATCACAAAGAATGATTATAAATCGAACTGGGACTGATTGAAAACTCCAAATCTTGTGATCATGGAGGAAAATTTAATGCATGACCGAATCTTTTTTCTATGACCCAATCCAAGATCACAATAACCCAATAGTAATCCAAATCCAAGATTACAATAACCTTATGGTAATCCAAATCCATATCCAAAATCACTTAAACCTATTGATAATCTGAGTCCAAGGTTACAAAAATCTTATCAATAACGCAACTTAAATCAAATATCCACTAAGAAGTAACATGACATAATCTGAATTTAGACTTTCTCTCAAATTGCTTTATTAAAGGGTATCAGGTGTTCCCGATACACATACAATGTTTAGAAAGCCTCTCTACAATCAATCCTAAGCCTTTTTTTCTCATCATTTCCCAAAGTTAATTTTTTCATTTCAGCAGTTCATTAAAGCACTGTATATATGCATGTGCTTACAAATAAATGTTTTTGGCAATAAAAAGTTTCTGGCCATCAGACATGCAAAATAGGCCAAGCTTCAGGGGAACTGCAGCCTTTCAGACACCATGCCACTGCACTTCAAGGACAAAACTTAGTTTAATGATCCACTTTATGAAGTAAACGAAGATGTTAAGCATCATAAGTGTGCAATGATGGAAATTATTCAAAAATTAAATGAAATAAAGTTTTACATCCTGCTTTTCTGCACCTGTATGGGCTAATGAGGACGAGCCAATGCCATGCAGTGTGCAATGAGGACAATTTTGCAAGGGGAAATTATCCAAGACAGTTGTGTACGTTTTGTCAATTGGCCCTTCACAAGCAAAATGCATAACCCTACCTCATTCTAAATACTTTGACAAATTTCCAGATTTTTTAGACGTATCAAGTCAGCATAAGAGTTAATCAGGAAGGATTTTTAAGGATTAATAAGCGAAAAAGTCACAGATAATCTGGTTTATTCCATGGTAATCTGACTAATCTGTACAAATATGACTTTCTAAGAGACTTAACTAAAAGCTGATGTTAACATGTAGTAACCAACCATAGTAAGTCTCTTACGCAATTCTTTCTAGATTATAGGCAATAATGTCAAATTGGTCATGAAAATGTGTTTGTACTTGCTGTTGCTAATATGTGGAAACATAGAACTAAAAGGTAGGGAATGCCAAGAAGGACAAATAAATAGTTTATGCTTGGCACGCATGCGCTGAATATGAGGGTTATCGCATAACTTCCGCTTTCTGCAAAATGGCACCTAATTGCCTAACAGACATTAATTCAACTGGCTACCGACTGCACCTAAACTCGGCGTTAAATGTATTGATGTTTACACAGTACGAATGTGAGAGAAAGGCTAAGATAGTGTTTTATTTGGAAGATGGACTAGTTTGAGATTTGACATGTTTAAAATTTGAAACAATTTCTTAAACATTTTTCGACCATATTGCGTATTGTTTGCTGGCTTATTGTTTGCTGGCCAAGTGTCTGCTACCTTCAGCCCGGTAAAACTCACTGCATGGTCGGTCTAAATTTAAGCCATGGCATAACAGGTTTTCATGCTTAAATTTAATAATTACATTATTTCTACAGTAACATAGGCCTATAACATTTAGAAATATATATACTTATCATTACATATCAAATCATAAAATTACAGTTGAAAAAATCTTGTTAAATTAGATTTTCTGTGATAATTTTCAAATTAACTTCTTTTGTTATTGTTTACCATAACTATTTTTACGCTGCACCAGAAGTTAAAAAAAGACCCCCAAGTAGAAATTCGGTCAACCATAAATTTAAACGGAAGTTCAATATTTATTTGTCCTTCTTGGCATTCCCTGCCTATAGTTCTATGGTGGAAATAAACTCATTTGAATGTCAAAATGACCATAAGGGGTGGACTTATTTTGAAATTTGTTTCTACTCGCTTAGAAGTAAAGTAAAGTAAACTTTATTGTTGCAGTCAGGCAAATTATATGAAAATGCACATTTGGGAATGATTAAAGATTTTAAACACGAACATAGAATTTATTTTAGGATAGCTAATGTAAGACTGGCATTGTACAGTTTCACTTGACATTTATTCTATTAAAATAGACTGCTTTTGATTTGGTTTAGTAACGCCTTTGTGCATGAATATCTGTGTAAGATCACAGTAGAGTGAGTAGCAAGTTAACTTTTTCACTCTACTCCATTCTGATGTGTATACAGCAGATGAAGTACAACAATGTTTATTGTCTTAAATGACGTCCGAACTTGATTAGTTGGTTAACGTTCTCTTATCAGACTGCCAATATATCGCCAGCAATTTGAACATTTTCTTCTTCACATGCCAACAACGGTAGAAAAAAAAACCCTACAGGCATATCAGTTGTAGATATCTGGAGAAATAAGAGACAAGCTAATCTGGTCTATTGTAAATACCACTACCACTCCCAAGATACCTAGTCTGTACTTTCGAAACAAGTACAACAATTTACAACTATTATTCAGAAACAGAAATAGAAATTTTAAATGAATACATAGTATTTGAGTAACTTGAATCAATAAGAAATCTGCAGACTATGGATCTGAAAATTGAATAGTGCAATCAAATAACTCTTTTTCAAGAACACATAAAGTAAATAAATTTTAAATTTGGTCAATTTAGTAGTATTTGCAATCAATTCCAATAATTTTCCAACATTTTAGAGATAGAAATTTATTATGTTATAACTTTGATCTTGTCTGACTTCTATCTGTCAATTTGTTCAAATATATTGGCATTTAAGATTGTTTACTTTGAAATCACTAACGATTCAAACCAGTGCCACAAATTTATCAATAACTGCTTTCTATCTTTTAAGCTATAAGATATTAGATTGCCTTCAAACCCTATCTAATTTAAATTACACCATTTCTCAATAATATTACCCCTTTGATCATCAACTTTGACAAGAATACGTCACGTAGCCCTTGCTGAAATAACTGAACTGAAATAAACTTCAGTACTGACGTCAATAATGTTGTAATTATTTCACAAGTTCTCTGGAGTTATATCACTAATTTCATTATCATTATCAATAACGTATTTATATAGTATTTAGGGGAAATATATCCAGCTAAAATTAAGAGCATTTAAATAAAACCTTTGTAACAAAATGGCAGAGAAAGGAATTTATTAGTGTAAAACTTTAAATTTGAAATTTGTCGTTGCTGGTTCTGGAACAGACAAAACCTGTTTAGAAAAAACCTGTTTAAAAAAAAAAAATTGTTGGCTTGATGTCCAAGTCTTAAAGGAATACCACCTCTTAGAATGATCAAGAAATCAAAATTCTCAAACTTGGTGAATAAGAGTTTATATTCATTAGGCAACTTATCTGGGGTCATAACTATACTGTATAATCTGATAAATCTAGAAAACTACCTTATATATTATAATTACTACAAGATATACAAAATATTAAGAGTTTTTCAATAATAACCTGTAATTTTATGGCTGAGTTGATTCTGTGTGTATACTGTAGACACTGTAGATGAATATAAACTCTTATTTGCCAAGTTTGAGAACTTTGTTGTTCATTTTCAGATTCAATTTTCTTTAGAGCAATTCTTTTTTTTTTTCAATTTACACAAAAAATTAAATCGCAGATGAAATCAATTATCAAAAATTGTGAAGTTTTTTATTTGATAAAAGATACCAGTTACAATCACCTTATCATATATCTGGATAATTTAATTCTGCTATCTCATCTTATCTCATTTTAAATTTAAATTGGAGTAATAGACTTCAATCATCAGTCAAATTATGGCATGGTTCCTGAACTCGACTAAGTCAGTCAGTCATTTTTATTCGAATATTGAGGATGAAGACTATATTTCTAAGCAGTTGAAATACAAAGTGCGTTTTTAACATTCATTGACGTAATTTGTTCCTTTGGGCAAACGGTGGTTGTTGTGGTTTTGATTTCTAATCTTAATCAGCATGTAATCAGTCTGATAGCCTTAATCAATCATTTTCACTCAGCTTTCCATCCGCTTTCCATCCAGATGTAAATGGGAAAGGAAAATCAAAGAAAGATCAATGCCGAAAGGTTCTGACTAAGGAGTTGGTAGAAAGGATCTCCTAAGAAACCAAATGCTGTCATTATATTGGTAATAATTGATAATTGTAAAACCTTTGGATGCTTTGCATTAAGCTTACATCAGGAGCTCTTATTGCACACAAACCAGGAACTGGATTTTAATTCTAATAAGTGATACAAAAAAGCAGCTAAAACAAGGCTGTAACAGCTGGTACATGTATAATAAATATCTCGATATAAGCAATTTAATTTGACAATAACTGGAGAAAGGAATACAAACATTTTGATGAATCAAAGTTTAGAAGTTAAACAAACTCGTAAACCCGTTCACAATCAAGATGGCTTGCGAGTGGTGTTTGATATATTTCCTCATTCAATCATATCCATGTCTCAAGATTTGTGCCTTGATGTTGTCTACACACTTCAATCTATGCACTTTTTACCCATGTTTGTAGACCAGAACACTAATTGAGGGACAAGATGTTCCGGTCTACCATGTCAGGTGCTTTCAAACATAAATTTGGTACCGTATATCAAAACAAGGCATCGAACAAACTTGCGTTCCCTTCAATAATCGAGATGGCTTGCAAGATGTTCTCAATATATGTTCTCGTTCAATTCTAATCATAGCCTCGTTCCAATATTTGCGTCTTAATGTACAATCTACATTTATGCACTTTGTACCCATGTAATCTTTTAAAACCAACTGTTCGGTGCTAAGACATAAATTTGGTTCAAAAATTAGATCGTTAAAAGAATTTCAAAGAAATAATAATGAATGTGTTGAACAGACCTAATGTTTAGGATCAATGGTGTTTAAAAACTTGTTGGAATTAATCCAAAAATTGACTTGTATAGTATTTTGGTACCAGATGTCGGGTCTAAATTCATCAAACGGTATATATTTATGTTTCAGTCATATTATTAGCTCATATAATTTATAATTGTTCATGGCTATTTTTATGACTGTTTATTATTAAACCTATCCTCTTCAAAACCGTTGAACATGTACTTAGTAACGTAAACAGTTCGTCACTCGTAGAATCAGGTAGGAAGTCAGAGAAATTTTGCTGCGTTTATATTCAATGCTGGTAGGGGCTGTAAGCTGAATCAGTCTGTAAACAATTTTGACATACAATACCCACTATGTTTAATAGATACTATCAGAAAGATTCCTCTGTCACCAAACCCACTTAAGAGACCTTCTTATATCCACTAGATGCTATCAGAAAGGAACATAGCCCTATCTACTATCAGCAAAGAACCCCTTACACCGCTATCTATATTACACCACTAATTAGAAAAGCCCCCCAGCCACCCTCTACACTAGTTACTATGAGAATTGATTCTCTGTCTATCATCACTATCTATACTAGCTACTATTAGAAAAGACCACCAGCCACCACTATCTACACTTAACTAGTGTATATGAAAAATACTCTCATCCCCTTTTACACTAGTTTACTATGAGAAAAGACCCCCAGCCACCACTATGTACACTAGTTTGCTATGAGAAAAGACCCCAATCCACTATGTACACTAGACCCTGAGAAAAGACCCCAGCCATCCACTATGTACACTAGTTTACCCTGAGAAAAGACCCCAGCCATCCACTATCTACACTACTTAATATGAGAAATCTCCCCCTACTACATACTCTAGTTACTATGAGAAAAGACCCCCATCCACTATCTACACTAGTTAATATGAGAAATCTCCCCCCACTATACATACTCTAGTTACAATGAGAAAGGAAAGGTAATGGTAAATGAGTTAGTTGGTAATCTACAAGTGTCAATTTACTAGCTTACTATCTAGTTAATTGATCTAAGTATGTTTCGACCTCTTTATCAATCTATTTCTTACGTCATGTATTTCTAGTTATAGCTAGCTAGCTGCCATGTTGATATTGGAACACATTCTATTCTATATTTCAGCTAGTATTATCTTCCATCAGTTAGAATAGTTCTGAGCACAATGACCATGCTAACCCATGTTTTTTTAGTATGTGATAGGGGGTAAAAACTGACCCGGGCCGACTCTCGAAAGCACTGGCCGTGGCATCAAAATTTTTCTAACCTTGAGGAGGATTCAAACATACTGCACTTAATTGCCTAGCAGACGGCAATCCAACTCGATACCCACTGAGTTATTATTCCACTGCCATAAAATGACAGTGTTCACACCCAGGGTTAGGGAGAAGTATTGACGTTTACACAGTTCGAAAATTGTTAACTCCTTCAAAGAGATATTCATATAGCCAGGCACAGGCTTGGATAGGTGATAAGGGGGTCAAAGCCGACACTGGGCCAAATCTCAAAAGAACTGGCCATGGCATTAGAATTGTTCTTACCTTGAGGAGGGTTCGAATTACGGCACCTAATCACCTAGCATATGATTAGTTAGTTTTCATGTCAAAGCGCTTATTTCAAGCATCTAAATGAGAACAATTTTAAAGCCATGATGAGATCATCTGAAGTGGGTAATGTCTCCATTCTCATATTATTCCTGTATGAACTCTGAATGAAGCAACAATTAGAGAAAGTGATTACATCGAAAAATAGAAACACCATTTTACAATTTACTACTCCTTGAGTTTTATTGTGTGTGTTTCAAGAATTTACATTGTCTGCATAAAATTAAGGAGTTTATCAATAAACATTGTGTTAGAAATTAGAAATGGCTTGTATACACAAAAGTTTTGAGTTAGCAGTCTGGTTATGTTTAACTCTTTGAGCAGTGAGTTTAATTATTAGGTCATATTGTAGGGAGTGACTTAATTTGACATTATGACGTTATAGCAGGCGTCACATTAGCAACATAAATGTCACTCTGCTCTGCTCCTTTCATCTGTGACGTCATATGTGTCGCTTCATGCACTTATCAAAGGGTTAAAAATATTCCAAAAAATGCTGAAGTTGATGACTTCAGAAGATGATGACTTCAGAAGATGAAGACTTCAGAAGATGATGATGACTTCAGAAGATGATGACTTCAGAAGATGTTCAACATATTGTGTCTAACAGAAACCATTACAAAGGTCATTTTGTAAGGTCATTTGCATAACATTTTTACAATCCAGTTGTACACAAATGACAAGAGAGGCAAAAATCAATTGATAAGGATATCCATTACTGAATTATTGATAGGCAAGATTTCCAAGCTGTTAATTAATTTAGGAAAAGTCAAAGGTAATGACCCAATCACTGAGGTTATCCCCTCATTCACTTTATCAAGGTCAAGGTCATGATCAGATCTTCATTCATTTAGCACATTATTTCTATGGAATACTATAAAGATTCTAATAAGAAAGATATATTTCCATTCGAAAACTTTTCATTTCATTTGAAGACTATCTTTTCATTTGAAGATTATTCTACCATTTGAATTATTTTTTTTAATTTTTAATTTTATTTTTTCATTTAAAATCTTTCTTTTTATTTGAAGACTATATTTCCATTTTATTTGAAAACTATCTTTTCATTTGAAATCTATCATTTCACTTGAAGACTATATTTGAAGACTATCATTTCATTTGAAGGATGATTTTCATTTGAAATATATTAATTCATTTGAAGGCTATATTTGAAGACTATCTTTTCATTTGAAGACTATCTTTTCATTTGAAGACTATCTTTTCATTTGAAATTTGTTTCTTTCATTTGCAAACCATCATACACTATGCATTTATCATTAAGATGCAATACTTGGCATGATAAAAAATATAATGGGAAATGGGGTGAACTTTCCAGGTCAAACTTGGACCACTGTCTATTGAGTGGGAATTCTTCTCTGATGAAGGTCTGATTTTTAGCAAATTTCCATGGTCAATAAGAGATAGGTAATAATAAAGAAATAAACAAAAATAACTTAACTTACCTTTACTCTTTTGGGAATGTTGACCAGACAACCTCTATCTCGATTTCTACGTCTGCCATTTTAACATTTTCCTCCTCATGCCATTCCTTTTTGGTATTTCTGTCATTGAGGTTAATTAACAAAAAATATTCCAGTAATTCTGCCGAACATTTAGACCAGAGATACACTGCTTTTTTCCAGATGCATAGATGATTCAAATGATCTGACATTTTGTTGAGTTCATTTCCACCCATACCATACAAACAAGTCTGTGCAATCCACAAGATAAATTTTTTTTTTTAAATTTTGCATATCACAATCCTTGATTTGAATTTGAAAATGTCACTAACATAACAACCAATTCTCTTTATAATAATATGATAACAATAAGAAACATCAACCAATGGTTTCTTGGTTTGAAAGCACTTCAGATGAGAACAAAATAAACAGATTCAAAAGGAACGTAAAGTCAACCATGGTTTGTTTCTGGTAAAATTTTCATGCAGTTTAAGAATTAAAAAATAAAACATAAAGGAAGGAATTATCTACATGTTCATCTTGAATGATCTAAGATGTCGAATATTTTGGAGTTCTCATTTTATCACGCCACCCAAAATATACAAACACGTTAAATAATGTAGATAGGTGGTAACAATTTTTTGCATCACACTTTTTGAAATCTTGTCACTCTAGCTTAAAAAGGCATCACGCTGCAAATTCACAAACTTTTTTTACTGGTTTTTTGGTGGTTAAAACATTGGCAAGATATTAAAATCCAATCCGTAATATATATTTTTAAAAACCCAGGATTGCACACACTTTTCAAGTCACATCTTGGAATTTGGGATTTAGTTTTGTAATAAAAATGATCACACAGTTTGAACGAATGGTATTTAAAAACAAAGAGGTCTATCTAACCTTACAGGGTTCTATATCAGACATCAGTTTCGATGCTTAAATTGTTAGTACTAGCAGGATTATTTATCTTATTGGCATGATTTTCTTTTGGTTTATCACATAAATGCATATTGTTACCTTCCTCTATCTCCATAATATCTGACCCACATTCCGAATCGGTCGAACTTTTCTTTCTCTCAAAGTTTGGACAAGATTGAACATGGTGGTAGTTCTTATTGTCCTCATTCTCCGCTTCTCGGTGGTAGAAATAATTAAAGTTTGACACAATGACCGGAACAGGCAGTGCTATAGTTAAGACACCAGCAATAGCGCACAGGGATCCCACTAATTTGCCCCACACTCCAATAGGTCTCATATCCCCATACCCCACTGTAGTCATTGTCACAACAGCCCACCAGAATGCATCGGGAATACTTTTGAAGTGGGACTGTTCCGCGTCTGCTTCTGCAAAATACACAGCACTTGAGAATAATATAACTCCAATGAACAGAAAGAATATTAATAATCCAAGTTCTCGCATACTCGCTCGCAGCGTCTGTCCTAATATTTGCAATCCCTTCGAATGTCTTGATAATTTGAAAATTCGAAACACACGCACAAGTCTTATCACCCTAAGAATGGCTAACGACATTGCTTGACTGTTACTTTTGCTTTCGTCAGCAATGACGGTACCTAGTGTAATAAAGTATGGAATGATAGCAACGATGTCAATAACATTCATGATGGTTTTAAAGAAAACCATTTTACTTGGACAGGAGGCAAACCTCACCATAAGTTCAAACGTAAACCAAATAATACAACATGTTTCTATGATAAAGAAAGGTTCATTGAATTTTGGAATATCATCCTCTTCAATGGATTCGGAACCATTGAGTGTGGTGTTGACCACTCTGTAATGCTTGAACTCTGGTAAGGTTTCAAGGCAAAATATCACAATAGATAACAAAATCACTACAACAGACAAAATAGCAATCACTCTGGCAGCTGTTGAACTTTCAGGATACTCAAATAAAAGCCACATGCGTCTCTGGAACTCGTTATGAGGTAATGGCACCTCCTCTTCCTTAATATATCCTTCATCCTCACGAAATTTTTCAAATGCCTGATCACCCAGTTCATAAAATTTTATTTCTTCGGAAAACACATCCAAGGGAACATTGACAGGTCTCCGTAACCTGCCACCACTTTGGTAAAAGTATAGAATTGCATCAAAGCTGGGCCGATTTCGATCAAAGAAATATTCATTTCTCAAAGAATCATAGTATCTGTTCCTTTTAGAAGGACTTCCCAACAATGTATGTGGGAATTGGTTCAAAGTTTTTAACTGAGTTTCAAACCTTAGTCCACTCACATTTATCACAACTCTTTCACCACATTCGTAATCTTCTGCAGCCATGCCATCACCTCCAGCAACATTACCCTCCTCCGATAATTTGGGAAAGGATCTGGAATGTGGAGTAGAACGATTGATTAACGGTCTTGAGTAACCAGCTGGGCCGCCGTTACCCTCAAGTGCTACCATGGCGGCCTCCATGATAAATAGAGCCCTACTTTGGGGTCCATGCACTGGGAATAAAAATTCCTCACATTCGTGACTCTAACTTAAAATTATTCCTTTTGATTATTATATATCGACAAATATGGCGGAGAGAATATAAGCACTGCTATTCCCCGGATCGGATCGATTATTTTGACGTCACATCGACCAATATGTAGGCCTGTGTCATTTCAGAGAACCAAGTCTATAGATATTGTATATTATAGCGTTTAGAAATATAATTACTCCGATAACAAATCAAAATAGTTATTCAATAAACGATTATAAAACTGACACAAAAGTTTCCTCGCGATAACAAATGGCACGGCACTCAATAATAAGCAAGTATACTGTATATCAAGTAATATACGTATACTATTGGAATTATAAATGCCATTTCTCGTGAAGTCGTGAACGGTTATCGCTAATACATATTCTTCAATTCTTGTTAAAATCATAACGGTCACTCAATAGCGGTGGATATATAATAATTAAAACAAAAACGGAAAACGGCAAGCACATCATTGTCAACATTTCTCATGCACCGTTACCTTTCGCACAGGCCAGCCCGAAATGTCAAATTAAGAACCCCTCGTGAATAGCACAATGTTGTTCGCAATGGAAAGTAGCCAATCACTGTGTGACCTCTAAGAACCGTTATGTGATATTCCGTAATCTAGAAATTATATAACACTCAAATACCCTGATTTAATATTATTATACTACTTAATATACGCCAATATTGCAACATTGTTTTAATTTGTGTTTATTCATTTTATTTTGCCCGAACTAGCTCCATTTAATGCGGAGAGAAATTTTACCCGAGTCAATATTATCCGGACGCGCACCTGCTATAGAACTAATATAGTCGAATATCACGCGAGACAAATAATCAGACACAAGGTAGCCGCCATGTGATACAGTTGTGTTGAGAAAACAACGAAGCGTCGACTCGAATAAATTCAACGTTTTTGGGTCGAAATACTGTTTACAAGTTCCTAAAACTTTAACCAAAGTTAGATATCTTGCCTGGGCTCAGGATGACACAGTATTTACCACCAAATTTGCTGGCATTGTTTGCTGCGAGGGATCCGATTCCGTATTTACCTCCGGCCGATAAATTGGGCCACGAAAAGAAAAGACTTTCTTATGGTGGAATTGCAAGCTTGGTGAATGAATTTGAGGTAAAGTATCATGCTAAAAAGTGCAATTGTGGGGATGTGCAAGGGTGGAAAAGGCAGAAAATCACATGTGAACAGTCATAACAAACTTACATTCGGTCCAAAATGGCCGACACGAGAGTCGCCATAATTCAACTTCAGAGTATGTCGATTTTTACCGCACCGGCTTCAACATAATCACACTGTTTACTAAGTTGAGAAAATCGATTTTAACCGTGCACGAGTAATTCTGTTAGCTTTTAGTATAACTAAATGTTTATTTTCACCATTTGGTTGTCAACATTGTCAATAGAAAAACTTTATTTAGAAGTAGCCTACACTATCTATCCACCTAGCCACTGCCAACTGGTAGGTAGTCAGTCAACCTGTTCAGTGAACTGTTTCCTTTTGTCTGATAGGCTAGTAGATCTGACATCAGGTTCCTTAGAAAGTCAGAAATATTGTATTATTCTACTAGTTAATACTCATGAATTATTCAAAGTTTTTTTCCCTTGACTGAGTCACATAATTTAATTGAATATTTCCATCGTAAGGAACAGATGTAGATTGTTTGTCTTGATGTATGTAGATCAATGTCTTGACTTTAGTTTTTTTAGTATGGATTTTATATGGGAATTTCAAGTGTTTATGATGGCATTCAATCAAAAAGTTTGTGACGTGTTTTGTCTTTTAGAATTCGAAAAAAAAAGTTTTGGTGGTTTTTGATTTAGTGCCTACATTTAATGTAATGGTAGAAGTTAACTTGAAATAAGAGTTACAATTTTTATTTGTTGAAATGAGATGTGATTTTCTGCCTTTTCCTCATCTCAAGAGTAAATTAACATGCAGCAAAATACATAAGAAATTACTGAAACGGGAGGAAAACAAAGTCACTTTACCTGTTACTTTTAGGTCCTCTATTATGAAATGCATGCCTTGTTCTTGGGCTCAGGTGTTGCAAATTGTACCCTGAACTAAATTCATCTATGAACAAAGTTTGAAACATTGGTATTGACTTTTCTTTGTACAGTCCTCTCACTATTTAGTTTGAGTTTTAAAATATATTTCAAGATTTTGATTTAAGGGGCTATTATTGATTACATGGCAACCAGATTATAATTTTATACACAAATTGTGATTGGTGTTTACTTCTGTTAATTGATAAAGCTAATTAGATTATGGAGGTAATTAGTAGATCCTTGGTATAAAACTATTAATGCATTGCATTTCTAGCAAAATTTATCTCATTGTATACTGCATGGCGTTTCCAGTCCTCTTAGTCCAATAGGAGCATAGGCGTATAATGTTAAACTTGATTTTATTCAAAAGGTTGAAATATCGGATATATATATTTAAGCTTATATGTATATTGGGAACCAATATTACAAGTATAAATCCATCTAAATGCCATGGTGTGAATTATTATCTGATTATATAAGAGTTAATAATCTATTTCTAAATTGTATTACTGGTTGATTCTCTGATTTAGAGCAGTCTTAATTCAACTAAATCCTTCATGTTATGGGACTTTAGATTAGGTTTAGATTACATACTAGTTACAGCTGTAAATATGCCCAAAAATTAAAAAAAAAAAATTGTTTCTCAAGCACTGCTGATGTTATTGATGCTAACCATTTTGATTTTAGCATAATGATTACAATTTAGGTATAATTGTTCAAAACATAGTACAAAGTATGATGGCAAGGAGTATAAAAATACCCCTCTGATATTTTTGGACAATGTAATTATCAAATCTCAAAATAGTTCAATTGTGTAAGCTTACAGTCTTTGAATTTGATTTCAGAACAGTCTATTTGATTTACTACATTTGATTTGATTGTTACCGAAGTTGTCCCTATGTTTTCTACCTAACTGCCAACTTATGACTAATAAACATTTGTTTACCATGAAGACCTTCAGAATAACCAATCCTAATTCTTGTACAACCCTCAAGAGTTGCATCTAAATAATTATCGCACTAGATCCCTCTTTGAGATTTGTCCTCATTTATAATAATTTTATCAAGCCAATTCATGTCCATGACTATAAGCTTAATTCAGAATAGGATGAGTTATTCTGAAACTGGTATTCAACTATGTAATTCTACAGAAATTCTTTACCTTTGTGATTGAGTGCTCAAATAATCAAGCCTTCTTGCGAAGCAGAAAGAAAAGAAGAAAGGGAGACGCATAATCATCAGAGACTAAAAATAAGTATTAAAGCCAGCTGTATTTCAAATTTTTGGAACTCCAAATTTTATTCAGCTAAGATATAAATATATGTGCTGGAGCAAATGCAGACATGCAAAGTTAATGGTTTTGGCAAATAAAGGGAATGAAGCAATAAGCATATTGTGCAAATATCAAGGTGTTGGAGCAAATATGACAGTGCATGGCTATATTAACAAATAGTATTTGGGTGTGAAAATGAAGAGTACATCAATTGTGCAAAGGAAAGGGTGTTAAAATACAAAACAAATACTGTAGCAATACTGAGGTATTTTGCAACAAAAGGGTGGTCATTATTTCCAAATAAACCGAATAATAATCTATTGAGAAATATATGTCCGTACCTGTTTGGAAATCCTCTGTCACCAAGTAATGGTGCCAATTGGTCATCTGGAAGTTCTGAATTTTCTTCTGGAAAACTTTTATTATTGGATGACCAGGATCTCGACCTTGCTTTATCTGATGAATTGTACCCTCCAGTATCAGAAGATATGGGGTTGTTTGATTCAGGCGAACCTAAATCAGAACTAGATACCTCTCTGGATCTGTATAGTTGGTTTTGGTCGGATCGTACTGAATGTCTTAAACAATTAGGAAGACAGGATGTTTTAGTGGGTTCCTCCTCAGTCCGCGAGTCCAGAGAGTAGGAGTGCTGACTTTGGGTGGACTTGCTTCTGCGTATTCGTCTAGCTGCTTGGATTCTGTCATGTCGTTTTGAAGATATGGCATCTGTGTCTTTAGGCTGAAAAAAAAAATTGTTCCTTGTTATTTAAAAAGCATAAATTTCTTACAGACCTCATCATATTGACAGTTCTGTTCTTCGCTTGCTTTGCCTATCTGAAAAAAAACATGCTACCATCTGGTCCCACTTGAGGTTACCTAAAGCTTTACCGGTATACATTAAAAATATCACTTATAACAAATGCTTTCATACCCTCATAAATAGGTACATTAAGCCCTACAATTTCTACTGAACTCTTAAGAACATACACGTGTAGACATCCACATCGCAACTCTTTCATACTGTTACACTGTTTGACTTGCATTCTCTTGTCATCATGCATTTTACTTCTACATCAAAATGTGACCTACATTCATTGGAATCTCCATAGTTATGTTTTCTTTTGTCAGATCCCGAGCTGTATGCATATGATTATAAACACTGTTGACGTGCCTATGTCAAGGATATAAATGTTTATTGAAATTTGAAGACGTCACATATTCAAAATGTTTTGCTTGACTAAACTGATTGTTTGTCATTAAGTATATATTAGACTAATATATACTAATATTAGTAATTGTATTACTATTACTGTACCTCTTCGAAAACATTGACTTCAGGGTGAAAAGCCTGACCTCGACAGTGCATATCAGATAGGTCAAGTTGGCTATCACTTTCTCCAATCAGTGGCTGAGAGTATAAACCAAACATCAAAAAAGTTTCCAGAGAATCCTCTTGCTTATGGAAGAAGGTTAAGTCAACTCCTGTCTCAGTAATCAAATCTATGGCACTGGTAGCTATTATTAGCACAGTGAAGGCATGCGAATGTCTGAAGGGGGTAAATGTGTATAGTTGAGTATGTGACATTATTTAGAAGATACACATTAGCCTCTTCAATACCTATATCATAATCATAGTTAACTTAATTGATAACATCTGTATATAATGACAAACTGCCAACGTTATTATTATTCTACTTTTTATTATGAGAAAATAAGTCCCGAAATCCATAAACTGTTTGCCATCATTCTATTGTTGAATACCTTCCAGATTTCTTATAGTTTTAGTGCAAATTATTTGCAGGTAGGATAGGCTTCCGAAACATTTAATATTTAAAATAAAAATCTGTACAAGTAAAACAATTCCGTTAATGAAAATCGTTTAAAAAACATGGCAATATTGAGAGCAATAGTTATTAGTAGTGGAGTACTTCAAAGAGAAGTACCATCAGGTGTTTCGAAATGTATAAGCATGGCCTGTAAGAATTCTACAGGATGTGCACCTAACAACCTCTTGACAATTAGAGGAAGCTATATATCAGACAATTTCACGGCCTTGTCCATTATTTTTGTTAGCAAAAGAAAACTGAAGAAAAAAGGATGTACAACATTGCATTTGTGATATTGGGTGTTGAATTATTTTTTTTGTTTATCTTTTGTGATTTAAATATAATCTTATACGTGCAGTTTCTTTATCTATTTATGAAAGTTCAGTACCGTAGGAATATTGTGACATGTTTTATATTTTGATTATTACAGGACCCTAAAGATACCCCACCTCCAACACGAGTTGAAACTAAAGATGAAAGAAAGGAAAGAAAGGTAAATCTTAAAGCGATACCACCTCTTAGAATGAGCCAAATATGTAAAAATTGTACAACCTCTTAAAATATACATCTATCTAAACATTGTCTTTCAATTTCAGTGTAATATCACTAAAATAAGAGTCATATTTCTGACTTTTTAATGTTGATAGTTATAGATAGGCATGGACATCAAGGCTTAAATTTCTATGGAGAGTTGTGAACAACATAGGCCTATACACTGTATTAATCAAGGGTCTCTCCCGGTATATAACAGACTAAGCTATAACTGATAGTCATTCCATTACAGGTTGTTAATTTTCTGATTACACCACTAATATATGTTATTTTTTATTTTGTAGAGAAAAGAAAGAGCTGAAGCACATGCTTATAAATTAGAACAAGATCTTGCTCTCTGTAAGTATTATTTGGTAAGATTCTTTAGCCCTTTGCTAAAATATAGCACCATTTTAAAACAGTATTTGGTTGAAATATACTGTTCCAAAACAGTATTTGGTTGAAATATACTGATCCAAAACAGTATTTGGTTGAAATATACTGTTCCAAAACAGTATTTGGTTGAAATATACTGTTCCAAAACAGTATTGAATTTCACAGACTGTTTCAAATCATGAAATGAAATGGATAGGTCCTGTCATAGCAGTTATGAAATGAAATGGATAGGCTGTTCACAGCCTTTATGAACTGAAAAACAGACAGTTTCATAGCAAGCAGTATTGAATTGGGACAGACTGTTTCATAACTAAATTGAATTGGATAGACTGTTTCATATTGGTTATGAATTGAAATGGATAAGCTGTTTCATAACATAAACGGTTACAAAATGTAATGGATAAACTGTTTCATAGCAGTATTTAATTGGACAGACCGTTTCATATTGGTTATGAATTATACAGACTGTTTCAAAGCAGTTATGAAATATAAGGGATAGGCAGTTTCATATCAGTTATGAATTGCAAAGACTGTTTCAAAGCAGTTATTATACAGACTGTTTCAAAGCAGTTATGAATTGTAATGGATAGGTGGTTTCATTGGCAGTTATGAATTGAAAAGAATAAAAAAGATAAATATATCAACAGTAATATAAGTTGTACAAAATCACAAGTATTGTTGGAAATTGTAAGATGTAGGTGGATTCTAATACAAGATAATAATGGTGATTTTTTTCGAAGTATTCTTTATAAAGAAAAATGTCTCTTTATCTTTATTAAATTGTAACATTTCAATACATGTGCAACTCATATTATGCCATCCTTTGGGAGCTGTGTTTTCTGAAAATTGTAAAAATTATGAATTGACATCAGTGTATCGCCAAGGCAACCTGGTATTATGTCTATTAATAGTTTAATTTTCCTACGATTCTTGTCACAATACTTGTCTTATTATTCTAAACATTTGAAAAATTGATCTACAGAATGAGGTTAATGGTCTTTTTTGACTGGCTCTGGAGAGTGTATATTTGAAATTATTACAATAATGATTTATCTTTTATTTTTGATATTAACTTATTTTTGACAGTTATATATATGAAAGCAAACGTAGGTTTTGATAATATATAGATCAGTGTAAGATTTTGATAATAACTTTTGCTTTTGTTCTTGACTGTATTTTTTTGTTGCTTCATACGTGAAAGTTTAAAGCCAGATAACATAGTAAAAGCAGTTTGTTATTTTGAAATTACAGAAATTATATCACGTAATACCTGCTTATCAATGTGTGTCAAAAAGAAGGATATTCTATATTAGTATTAGATATCTTTTATTTAATATTGATTAGCTTATGCATTTTTTTTGTCGTGTTATGGCTGCCTTTATTACACTGAATCAACTTGTAAATTTTGTGAGACCATGTTCATAATTTAACCAAAAGAATAAAATAAATTCGAAATTTCAGTTTTTTGTGTCAAATTTTTTTAAACTTTCCCTGGGGTTTTATTCTCGAAAATTTAACTTTAGATGATTTTAGTGATCCTTTAATCTGATTGGTCAGTTACTAAAATCGGTTGTAAATAAGTGATGATCATCCAATCAGATTGCTGTATTTCATAGAATCTGGATTATATCTATGTTAAGTTTTCGAGGTTAAGACCCCATGGCCGTACAAAATTTTTAGCCGATAGACCCAGAAAATATTGTAAATGAGTACATAACATAAATCTATGCTTAATCTGCTGTTAAGATTTTGTGTAATTAGTCCAGATTTGAGACCAACCAAAATATTTGCTCGTTAATTTGAGCGGCTTCTTATGGATACTAGAAATACGGTTTGCATTTCAAAATAGTCAAATTAACTCAAATAAGCCAGATTTATGTCTGATTACTCCAATTCCTCATAGATAAGCCTAAATTATCTCAGATGAGCCAGATTTATGGCAGATAAGACAAAAATCATCTCAGATAAACCAGAATTATCTTTTCCCAACAACTTTGCACCAAGTGATACTAGTATTATGCATTCTTTTTGCACTAGAAATTGAAATACAACCTTTTAAGCCCAGGGTCACAATGAATCAATTTGGCAATACAGTTGTCAAATGCTAAGCAAATAAAGCCTGCTTTCCACAATATAATCAAAACATTCTAGATATTATCCATGCCGGTATATGATTGCTGCTTTATGATGCATTATTTCTACACTGACTATTTAAAGAAACCTCAATTGTTATTATTTGATAAATAACAAATATCTGTAGAGATCATATTTCATATTGTTATGAGTTGTAATCCTTGTCAGTGGGACTAAAAAACCTTTATTGACAATACAAGGGAGATAACTATGTTCTTTTAACTAATTGCTCTTTTTATTTGTGTTAATCTGTTGTATTTTACAGGGGACCCTACTGGTCAACATGCTGGCTATACAGATGCATTTAAAAGTTTATTTGTTGCAAGAGTCGTAAGTTTCATTTCTTTTATCTTTTCTACATAAATATGATTAACCTTGACAATTCAATTGAACATAACATATATACAACTGAACATGATATTTTAATCACTGCAACTAAACATATTTCAATGTGCTCTTGTCAATAGCATTTATATTTATACGGTACTTCAAGTATCCCATTATACTTCAATGCTCTTATGGTGTTTTTACACTCAAGACATTTCAATGCCCTCGATAGCATTTATACATAAAATACTTTGATGCTCTTGTAGGAATTTAGATATTAAATACTTCGATGCTCTTGTAGGAATTTAGATATTAAATACTTCGATGCTCTTGTAGGAATTTAGATATAAAATACTTCGATGCTCTTGTAGGAATTTAGATACAAAATACTTCGATGCTCTTGTAGCGTTTATACATAAAATATTTTTATACTCTCACTACACGTAAAATACTTCTATGCTCTTGTGGCATTTACACATCAAATATTTCAAAGCTCTTGGAGCATTTATACATCAACATTTAAATACTCTTGGAGCATTTACACATCAACATTTAAATGCTCTTGGAGCATTTACACATCAACATTTTAATGCTCTCATAGAATTTACATATATATTCTAGCCTCTCTATTCAATGATCTTTTAGCATTTATATATTAAATATTTCAATCTCTTGTAGCATTTATACATACATATATATCTAATATTTCAGTGCTTTCGTAGCATTTATACATATATCTATATAATATTTCAGTGCTTTCAAAGCAATTATACATGAAATATTTCTTTGCCCATGTTGGCTAACTTACATGCATAGAAATATAGTCAATAACTCGAACTTTTTATAAAAATAAAATTGAACAATCTCTTAGATAATTATCACAACCATAAAACAACATTTCTTGCAATCTCTTTAAAGATTTTATTTGTTAAATAAGTTTGAGATGAAAGATTAGAATGTTTTCATAATTAGATAATGTCATGTTTTCTTCTTAAAAATAAAATTAATTGCCATTGTTTTAACTGAAATTTTCTGGCAACATCAAAAAGCTATTATTCCAAAAATTTTAAAAGATCTGATAATTTGTATATCTTCAATGAAATTTTCTGCCAAGCAATAATTCTAATTTTATTTATTGTACATGATGGAGGAAATAAGTCTAGTCATTTGAATAGGACAATAAATCTTATGCTATTCAAGGGGCACAGGCTTCATTTTCGTGGATCGATTTTTCCAAGTCTCAGAAATGGGGACTTTTTTAGTTCAGCAATTTAGTACTGGTTATCACAACTCAGCATTGAAATTTGAGTCTTCAAATCCATGTGCATCCATAATTATTAGCATTTGAAAGTTATAATGCCCTACTACACATTAGCGATACTATGCAATATATGGAAAAGTCATCTATAGAAAGAGAAATGTCTAATTTAAGATATATTTGACCGAAATATGCAATTTTCGTACATTTCTAGTGCCTCTGAAGGATAATTAAGTATATTCAAGACCCTAATCAACCAATAAAAATGAAGACTGGTCCCATTTAAAGGTCAATGAACAGATGAATATAGAAAGAGAAAGCTACCGTCTTAACAAAATTACTCTTAAAGCATATTGCATGGTATACGCCCTTGATTTAGCCCAAAAAGGGGCCACGCGCTATATTGCTGTGCACGTTCAAGATCCCTTGACAGTTGGAAATCAAAAATAAAAGTAGGTTAATGCCGCTGTCTTGGCAAAATTTCACTCATTGCACACTGCATGGCGTTTGTCTGTCCTCATTAGCCCATACTTGTGCAGAAAAGCAGGACGTAAAATTTCATTTCATTTTTGACCTTACTCGTACAAACAAACAGGACATAAACACCATTTCATCCATTTCCTTTAATTTTTGTTGTCAGTGTTGCAAGTTTGAGGAACCTCTTTTCTGAAAGGTTTCTTGTGCTAATATAGTTGGAAGAGAAGGTTAAGCCACTTTCCTTACCATGCTTTTGTAGACTAAGGAGTAGAAACGTAGGCCATAAAACTACTTGCACATTATATTTTTACGCTACAGAGTGTTATAGGAATTCTTACACTGAACAGTGCAAAGGAATTAAAGAAAAGTTTTGTTATTGTAGTCAAAGCTCTGGAGGTTGAATATTAATCAATATATTTAATAGCCATGAAATGCTTATTTCATTCATGAATTGTTAATTTCAACTATAATTAGCATTAGGCAAATCATGCAGTAGCTTGTCGCTCTCAACCCCCTCGAGATTCTCATTATTTCCTATTGAATTTCTATTTTGTCTATCAGTTTTGTCTATTTATATGATACATTTTCAGCACAAATGTGATAAATGTCATGTTTAAGACGTCTTTTAATTTTTGACACCAAACAAAAGTTTTTTTTTCTTAAAGTGATTGAAAGGGGTTTTCCAAATTTTTTATTGGTATCTGGGACATTTACAGGAACAATTTGCACCATTCCAATTTCTAAATGTGACAAATGTCAATGATGAAGAAGAGGTCTATAGATTTCTGACATCAGCCAAAGTTGAAAAAGTATTTTAATCTCAAAGAGATACTAATAATCAGATGTCTTTCTTTAATAAGATGGACTTAACACTTAGTTTAAATATAATTGCTGGAACCAAAGATGTCTGATTGAGAATTAGAATGGTGTAAATTGAAAATTAGAATGGTGTATATTGATGCTATCAATGTCCCTAATGCACATTAATTTTTTTTGTGGAAAATAACCACTTTACATTTCCATTAAGTTAAAACCCATTATACAGTAGAGGTAGTTATACTAGTGCTTTAACTGTACAAAGTAGAACTTTGCAAATTCCTTCCATTAAAATGCTGATGTGTGTGATGAAAGTCAAACCAATCTTTTCAAATGCCACAAACATGATCTACATTTTACATTTGCACTGCAGATGAACTGAACTATTTATGATGTCTGGAATGATTTCAACAGACAATATAAATATGCAAAAACAAACATAACTTGCAACACACTTGTACTTATTCAGTCTATTAATGTTTCTTTGTATGCATAAACTCATTAACATAGTCCAGAACATGAAAATGACAAAAGCAGTCAATGACTCTTTTTGTTCTCAAGTAGTGCAAACCCAGTCTTGAAGAAAAGAAAGAAAGAAACATCTATATTTAAATAGGCTAACAACTAAGGCTCCCATGAAGATCCTGCTGGTCCTCGTCCAAACCTCTTGACGTTGATCTTTCCTTGAAGATTATCCATACCTATTCACAGCTGGGTCGACTGGGATTATGAGTGAAAATACTTATTCAAGGTCATCAAACTTTTATATCCCGATCGAGAACCAAATCTCATCGATAACAACCTCCATTTGCTCTTATTCAAGTTATTATGACGTCATGTTTGTAAAGAACGACCATCTAAGAGAAAGTGTTAGTACTGTTTCTTGTAAATATACTGAACAGATGAAGAAACGTCGCAAAACATAAAGTAAATAGTGAAAAAACTACAGAATTATAAGAACGCAACTGGTATTGTCAGTGGAATTTCATACACTGGACGTTTAAAAGTCTAAAAATAATATTTATGTAGAAAAATAACAATTTTGATCATGCTTGACTTTGCCCAAAAGATCTAATGATGCGATGTTTCTTTATCTGTTCAGTATAAAAAGTATAGGTATGACCTAAAAGGATATTGTCCTCTTTAGAAATATGCATGGCCATCTCTCTAGAGTTATTGTTGATAAATAAAAAGAGATGGGGTATTGATTTATGAACACACTGTTTGTTTTCATGGTAGAGTGGCAGAGTGAATCTCTCCCCCCTGGGAACTCCCTAGATCTAAACATTGCGTAGATAATAATTGTTATAGACAAAGAATAATGGCACAAAGCTATTTCTTTAACTTCCAACTAAATTATTTACTCATTTTTCATTGAGAGAAGTGAATTCTGACATTGATTATTTCACATATATACTGTCTTACTTTATTACTTTAATGCTTTTTAGCTTGGGAAAGTCCATAAAATTTTCATCATCGCTTTAAACAACTCCCTTTCATCAATTCCAATATTGTTTGTTTTCTTAAAAGAACTCTTTTCTTGAATAGATTGTCATGATGTACTTTCATATTTGTTTGAGAATCATCTAGACTCATCAGAGTAATGATCATCCAGATTTATCAGAGTAATGATCAGAGTAATGAATATGATCATCCAGATTCATCTGAGTGATGATCATCTAGATTTATCAAAGTAATAATCATCTAGACTCATCAGAGTGATGATCATCCAGACTCATCAGAATAATGAACATTAATCACTAGGTAAAGTGGCCTCCAAGACAAACATTAAACTTCTTTTAACAGTTCCATACCCCTTAAAATGATAAGCATCCAGTTGACTCAAACTGGCAATCTGCTGCAGAGTGGCAATAATCTGTTATATGTGTGGCAATAATCAGTCATTCTCTGATAGAAAGGATCATCCACCTCTCTAAACTCATGAGCTGGATTTGAGTTTTAGTCTTAATATTTTTCTAAAGACTTATTCAGACCTAATAAAATGCATAATAATTGATAAGTCAATGAATATATTATATGATAAGCTCTAGGAATGTGTAATTAAGATAGACTTAGTTAATGATTGTATAATTATTAATCTATTCATGTAATCTGTAATCAACCATTGCTAGATTATCATTGACCCATATTAGTACTAGAGAAATTCATCATCATTAATTATGTATAATTTTATATATATTTCCTAGTGCTTTAACAAATTATTTGGTTTGCTGTGGCTAGTTGAGTTAGATGCTTGAAGGTCCAGTGTTCAATCCTGGCATGTTACCTTTGTAGATTTTTTTTACTCCTGTCCGTGATTTTTGACATGAAAAAAAATCCTATTTTCTTTTGTAGGTGCCACTGTTGACAGTTGGAATTTGTGTTATAGAAGAACAGGCTTATGCCTCCGTCCTGACAAAATTTTCCTCATTGCATACTGCCCATCCTCATTAGCCCAAATATGGACGTAAAAATCAAATTTCATAGAACAAAATACTGTGTATTTAATGGAATAATAGAATTCCTAGTTTAATATTCTTGTGACTATGAAAAAGTCCAGTTTTTTTTTAAAATGGCGCAGCAACCATCAGGTTCTATTATAAATAGTTGAAACCCCTATCATAGCCTACATGGATAATATACATGTATTAATTTCTGCACAGTATATTATACTTTCTTAGTTTGATAAATTATCCTAGTAAATCTCTGGCTCTGGTCCAAATTATAACTAACATACTCTGTCATCTAGCTTTATAATAACAACCTGTAATACAACAAGTACAATGGTTAAACTGTTCAAATTGATTACTTCTGCCATGCCTACAAAATAACTTTAAACAACACAATCCTTGTGCAAGAAATCACAGGTTTAGTCTTAGTGCCAATTCCAATTTGATTTACAGTATAACTGTTAATAATTGTAATCTTTCAATGGCATATTAGAATTACATGTTAATAATTGTGATATCAGGGCTAAAGCTTCCGTAATGCACGTTTTCCCTTTTGAATGTTATGAAAATGGTCCTCCTTTGAAAGAGATGAAAATGGTTCCCTTTTTGAATGTGATGAAAATGGTTCCCCTTTTGAATGAGATGAAAATGGTTATGGTTTTAGTTGAACAATATAGTTTTCTACGTAGCACATTGCAAAGCTCAAAGGCTTAAGTCTGGAATCTTAAACTAATAACATCATTTCTCCGTTTCAATTCCAAAGTCTGTGAATCCAAAAATTACGTTTAAAATGATGGCACATTTGCAAAATATGCTTGTATTACAGAAAACCATTGTTGGTTGTGACGTTTGAAAATTGTAATGGTGTACACATACAATGATGTAAGAAAACCTCTTTACAATCCCTTTAAAGGGATATGTTCACCATTCATTCGACTGATTAAACTTTTGCTTGAACATTGAATTTTTTTAGCTAAGCTAATCAGTGTTCACAACACTCGATCGAAATTTCAGCCTTTAAATCCTTGATTAGCTATAATTATCAGCATTTGAAAATAAAAAAAAACAATTTGATTTTATTGAGACTATGCATCATATTCAGAAAATGAAAGATAAATGTTAAAGTAGGGTTTAATTGAAGGGATTATGCATTTTTTGTGCAGTTCTAGTACTTCTGGAGACTATTTACGTATATTCAAATTCGAAATGCTGAACATTCCAGTTTAAGACCAATAGGACATACAAGCTATTTCAATTCAATTCCAATGTAATAATAGAGCAGTAGTTAAAAGAAGAATAAAAGATATAAAATAAGTATTATTTGTTTATCAGCGGTCGATAGGTAGTTTTATCAACACTACAAATCAGTCTTGTGGGAAATAAGAGAAATTAAACCATACCCAATACACTGAATAGACACAGCTCTAGAATATTAATCATTTTTTATATCTATTTTCCTATCTTTTATTCTTTTATTTGTCCTTGTGGTTATATGTTATTATTAATATTACCACAACTTATTTCATTAGCATTAATTACATTACACAATCTATACCTAGTGGTGTATATCATTATCTACCATCATTTGTATAGCATCAAACATGCAAGCATACCATTCTTTTTCATATCAATCAAGGCTTTTTAGACAATTGTCAAAGAAATGTCTGAATGGAACACAGAGTAATGGTAATTAGTTGCTCACATCTAGGCCAGGCCTTCTCAAATGGCAGCCAGCAACGACTTTGAGAATGGCCCTTCAAGATTGACCCCTTTCGCTAAAGCTCTATTTGGCCCTTATATTTTTTTCATTAAATGCATTTTGTAATTTACAAAAATTAATTGAGAAGGCCTGATCTAGGCACTCTTTAGTCTTGTGGAATATAAAGGAATTATAAAGAAGTTTATTGTATTTTAATTGAAAATAACATTATTTAGTTGCAATATACTGAAAAAGTCTAATCCTATGATTCCAATACTGCTTTTTTGAGACCTAAAATACTCCAAGGACAAATATAAACTGGGAAACTACTGAAATAGGTTACTTGACACACAAACTTCAAATTATGTTAAAACTCCTTGTCAAATACAAAAGACCATGGCCATTGCTTTATATAGAAGTTTTTAGGAACTTCTTCACTCTTAACACAAAAAGTCTGCTGCTTGCATTTTGAATTTTTTTAGTGGGCATGAATTGATCTGACCTCATGATTTTCACCCTTTTAGTGGCGGGTGTCGTACTTGAAGCAGACCATGCCCACTCTTTTTGGGACACCTGATGGTACTTCTCTCTGAAAGAGTCCACTACTATGCAATTATTGCTCCAATTTTGTCATGCTCTAAATTGTTATGAGTTTGTATTATTGATAAAAGATCAGACTTATGATATTAGAATATTGGTAATATACTAGTAACACAATAATTATTACAATAATAGGTTGAGTAAATGTCAGGGCTAATAATTCTATTAATTATAAACAGTTAGTAGATTGGTATTTTGATATGGCCTGTATACCTAAACAATGTATGTAGTTCAATGGTTTTTCCAATAGGCAGATTCCCAACCATGGCATAAACTGTAAAAATTGAGGAAACAGTTTTGCTAGTTACTTGATTACAAGACTGTTGCACATTCGGCTCAACCTTCGTCATTGTTCGAGACTAATGACTCGGCCATGATAGGCGGTCATCTTGTCCGATATTTGTCCAGGAAAAGACAACTCTTGTTTCATGGTTGATTTTGATTAGCTGTTTTTTTCCGCTAAAGATGATGATGCATTCTGAAGAATATTTATGATTGGTTGAACTATAATTTATTCAACATGGCAACTTCCATATAGTATATGAGGTTATCTAGCATGTCTAGTTCTGAAGTTGATACGAGAGGACTGTTGCAGTGAGCCAAGGACCACCAAAAGAAATGTAGTTGGGATTTCTGGTCTTGATTAGCAACAAAAGGTTTAGTAGCTGAATAAGCTGCCCTTCTTAAATTATCCAGGCAACTAAAAGGCAAAGAAGCAGATCAATGTCGAGAGAACTGACCTGGACAGTTTACATTTTTCAGTTTGAGTCTCCAGTTAGTTATATTGTTGAATTATTGTATGGAGGTCAAATTTGTTTTCAGTAGTTCATATTTTAAAATTTTGTTAATCAATTGTTCACCCCCAGTTTTCAAGTGGAAAAATTGACCTTAATATATAAATCATTAACTAACAGTTAATTTTGATAATAATGATTTTTACTAAGTAAATGAGGGGGGCTGAACACATGTAGATCATATAACTTACTACCAAGCTGTTGACAAAATTAGCAATTAAACCTTATTGAACCAAATTGTATCACAATTGTGGCTTTTAATTGATTTTAATTCACAAGATTTGGTAAAGTTACATGGATTTTTTTTAAGACTATATGGACTGGAATTTTTTTATAGTATATTATGTTACACAAAAGATTTAACCCTTTGAACCCTGACGTTACTTTAGCTAAAACGTCATATACCCTGAACTCCAAGCACTATTTCTTAAAACGTATTACGTTAACGTTGTATGACGTCACTTGACAACGGCCGGTTTACCGGCTTGTCGGGTATATATATAACGAAAGGATGGGCCGGTATACCGGCTTGTCGGGTTAAAAGGGTTAAACCCTTCAAGGGTGCTGCAGTTAGGATGCTTGCTTGTTTGCTAAGCTGAAAGTCCAGGGTTCAATCATAGCATAAGTCGCTATTTAATCTTTGTATTTTTCAACCCTGTTTCTCTTCCAGAGTCTTAGTTGTTCAGATGATATAGTTGTACATCGAAAATGACAGTAGGCTTACACTGCCGTCTTGATGCCTGTCCTTAATAGCATAAACAGGTGCATGAAGTTGGACGTAAAACTCCTTTTGTATTTCAGTTCAATAAACCTTCAAGCTTTCAAAAGTAATATTTATGTATGTGATGTGATCTTCCTTAATATGGGCTGCTTCACAAACTGCTCAAGGATACAATATGAAATTTTAATGTATCTAGTGGAGCAAATTAAAGTCTAAAAGTCTATCTTTCTGTAAAAAGTTTCAAAAGAAGAATACCGGTACAGAATTACATAATATTTTGTACTCTTCCTTGGTTGCCACTTACAAAATGCAAAAAATTTGACCAAATATCTTGTACCTACACTAGTGCCAAACTGAATGCTATAATTGTCAAATACCAACTATGATGATAAATGGTTAAGTGAAAGTTTTGGCACTTGTTACCAGTTCAGGTGTAAGTACAAGTCTTGAAGTAAACCTAATCCAAGATGTTGTAATATCTGAATATTAAAATATCTTGGCTCGTTTTGGCTGCGAGTAGATAAAAACTGGACATTTAGTAGACATAGTTAACTGGCAAACTTTTTTGCTTCTTCACATATCAGTTTTAACATGCAAACCTGTGATCAGTCTTTGAAAAGACACTTTTTTTTGTGAAAGATTATTATATTCTTATGGGGCAATAAACATGGATATCAATGTGCCCTTTTTACGGTTTCTGGTAGAGAGAATGACTTGTAAAGCATAAGATATCTCACCTTACTGGCTGTAACTCTGAACATCCCAACTCTGTAATGCATTCAGAATAGTGGGTGAAAAAATTCTAGTCCATGACATCCACATTAATCAAATTCTAGAGGTAGAAATTAGCAGTGTAATGATATTCTGGGAGAGAAAAAACCCAACATCCTTATTCCTGAATCTCTCATAGACTAGTTATACATTGTCATTATCTCAGTTAGCCTATACAAAACAACTTGGTCTTCCATTATTCCTTTGTTTTTCCAACCATGGTTTTCGTGCTTTCATCTAGAACACTCAATGATGACTTAATAAGTTGACAAAACATCTACAATTATTATACTCTACCAGTTAAACAATAGTCTCATATTGGATATTTAATGTGATAGAACGGTATATATATATATACATAGAGCTTTCACAATGTCTATATCTCTTACGCTGGAAGTCTAAACCAGTGTCTTTATTTGATAGCTGTAGGGAACAGCTTGATATAAGTAAATTGTATAAAGAACTTATATATATCTGTAAAGTTTGCCTTGACAACATTTTGTTTTTATAGAGCATGCATATTACCCTAGTAAGATTGTTATGTATTTTGAATGTTCAATTGAAAAGTATGATAATTTATGCCAGGGTGTTTGAAGGCTATGAACCAGCTGGAATAAAAAGATTACGGCGTAGCCATTATCCATCTGTCAAATTCAGGCATTGGCAGAAATGTTATTTAACATAGTCTCAGTTGTCTTCTCCTACTTGGTCAATATCATGCTGTTTGCAATGAGGAAAATATTGCCAGGAAAATCCAATCTGTTTCAATTTTCAACTGCTAAGAATCTGTAATATGCACTTCCTGTAAAACAGGGTCTTGGTTAATTGTCCCCTAGGGTCATAATCAGAAGTACAGTTTTCTGAATTTTGTTTGTGTATTGGTGACACCAATAATTATAGCATCAATTTGCACCATTCTAATTTCAATCAGGTGTCTGGTTGCAGCGTTTGAAGTCGCACCCACGAAATAGGCTTATACCATAGAAGACCTTAAGGTTGGTGAGAAGGCTTCTTCACACCCACGAAATATGCTTATACCTTAAGACCTTCTTAAGGTTGGTGAGAAGGCTTCTTAGCACCTGAATTTCAAGTGCAGTTGAATTGAAATAAGATTAAGTATGTTTTGTCAGAGAAAATGTAATGTGGTATGTGGTTAATGAGGACCACCCCAAGGGATTTCTTCTTCTCCTATTTGATGGTTCACTGATAAGGAAGATTAAGTATCTGTGGTTATTTCGCGATGAATTCTTGCGCAACTTTTAACGGTATTGAATAGTAATCTAGAAATAATGATCTTTCATTATAAAGTTGGGAAGCTAAAATAATCACTAGTTTTCTGATATGAGGTCTTTTGATCAGCTAATGAAACTAATTTGTGTTCACGCTTATCTATACTGTTAGGTAAGAAAAATAATTAACAGTAAATGTGTGGGATAGTTTCTAAATAAGTAGTTATACTGTAATCCTTGTTAATATGACATCAATATGTTAGATAAATATATTGATTAGCTAGAGCACAACAACTCAGATTAGACACACTGTATCAAGATTGTTGAACGTGTTTTGGCTTATGCAGTGACATCTTGGGCGTATTTTTATCAAAAAACTCTATTGGGTACTTTTTTGACTAAAATCATGTCTTATTGAATAAAATTATTCAAGCAAAACCAAAACCGTTAATTCAAATCATGGTTAAATTGTTTTAGATATATAAATATTTGGATATATTGCTGTATTTTATACATCACTTCCAAAATATGATATTTCTCGTCTAAAGACTCATTAAAGGACTTTGTTCAGTAAAAGACTGAAATGTGATATTAGTTAACATTTAGTAAAAGACTGAAGATTGAAATGTGATATTTAGTCAAAGACTGAAAAGTAATGTATATGGATGCTCATAAGATTGATACTAAATGTGATATTAGTTATTGCGTGGCAAATCTATCGATTTGTCACGCTTTGTTTTCGTTATGATTATTTTTTGCAGGGCGTACTTTACAAGTACGCCCTGCTTTGTTTTGCAAATGATTATTCTTTTTTTTTTTTTTTCTTTTTTTCGATTTTTTGACAGAGCACAGGGACGAAACGGCACATAGTACGGTAATTTTCGTACCATGTCGTATTTGTAATACGCGCTCATTAGATTTTAAATGTATTACGGAACAGTTATGCAAATTTGATTATGAATAAATTATGCATCCATGAAATATTTCGGACAGTACTGGGAGTCGTATTTACACTTCGATTTGCATAAGGTTTCTCGTAATGTATTGTACATATTTAACGACATAGTATCGCTTTATAAAAAATGTCAATTTGCAAAAATATTTGCAACTTTTTGTAGCAAAACTATTTTAGCTCAATACTAAAATGTTTGCTTATAATGCGATCGATCTGAAATTTTATATATACATTACTATTCTGGTGTTAAACCTAAAACCGTTTTCAGAAATTTTGCAACATTTTTGGTTCTTGCAAAAAATGCTCATAAAGTTCGATTTTCACCTTTTTATCTTTTACAGATATGCTGAAATAAATATATGCATGTCACTAGACATATCATTTGACATAAATTTAGTGAAAAAAATTGTACTGGAAACGTCAAATCCTCCGCCATTTTGGATCATACCAATATTGCTTAAATTGGTTATAAGTTTTTTATTTATTATCCGATTTCTATGATTTTGGTAATAATTGAAACCTTAGTCGTTTGGCTACATTTGCTAGACATCCGAATTTTGAAATTTTACTTTGACTTCTTTGAATTTTTAATTGAAATTTTTTAATATTTTTTTTCTTTTGCTCAATTTTTGAAGTCATTTTTCACGTGACCTTGACCTCCCATGACCTTGCATTTCTCATGACTCCAAGTTCTTGACAATATCTATCCAGTGGTACTTTCATTTTTTGTTTTTGACCGTAACTTCCGGTTTTATAAGCGATTGAAAATAGTTTAAAATTTGTTTTAAATGGCTTTAACAGCTACCCTTTTTGTGCAAATATCATATTTTTTGTAGATTCGTAATCTACGCATCAAGACGCATCCAATGAGGTATAATATGCATACCTTTAAAGCATATTATTCAAAAAAACCAATGTTCAATGTACATGTATTTGGATAGAGGTATTTCGGTTAATTAGTGTCAGTAACCCTGTCAACACAGATATAAATCAAAGTTTAGGGTGTTAAAGCTATGTTCACACTATTTTCTGATAACTATTTCTTGTGTCCAGTTAGAACATATAAGAACACTCTAGGTTGGATTGAACAGCGTTTTGCTGTAGGTTATGCATATGGAACCACATTTAAAGGTACATTTCCTCTTAATTTACCAACTTTTTTATTTCTCATCCGAATTTTATGAAACTTGGTACGTATATGCATAATCAGATTGCAAATTCAGGGGAAATGATTGAATTAGGTTCTGCGCATGCGCATTATCAACTTTCTCAATTCTCATCCAAATTTCTTCAGAATTGACACATATGTGTATAATCAGATTCGAAATATCAGGGATATATTGAAATTGTGTAGTGCGCATGCGCATCGCCAACTTTCTTATTTCTTATCCGAATTTCTTCAAAATTGACATACATGTGTATAATTAGATTCACAATATCATGGATATATTGAAATTGTGTAGTGCGCATGCGCATCGCCAACCTTCTTATTTCTTATCCGAATTTCTTCAAAATTTACATGGATGTGTATAATTAGATTCGAAATATCATGAACATATTGAATTTGTGTAGTGCGCATGCGCATCGCCAACTTTCTTATTTCTTATCCGAATTTCTTCAAAATTTACATGGATGTGTATAATTAGATTCGAAATATCATGAACATATTGAATTGGTGTACTGCGCATGCGCATCGCCAACTTTCTTATTTCTTATCCGAATTTCTTCAAAATTTACATGGATGTGTATATTAAGATCCGATATATCATGAATATATTGAATTTGTGTTGTGCGCATGCGCATCGCCAACTTTCTTATTTCTTACCCGAATTCCTTCAAAATCAGTTTGTGTCGCATGCGCTATAAAAATATGAGTACAGGGCATGTACAAGAAATATTGCCGCACCGGTCGTATCTTTGTGTCGTAACAAGCCCTGCATCAGTACTGTTTCCTGAACAGTTCTAGTTTTTTTTTTTTTTTTTAGTTTTTTTTATTTTTTTTTTTTTCCAAATTCTGGTCAGCGTCTGTAGAGAAAACTGAAAATGCTATAGAAATTCTGGTTTCATCAGCTAGTTTCACTTGAGGGAAATTTTCCCTTAAATATAAAACGGCACATTTTTGCGGAGCCAGAAGTGGGCTATTACATAATGTGCAATATTTTTTCATCGAGTCTGTAGGTCTTATTTATGGACCGATTTACCTGAAATTTCCTTTATTACGTTAATTGTTAAAAGAGATATCTGGTGCATTTTCAAAATTTTCAATTTTTAAATATTTTTGTAAAAAAAATTTGAAACCAAAATTTTCAAAAAAAAATCAAAATTTTTTTCTCAGCCGCTAATTATCCGATTGATCTGAAATTCACAGGACATAAACAGAATGTCGGTACAAATAATACAAGATAATTAAAATATTTCTATCACTTCCGGTTTTGGCGTGAAGACATCCGGTTTTTCAAAATTACGTCTGGCGATCCCGCTTCCGGTGTAAATTTCAGATGTTGGCTAAAACCATATATATTGTATGTCAGGCATAATTAGAAGGTACTTAGCAGAAAAAATCCAAACCGGAAGTGATACATAAGCTGTCGTCACAGACTGACACATTTCAGCAAAAAATTAATTAGTCCTCCATTTTTTATCCGATTTTTATGATTTTGATGTCTATCAAAACATTGTAACTTTATCTAAAACTTGTAGGCACAGAATTTTGAATTTCGAATTTGAAGTGTTTTTATTTTGGTTTGAATTTTTTGAAAATTCAAAAGGCCATGCCATGTGACCTTGACCTTCAATGACCCTGAAATTTTCAATGTAGAATGTCCTTGACCTGAGCTATCCATAGGTGATTTGATTTTAGTTGAAAAATATTAACTTCCGGTTTTATAGACATTCAAAAATTGACATTTTTGACAACTTTGGACGGCTGTATCACCTTCTCTAATTAACACAAAGAATTAATCATTTCAATTTTGTAATGCTGATTTAATTATCTTTTTAACGATATATGACGATAATACCTTAGAATATGTTTTCAAAATATTAAGTTTTTTTTCGACTGAGAGTTCTAACTTACAATGTAATTATCTAATAGCAATATGGTGTGTATAGTCAGTATGTACTAAATTTTCTCTTTTCAACGACATATGACACGAGCAGTTTAATACAAAATCCATTAAAGTGAAAATAGGCATAGAGTACCCCTTTTCTGAGAAAAAATAGCAATAGAGAGGATTAAAATGATTGACAAGGGTTATAGCTGGTTATATAATATAGTAATAAAATCATTGACATGAACTTTTCACATGGAGGTGTGAAGTATTTTAGGTCATAAACAGATTAATCTGATTATGTAATCTTTTAACACTCTAAAAAGTATATAAAATTTATTCATTTTTTTTGCAAAATTTTCACTGATATTAATTTTACATACAATCATTTAGAGCAGTGAATTTTTGATACATTAACCTGTTCGAATTTTTTCTCTACCATTGACAGAACTCTTTGTACAAGATACACACCAATTTTCTTTTTGTCGTCTGCTAAGGTTATTAAAGGTCATAAACAAATTAGTCAGACTACATAATCTTTTAACTCTAGGGCTGGACTCTAGCAGACAACAATTAAAACTGTTTACGCGTCTGCGCTAATCCGTTGCAATAAAAAGTAAGTGCTCAAACTGTTTTTTATCGTCTGCCAAGATTATTATAAACTAATGCTCAAAAGAAAGTACCCACCTATATATTTTGCATTAAAACCAACAAAAGTAAAAATTATGTGATAAAACCACTGTGATGCATAGCACACACGGTCAACACAATACTTTATGTGAAAAAATTATGAAAAAAGTGAACGCATCAAGCAAACGGCGCAAAAGTCAAAAAGCGACAAATTCTGATGTTGCACGAAATACACATGAATGATGGCGGTATAAACCAGCTTACTGGACACGTAAGGAACAGAGGCGCAAAAAAACACAAAAAGCATGCCACGTTTGAGCCAGATTGAAACAGAGAGAGCTGCGGAGATGGTGCAACAAGGAGCAAACAGCCCCTTGATTGCAAGAATCTTCGGCTGCAACATCAAAACTGCAACAAGACTGATGTGGCGTTTGAGGCACACAGGCAATACATCAGACAAGCCTAGGAGTGACCGACTACGTGTCACAACGCCAGTTGAGGACTGCAACATCAGGAACATTCATCCGTGGAATCATTTTGTTCCTGCAACGTCAATGGCACCAGCGACATTAGGGCACCATATCAGCTGACACTCAGTGTCCTGGCGACTAAGGGAACATCATATTGGAGCATGTTGACCCAACTGCAGAGCGCATTCGACACCGGGTCAACAATTAACATGGGCCTGGAGAACTTGGCAATGCCAGATACGTGATTAGCAACGCCCTCAGTGCGATTCCATCACTTTTTGTACTGTTCTTCACATAAAGTTATGTGTTGACCGTTTTCAGATGCATGAAAGTGGTTTTAACTCTTTATTATTGGCTTTTGAAAATTGAACTGTAATATGAAAAAGTGGGTACTTTCTTTTGAGCATTAGTTTAGGTCAAAAATAAATTAATCTCATTACAAATTGTTATAACTTTATAAAAATTAACATGTTTTTTCGAGTGTTTGCTATATTTGATATAATATCAGATTTTTTCTTATTTTGAGGGTGATTCTTGCCCAAGGCACTTAATTGACTAACATACATCAATTCAACTGGCTACTGACTGATCCAATCCATTGAAACAAAAGACAGTATTTCAACTCAGCATTAAAGGAAAATATTGACGTTTACACAGTTCGAATGTTGGGGAATGGGGTATATCCCCTATACAAAATGACCCCTAGTCAAAATGGCCATAACAGTTAAATTTGGTCAAAATGGCCGTTCACCATGGCCCCTATTTTAGTCAAAATGGACTGGTCACCATGGCCCATATTTTGGTCAAAATGGAAAATCTAGCAGACAGCAATAAATTATTTAACTGGCAACGCGTCTGCGCTAATCCGTTGCAATACAAAGTAAATGTTTAATCTTGCCATAGTCAATTGGACCCCTATCCAAATTGGTCCCTAGTCAAAATGGCCAACTAATTCATTGGTCAAATGGCCAAACTGAGAAAAAAAAGGATATAGAGAGGATTAAAATGATTGACAGGTGTTATACTATGAACTTTTAACCTTGGCATTGTGCCAGAGAAGACATTAATCTTATTATGCAATTTTTTAACCCTCAAAAAATTTATTTATTTATTTTGCAAAATATTTACGAACTAATTTTTAACATACCTAGAATTAAAGAAGTGATTTTGCAATTTAATTTACGGTTGGAATTTTTTTGATATCTTAATTAGACCTCAAACTACGAATGCCTCATCTTTGTCATAAAGACTGCAGATTTAAAGTTGTTGACAGGTGTTAAGACAAGTTATGCAACATTGAACATCAACACTGTTGACCTGAACTTTTCACCGCAGGCCATAAACAGATTAATCTGATTATGTAATCTTCTTCTTCTTTTAATTTTTAATCTATAATTTTTTTTCAATTTTGCTTCTTTATTATTTAAACAGGTGCTTATTTAAAGCAGTGAATTTTTGATACAATTACCAGTTCGAATTTTCTCTCTACCATTATTTTAACTATATCTGCAATATACACACAACAGTTTTGGTTATTGGTGTTAGGCTGAGGGGATGAAAGCAAACGACGGGTTACCCCTCAAGGGTTATAGTCAAAATGGCCATGAAATCGGAATTTGGTTAGAACGGCTAGTCACCATGGCCCCTATTTTGGTCAAAATGGCCTCTTAATTTACTCTGAGTTTTTTTTTTTGGTCAAAATGGCCAAAAAAATAAAAGTTAAAATGGTCCCTGATTATTTTTTTTTATATAAATTGTAGCATATATCATGATTATCAAAGGAATAATTTGATGCATAAGTGTTTAATCTTGCCATAGTCAATTGGGCCCCTATCCAAATTGGCCCCTAGTCAAAATGGCCATAAAAGTTAAATTTGGTCAAAATGGCCAGTCACCATGGCCCCTATTTTGGTCAAAATGGCCTCTGAATTTCCTCTTTGATTTCAACCAATTCATTGGTCAAAATGGCCAAAGAAATAAGTCAAAACGGTCCCTGATTTTTTTTTTATAAATTGTAGCTTATATGATGATAATCAAAGGAATAATTGGAAGCTATTTTAACCCTAAAAAGGTCACTAATTTTTACTGAAAATTGTACTCTGTAACATCAAATTTTGGAGACATAAATTGTGTTCCTATTTATATTTTCATCAAAGCAAAGACATTCTAAGACTTACAATATTAATTTAAAGTTACTATTCCAGTTCTCAAAAAGATTATACAAAAAATATATCATGTAGCGCTTTATGTTTGTTAAATTGTAATAATTGGAAGCTATTTTAACCCTAAAAATTTCACTAATTTCGACTGAAAAGTGTACTCTGTAACAACAAATTTTGAAGACATAAATTGTGTTCCTATTTATATTTTTATCAAAGCAAAGACATTCTAAGACTTACAATATTAATTTGAAGTTACTAAGTACCGAGGTCTCGTTTTATTTGTTCGTTATTGTTGAATGTATTTGTGAGTGTACAGAGGCCCCGTTTTATTTGTTCGTAATTGTTGAATGTATATGTAATGTATCGTCTATGCAGTCACTATTACCAAAGTACAAGGTCTTAGTCTCGATAGAGGCATAATATCTCTTCGTAAAATATTTCAAGCTGGTCAAGCCTATGTTGCGTACTTGCGTTAAGCAGAGTTAAAGCATTAAATTTTTAAAAGAAAAGAGGCATTGAGGATTAGGAATATATTTTAAAGAAGAAAAAAATAAATTTGGGAGTTTTAAAAATATAGCACATTGCTTTGAATATTCTGGATAAGAATATTAACGTAATTGTTATCTATAGACCAACTGTTTATCGATTAGAATTAATTCTTCCAATGTTTGAAAGATTACTAGTTGAATTACAAGATTGATATTTGATTCAATCTACCCTTTCACAAAACTTTTTACTAAAAATGAGGGAGTGAACACCAGACTTTAGGGGTTTGAAGTTCAAAAAGTCTTACAGGTATCTGGCAAAGCATTACGGGCCACGCTCAGTGCTGTTCACAGCTCTAGTTTAGTATGAGACTAAATTGTAATACTGTAAGGCTACAAATTATTGCGAGATAGAAATTAATGCGATAAATGCGACCTATCCGCGATCGCATTAATTTGTATCCGCATTTTAAAATACATATTTCCAAGTGAATTATATGGACAAATGGTAATATAGGTCAAGTATTTAAATTGAGACCGGGCTGGATTAAGTAATTAGGTAATCTCTAAATTTGAAGCTGATTAGTAATCAAACTCGTTCATCATGGCTTGAGTTTTAATGAAAAGAACCCTTAATTGATAAGATTAGAGGTGAATACAGCACTAGCCGTCAAACTTCCATTTTCTTTTTTATGATATTAAAAAATGCGACACCTATCGCGGATCGCGTTAATTTGTACTCGCATTTTAGTCTCTATACCCCATGTCGCATTAATTTGTTGACGCATTAATTTCTAGCCTTACAGTATATATATAAACTAATAAGATTGATACTAAATGTGATGTTAGCTGTTTAGTAAAAGACTGAATTGTAATATATATAGATGCTAATAAGATTGATATAATGGTTATATTGGTGGTAATATCTATAATCTAGGGACCACTACATATAGAATATGGAATATTTGATATCTCTATACAATATTTCACAGGGACCTGATTTACATAATGAGATTTACACTCAGAATTTCATTTACTCATTCTGAATATATATATATATATCATCTCATTTGAGATTGGTTTAAGAGTACTAATCAAACCGAGGACGTGGATTTGTGGGGGACAAACTAGAATGGTTTGTAGAGTCCAAGTATAGGCGAAGGTCATATCCCATAGAAAAAAAAAATGGAAATGGCATCGATTTGTTGCATTTTAAATCAAACGGATTTCCAACTTCTAATTTCATCTGACCGTATATTTTGGTACAAAACCTGTCTTACAAATCAAATAGTGTGGGTGACCAAACCCTTCTGTCTCCCCTTCTGAATTATAGTGGGGGACTATATCACCTACGTCCCCCCTTAATCCATGCCCTTGATTCAAACCATGCTAAAATTCAATGACAGTTGTTTTGATAATAAACTATGATCATTTTGGATCCGTCCAGAATACACTATCTTAGGAAATTAATATTAATCTGCTAGTTTCTTGTTGATGTTCACAGAAACAAAACAAGGCCGACTGACAAAACATTTTTTTGAAATTAACATTGACCAACTAGGTTGTTTTCTCTTTCAGAAGCAATATAAAGAAACATTTATATATTTCAACTTAGTTTCTAATGGATCCTTTCTTCAAGATGGTCCTTGGCCAAACCCAATATTATTTATACTCGTATACAGTTGAGTCGAATGGAATTATGGGTGCACATTAAAATGACTTAATTAAGTTAGACTTTCACACCCTAGTTGTGATTAGAATGACAACTACATCAACCACCAATTCATGATCAGTTTCTAGGAATCTTTAAGTGGGGGGGATCGAGTTGGGGCCAAATAATTGTCAGGGCGGGCTACCAGCCCCAGGTATCCATATGTAACATTATACGAAATTTCAAAGTGTGGTGGCAAGACCAGGCCAGCCTAAAATCTAGGGAGGCCATGCCCCCCCTTAGAAACGCCACTGTCCATGATGGTCATTATAGTGCATTTAACTTTGTTTTATCAAGTAATATGAATTCTGTAGTATATTTGTTAAAGTATTAATATGGTAGACTATAATAATACCATAGAAAGACAAGACTAATGGAATTATATTTGTAGGAAGTTAATAGTATTAAATGTTGTCTATAAGTAGTAGCTATAGGCTATGATTGCTTGATACCAATGTCAGTACCATGATGAAAGGGATTTAATTCTCTCAGCTCTAGTCTAGTCTGCAGGCAGGTGATCAGAAGACAAGGATTTCATTTATATTGATTAGCTTGAAAACATTGTGGTCTGAGTTTTTACCAAGAGGAGCTGTTCAGTTCGATTCGGTTTCGTAAGAAACATCTTGACAAGAAAAAATAATTCCGTTAATCTAAATTGCATCCAAAACATGGCAAAATCCCCAGTAATAGTTTTGTATTAGTGGACTCCTCCAAAAAATGTACCATCAGGTGTTTTGAAAGAGTAAGCATGGTCTGCTTCATGTGCAACACCTGTCACTACTAAATAGGTCAACATCATGAGATACAATCACATCAATCCATGCCTGAATTTTTCGGTGTATTTTTGACAGCTTTAAGTAATGATCCTGAAGTTAGATCACTAATTAGATCGATAAATCACTAAAAATGAAAAAGAAAGAAAAACTGAAATTATATAAAAATTTAACTTTAATAGTAGCAATGTTATTGATATCATGCATATAACTTCAGACTTTCTCTGTCACAAATTATGCATTATGCATACAGTATAAGAACTGAAATACTTTTCATGCAGTTATGATTATAAAATAAGTATGAGTTTTACCAGTAGAAGTTAGACAACTCTGTTATTACTATTATTATTCAAGTACATGGGTAGGTAGATTAATATTCACAACATACAACTACTGTTATTACTTTCCAATAATTCTCTTTCATAGTAAACTATTGTACAAGTGTACAGTCAAACAAACTGTATAAACCCAATTGAAAACACATACACCAACTTTAGTTTTGAGTAAAATACACTGTAATTGAAACATAAATATTTGGTCTGGGATTTAAAGAAAAAGGGGGTTTGGAAATATAACATGCTTCAAATACACCGGCATCGCAAGCGCCATTAGCAAATTTTTAGTCGGACAAAAATAGGGCGGCTTGAGCCCCCACCCCTCTTGGATCAGCCCCTCTTTGTGGATTGATGGATGTCTAAATTGCATTAATATATGACCAGATCTTACGAATTATCAAATTACCAAACCAACTGCACAGTACCATCTTGACGACAAACAATTTGTTACAATTATGTGACCTAAAACATAGTAATATTACATAAAATATTTCAGTAATATTAACTTGTTGAATTATTAATGTTAATATCATAACACTATGGAAATGAACTTGAAATGGAAGAAATGGAGAATTCAGGATTGAGAATGGAGAGTTAAGAAATCTTGAGTTCTGTTAAGGAGACAAATTCATGAGACATCTATCCCAGATTTTGTGTCTCACATGTCTGTACATTACATGAATTGGTTAAAAAAATATCAAATGTTTTCATGAGATTGGATGTTTGATTCTCTGCTATATGTGGACACAAAAGTAATTTCAGAAATTGTTAAAAATGTCCCAACCTCATGCAAGAATAACTGAATTATCTTTGTAATTGTGATTCCAAGCGTCAATTGTCAGGCAAGAAGCTATTCCTGGAAATTGACCTGATCTCTTTAATACTGGCAATTTACAGGAATGGCAGGAGAGCAAACCACCACTATTAACTGAGTTGAAATGAATTTTAAAAGGTCAATTACACTCCAGAGCCAATTATCCTCAGCACTTCTGCCTTTTATTTTCTCACCAACTGATTACAGTCAATTGTAGGTACTTACTACCGACAGCCTTTGGTAGAAAATAAACTTTTTTTTTTCTCTCTTGTACTACTTATTCTATAATGAGAAGAATTTTGTTCAAGTTTGGTACTTGGCTGATTTAAGCCTTCAATCATGCTGACTGATCTGTATTTTAGAGAGAATATGCCTTTTTATATAAAATGACATGAAAGACAAATGGTTCAAATGTTAATAGAGCTATATTTAAATTATGCATATATATAGTGTTTGACTGTCTTTGTATACCCAAACAGGAGCAAAAAAGTGTAGGACATAAAAACTCCACATTTATACATCTGATATCTTTTAGACATTGCCATGTTTACAACTAATGGTTGTTTGAAGGTGATGAATTTTGTCCTATCCTGTGATCAATGACAGGCCTTCTCAAATGGCGGCCTGCGACACCTTTGAGAATGGTCCGTCAAGAGTGACCCTTTCCGCTAAGACAAGCTGAGCTCTATTTCGCCCTTATTATTTTTTCATAAAACGCATTTGGCCCTTTACAAAAAATAATTGAGAAGGCCCGATATAGAACGGTACATAGCAAATGATATCGCTAGCTTGTATAATTATTATCACTATTCAAACTTACATTATTAATAGTGATATATTATAATATAACCTATAATTAAATAGTACAAAGGTAAATAAAATATCGTATGAGAGATAATTGACACACTTTTAATTACTAAAAAAAAACATTGATACTGATTTTATCAGGAAAATTGATCTATGTCACTGTATTTCTATGTAATTACCACCAGAGACAATTAACAAAATAATGAATTGATTTTTACACTCTTGCCTTTGTTTTGTTCTGATTTTAACCTGTGCACGATCGGCAACTAAAAATGCAGTATTGTAGAAAGTAAAAATTTTAATATATCCAACCCTCGATGCTTAAAACTTAAAGAAGGTGAATTAATTTTTGTAAAGGGCCAAATGCATTTTATGAAAAAAGTTTATGAGCCAAATATAGCTTAGTTGGCTTAGCAACCAGAGTGTTTTAGCAGAAGGGATCTCTCTTGAGGGGCCATTCTTAAGGACGTTGCGGGTTGCATTTGGTTAAGTCGTTCCCAGCGAATGGGAAAGTACAAGAACAGTGGATGCAAATGGCGGCACATGTAAACATAGAAGAAAGTTAAAGTATGCTATCATTGCTTTGTTCTGAAATGATTATGAGCATTCGTAACTGAGCACTGTAGTTGACTGCTCTCGTGTTGTCAAGAATGTGGTTGCGAATACAAGCCATAAGAACAGCAGAGATATGATTTATTGAAGGTTGTCTTCAGTTTCATGCTGCTCATAAATTGCTAATAGCTGCTTGCTATCATTCTGATATCAGTCTGGCACTGAGAAGTAAGCTAATACAATACTAATGAATAATTCTTTCAATTGCTTCCTCTTCTTGGCTCAGATGAAGAATAAAATTAGGTTATTATGTAGAATACTTGGCATAGATAAGAAGGAAAATTGATGTTTTAGTAATGGCAAGTATCACATGTCAGGTAGGAGAGATAATAGATTGATACTGTATTGTGTATTCTGATCAATCCATTGTCTTTAATAATAGATCTCTTAGTCTTAATAATGTTTTCACTATGCCACTGGTCTGGTATTTCATTATAACTTATATCGTTATTCTGGTCACATCACTGCTGAAATCTGAATATTTTTTTTCAGTGGACCAAATTTATCATCTTTATTTCATTTTAGGTTTTCATTCTTCTAATTCTTTAAAAATTGAAATCAACCACAAATGCCCACAATTTGATTTTTGAATCAGTTAAGTTGTGGTCTGTGAAATCAAGTGCCAGAGATTCAAACCCATGTTGGATAAGTCTCTGGTGTCATTTTCAGATATTAGCTCTTGTCCACATTAGGATTTCTAAGAATTTAATCACTTTCAAGGTTAAAATAAAACTTTATCAGAAAATGTTTAAACTTGAAGAGCTTTGAAAGTTGACCTGTAATTTCGTGGCACAGATTTCAAATTTTTTTTTGATATTGTTAATCTGCATGGCTTTTAACTCCAAAAATTAGTTCTTTGGACTGTTTTGTAAAAAAAAGTAAGTGCATATAACAATGCCTTTCTACAAGACTTCGGAATCACAGTAGGTTCTCTTTAACCAAATATAATGCTGTTTTCTGTATCAGCGATTTTGAAGTAATATTATCAAACATTTTGGACTGAAGACAATTACGTTTGATTAAGTCTGGTGTTCATTGTTACAATTGAAACTGTACAGCTGAACTAGAGATGATAAATTACTAGTCTTTCTAATCATTTCAATTCATTACCCACAAATTTACACTTCTCTCGTTCTAGTTTTCATTGGACGCCTTCCAAAATTCTGACAATACTGTCGTGCAAGTTATATTGTCGTGCAGTCAATTGAATTTGTTAAAAGCTGTCTGCATGTTGATGATGTCTCCAACTTTAGAAAACCATTAGGCTGACGCTAATTGTCTTCAGAGTAAACATGAATTCTTACTTTGGTCGGAATGACTTAACAGAAAAAAAATCTTGTAGGTCAGGTGAGGTTGAAAGAATAGCACACTGTGCTGAAAGAATAGCACACTGTGCTGAAAGAATAGCACACTGTGCTGAAAGAATAGCACACTGTGCTGAAAGAATAGCACACTGTGCTGAAAGAATAGCACACTGTGCTGAAAGAATAGCACACTGTGCTGAAAGAATAGCACACTGTGCTGAAAGAATAGCACACTGTGCTGAAAGAATAGCACACTGTGCTGCAGTTGCACATTAATGATCACTTTCAAGGGGAACATTCAGCATTTTCGAGTAAGTGTCTTGTATATATCTAATTAGCCTTCAGAAGTACGAGAACGGAAATGGCTTACCCCCCTCAAATTTATATCTAATTAAACAATTGATCTACAACTTTTGTAAATGTTTTTAAAAATTACAGTTTCGGACACTAGAGTCAATTGACCAACGAAGTTAGTGAAGATTACCCTTTAAAAAGGGGAAATTGCAGCGTTGCTGTGGTCATGAAAGACGACTAACATGACATCGCTTAATAGAAAAGAACAGAAAAACACTGCTTTTGCCCATCCTCATTAGCTCAAAGTAGGATGTAAAACACATAGACTGTAAAATCAGCTGTACAGTATTTTCTACAATTTATCATATTGACACTTAGTCCAAAGTAAGTGAAAGAAATGTCTGGCAGCTATGATTTTGATTCTGCAACTCTGCGTTCAATTGTAAAGATAATTGTCACTTAGTCAGTGAATTATCCTGCCATATTCAGTCTAAGTTAAAATAAGAATTCAGAGGCAAACTTTTATTCTAAATTTGTCTGGATTATACAGATCAAAGACAGTTCTCAAAAGATATTTTCTACCATTGGAAATTTGATGAGAGCAAATCTTAGTACTGATTGAAGAAAATAGATTTATAGGTAATGAGTTATGGCGAAGTTCAATCAGCACTGGTTTATACATGGAATTAGTACATGTCTCAGACTAGACCTTCATTAAGGATTGCGTCAAAGCTAGGATTTCATATTTGCGTTGTGCGGACTCGTCATGCGTCAAATGATTCCATATGTGCGTTAAACGTATGTGTTATCTTTCTTTTGACGCACAGACTTGTAGTCAGATGGATGCTTTGTCAAAATATGGCGGGAAAAACATCTAGGAATCCCCCAAAAATACGTTGCGGAAAGGCATCCAGATGAGTCAACAATTGCTACACCCGGCGATTTTTTTTTTGTTTTTTGTCACATGACGGAGACCATTTGACGGATTCCGCATATATGGAATCATACCTACCAACCATTTCGATTTTTAACGCATGGCGAGTATATGGAATCTAATCTTTAAGGTGACAATAAAAGAATCTATCGACTATTGGTTGTCTTGATCTACTTAACTCTTCACTGGAAAAAAGGGGAAAAAAAGATGAGAAGTGACAGGTTACAGTGACCTGTAGACTTGATCAATAAGACTTAGTAAGATGTCAAATTACCTTTTTAACGATATGCTTACTGAATAGACAAACGAGAGTGGCATTACTCCCTGACAATTACTTAGGACTGAAACAACGTCACAAGAATTGAGATCAGTTAGCAGAGAGCAAGGTATGAGAGAAATATAATCCTGGATAATCAATCCTCTTTAACTGAATATCCAGACTGTAACAGTAACATTACAGACTGTAATTAATGGTCTTGTCATATTTTTGTTCCTTGTCTGTGATTAAAATACTCTAAATGATGCCAGATATTTTTCTACAGCGCTTCATTACAAAGAAATATTGCACGCTGGACTTGAATGACTAATGAAAATAGCTAGACATCAATCTGAGCAAGGTGTAATATTTTCAACTGAAAATAACTAGACATCAATCTGAGCAAGGTGTAATATTTTCAATTGAAAATAACTAGACATCAATCTGAGCAAGGTGTAATATTTTCAACTGAAAATAACTAGACATCAATCTGAGCAAGGTGTAATATTTTCAACTGAAAATAACTAGACATCAATCTAAGCAAGGTGTAATATTTTCAACTGAAAATAACTAGACATCAATCTGAGCAAGGTGTAATATTTTCAACTGAAAATAACTAGACATCAATCTAAGCAAGGTGTAATATTTTCAACTGAAAATAACTAGACATCAATCTAAGCAAGGTGTAATATTTTCAACTGAAAATAACTAGACATCAATCTGAACAAGGTGTAATATTTTCAATTGAAAATAACTAGACATCAATCTGAGCAAGGTGTAATATTTTCAACTGAAAATAACTAGACATCAATCTGAGCAAGGTGTAATATTTTCAACTGAAAATAACTAGACATCAATCTGAGCAAGGTGTAATATTTTCAACTGAAAATAACTAGACATCAATCTAAGCAAGGTGTAATATTTTCAACTGAAAATAACTAGACATCAATCTAAGCAAGGTGTAATATTTTCAACTGAAAATAACTAGACATCAATCTGAGCAAGGTGTAATATTTTCAACTGAAAATAACTAGACATCAATCTGAGCAAGGTGTAATATTTTCAACTGAAAATAACTAGACATCAATCTAAGCAAGGTGTAATATTTTCAACTGAAAATAACTAGACATCAATCTGAGCAAGGTGTAATATTTTCAACTGAAAATAACTAGACATCAATCTGAGCAAGGTGTAATATTTTCAACTGAAAATAACTAGACATCAATCTGAGCAAGGTGTAATATTTTCAACTGAAAATAACTAGACATCAATCTAAGCTAGTTGTAATATTTTCAACTGAAAATAACTAGACATCAATCTGAGCAAGGTGTAATATTTTCAACTGAAAATAACTAGACATCAATCTGAGCAAGGTGTAATATTTTCAACTGAAAATAACTAGACATCAATCTAAGCAAGGTGTAATATTTTCAACTGAAAATAACTAGACATCAATCTAAGCTAGTTGTAATATTTTCAACTGAAAATAACTAGACATCAATCTAAGCAAGGTGTAATATTTTCAACTGAAAATAACTAGACATCAATCTGAGCAAGGTGTAATATTTTCAACTGAAAATAACTAGACATCAATCTGAGCAAGGTGTAATATTTTCAACTGAAAATAACTAGACATCAATCTGAGCAAGGTGTAATATTTTCAACTGAAAATAACTAGACATCAATCTAAGCTAGTTGTAATATTTTCAACTGAAAATAACTAGACATCAATCTGAGCAAGGTGTAATATTTTCAACTGAAAATAACTAGACATCAATCTGAGCAAGGTGTAATATTTTCAACTGAAAATAACTAGACATCAATCTGAGCAAGGTGTAATATTTTCAACTGAAAATAACTAGACATCAATCTAAGCAAGGTGTAATATTTTCAACTGAAAATAACTAGACATCAATCTGAGCAAGGTGTAATATTTTCAACTGAAAATAACTAGACACCAATCTAAGCAAGGTGTCATATTTTCAACTGAAAATAACTAGACATCAATCTAAGCAAGGTGTAATATTTTCAACTGAAAATAACTAGACATCAATCTAAGCAAGGTGTAATATTTACAACTGAAAATAACTAGACACCAATCTAAGCAAGGTGTAATATTTACAACTGAAAATAACTAGACATCAATCTGAGCAAGGTGTAATATTTTCAACTGAAAATAACTAGACATCAATCTAAGCAAGGTGTAATATTTTCAACTGAAAATAACTAGACATCAATCTAAGCAAGGTGTAATATTTTCAACTGAAAATAACTAGACATCAATCTAAGCAAGGTGTAATATTTTCAACTGAAAATAACTAGACATCAATCTAAGCAAGGTGTAATATTTTCAACTGAACATAACTAGACACCAATCTAAGCAAGGTGTAATATTTTCAGATAGCTAGACACCAATCTAAGCAAGGTGTAATATTTTCAGATAGCTAGACACCAATCTAAGCAAGGTGTAATATTTTCAGATAGCTAGACACCAATCTAAGCAAGGTGTAATATTTTCAGATAGCTAGACATCAATCTAAGCTATGTGTAATATTTTCAATTTATTGAAACTGAAATAACTAGACACAATATCATTAGTCTAGGATTTATTAATAAAATTGAATTACCAAGGGAAGGGGGCTGCTGTTTTTCATTAAGAAGCCCTTGTTTTTGTGGTTTACCCTCTGTCAGTGATGCATGTTTGACAAATGGGGAAAAAGCTTGTTGGGATGAGACAATAAACTAAAACTGTGCACATTTGATACAAGATCTTTTAACAGTTATTGAGTGGGCTATTGACATTGATCCAGCAAAATTTACTTTATTGTATACTGGAAGACAATACTAAATCAATTTATTAGGCATAATGCTCCATTTCATTTAATGTGATAATCAGTAAAATATATGTGAATGGATCTGAGATATTGAGTTGCCAACTAGAGTTGGTCATCACGATAGATAATGATGAATTATTACCAATGATCAATAGTATTACGTAATGTCTTTATTGTTACATGTATTGTTACATGTATTGGAAACAAATTGTAAGTTATTTATGTAATTGGTGTGGATGGTATTACAATCAGTTGATTACCAGAACTATATGACCACATTCTAGCTGTCATTGATGAATTGGTATTGTGTAGATATTGGACTGGGGTCATTGCTTCTTTCAGTCAGTTAACCTTCGAGATATTTGTTTCGATTTATTTCATTGATTCTGTCATCTATGTCATGTCCATCAACAATTTAGTCAAAAATCTTATTGACTATGTATGGAAACATATTTTTAAACCTGCAGAGTGATGCATGTCTTAGGGATTGACATGGAATGAGCATCATAAGCTAATGGTAAATACAGGTCAGAGGGGCTAACATGGAATAAGCATCATAAGTCGTTCTGATAAGAAATAAACTGAGACCCCACATACAATAGGTTGTGCATGTTAAAGACCCTGTAAAGTTTATAAAGAAGTACTGCTGTCCTAGCTAAATTTAAATATTTGCATGGCAATTACCCATCCTTGTTAGACAAAGGTATGACTAAACTCCATTCCATTTTTGGGGTAAATTGATACTGGTGTGTAAGGAGTTGGTCACATTTTTTGTACCAATATAAATCCAATAAAGCTAAAGATCAAGTTAAAGAACAGTTATTAATATTTGATGACAACTTTTCACTCACAAAAAACCTTTTATATTCCTTCAGCTTATCAAATATTATCAAAGATTGAGTAAAGTAGAAAAGAATTCAAACTATTTTGATCTTTCTCAAATGTCATGTAGTTAAATTTAGAAAATTATTCTGTTGGAACATGTATTTTACTTTACAATTTATTCATGTGAAGATATTCTTGTTCTTATGTCAACAAATTCATAGTGACACAATATGATAAAGTTACATCTCAGGTTGCCATTTTCTGAGAGTCCACGTGGCTTACAGGGCTTAAGATTACCTTTATTTGGCACACCTTGTATTGGCTGAGCGGAGCGCCAAACATATAGGGAAAGACACCTGTAAAGGCTATAAAAATGTTTTCACCAATTTAGAACACTCCGAGGGTTATATATATTTTCATTTATGGAGGTGTCAATATCAAAGTTGTTGGCATTTCTTCTGGCTCTGCCGTGCTTGGAGGGACATCTCAGTTTTGTTAATTTGGGCACAATTATTTGTGGCTGCTAATTAGGGCATGACGTTTACCGTTGAAACTAGCATGTTCCACTTTTTGCATTCTGGTGTCATATAAGGGACATGTTCACAATCTGTTCAACCAATCGTATCATAGTCTTAAAAAATTGAATTTTTCGGCTAAAATAAAAACCAGTGTAAATCCAGTATTATCAACATTTAAAAGTGAAAAATTTTGCTTATATTTTAGTGAAACATTTTTATTTGACATTGAAAATGCATATTTATAACTAGAAAGTGAAAATAGGTATATTTAAATAAGATTATGCGACAATCCCTTAATGTACATACAAGTAAATGCAGACAGTTAGATGCTGACATTAAAGCATTCATGGTCTTACAAATACGTCAAAAGTCAATGGTGATACATTTATAGCTTACAGTAAGCTGTTTGTTGCTGTAATGGAGACAAAAATAGATTCATACTATCTGTACCAAGCTCTGTGAACCTCGGAAAAATATAAACTTAATTTAAAGAGTAGACAAAAATGATAAGCCATAGCTAATGGATGATGAGACTGTCATATTAGTCTGACTTTTTCCTCTGATAAAACTCATCAGGGAATATGTTCTATAAGAATTGTAATTAAGCTAATGAGGATTTCCGACCGAGTCTGTTTTTGAAACAAAACTAAATTAAGACTTGTGGCTCTGTTAGCTTTGTATACTTATATCATAATGTTTATTCCTAGCACAGATGATATATTTCATGTATATTACAACATCTGACCTTCAACGAAATAACCAAACATTGTGGTCACATAGTGCAAATTATACTCTTGCTTTAGAGTGCCTTATGTTTATATAAGACAGAAAGATTTATATTTTACAAGGATAACAAATGAGGTTCCTGAGAGGATCCTTCCTATCAGCTGGTTCTTGACCAAACTCCTTGCCATTGATTTTCCTGGATTATTCATACCAATTTACAGGTTGATTAGAATTATGAGTAAAGATAACTTATTCAAGGTCATCAAACTTTCTCACCCCAATCAAGATCATAAGTTACAACGAACACTATTTGCTCCTAACCAAGGAAACGACACTACTATTGGAAAGATGTATGCACTTAACCGACTGTGCTAAAGAACCCTTACAATGCAACAAGTAATCTGACAATCTATACAAATATTCAAATTTTTCTAGTTCAGATCCCATGTGGTGGAAGATTATAAGAAACTCGTCTAAACTTTGCATAAAACTTATACCAGTGATTTTTGTTCCATAAAACGTGTCTATATAAGAAATTTGTTTTTGTCGAAATCTGCTTAAAACTTTACATCAAAGTATTAAAAAGGTTTTTGTAATCCAAAACAATGTGTTTGAATATTACATTGGTTATTAATGATATATTTTTGCCAGGTGTTCCTCAATTTTTATTAATATGTTAATTTCTTCTAATTATTATTCATTATTCTTTGCGTGGAAATTGGTCATTATCAGGAAAAAAAAAAAGATTTATTAAGATAAACTTCAAACTCATATTAAAAAATATTGAATTCTTTACAGACCAGGTAATTAGATAGGCTTAGATTGATGAAGAAATGTAAAAACTGTCCAGTTCCTGTGTTAAGATTTAAGTACCAAATGAAACATTTTGTTACTTAGAGTTGCAATATGTTTCAAGTTCTAATTTAATATTTTTAAAATTTTTAATATTTCTATATCCTCTACATTTAATGTATTGAGCACTATTTTAACAGTAAAAATATGTTATTATTGTAGTAATCTACCTATATGAGTGGAAAATTAGTTAATATACTGTCTACAGAATCCTTATTATACATCATAACAACCCATTATTCTGTATAAATATGATTCAAGAAGATTATTTCTAGTTAATACCAAGTTATAGACCGCCATTGTGTATATTCAAACTGAAAATATTTACGTAAATTCCTCACGAAATTCATCAGAAAAAAAATAGATAACCAAATATTTATGAAAAGAGTCAACCTACCCCGGAATAGTGAAACATGCTCATCTTGATAGGCTATGTAGGGCACTGCGTCAAATCCAAAAAAAGGCTACAAAAGGGCTGTTACACATCTAAGGAAAGAGTAATCCAGGTGGGATGAAAAGGGTGTCAAAGTAACAATCTAAGGCTAACTTTCATGCATAATTTGTTGGTGTTTGGTCCAAACTATTGACCAAATATTGGACTAATTGATATACTAATCAACTCATAGTAGTATTTTATCCCATATTTCACATTTTCCACGTTAAATTTCCATTCTAGCCATTGTTGTTTATCCATCTCACTTCGTGAAGCGAGTTTTAACTAATAATTCAGTAGGGAGAGCACATTTCCATTTTTATTACATACCACATTGGAAATAGATTGATTTTACTTTCCTATTGTATTTCACTATTGTGATGCTTCTCATGTGTGAAACACAGGCCATCTTCGTCTTGTAATTTCCACATAATATACTACTCGTCGTGGTCAGAATACAGCATATCCTTTATATCAAAACATTTAATCCAAACAAAATTTAATCCGATTTTTTAAAACTGTAAATTACCAGAATCACATTAAAAACAGAACCATAAATCACATAGTTGTAATCACTTGTTACAGAGATTTGTTCAAATTGATTTTGCCATCACTTAGAAATACTAAAAAATGATATTGTATAAGATATAATTCCAGTTAGAACATAGCAAGCCTGTTTAAAAGATAGGTTACAAGTAGCTATTGATTTCTTAACAATTTTAATTCAAGCAGATAAAATGGGTTTTCATAAAGTCACTGGTTTTGTTTGTCATTAAAACCCAGACTTACATCCCTGATGTACAGGAAACCATGTGACGTCCTGTCTATCAAATAGAAACATTTTGTACAATCTTACGTTCCCTAAATACCTTGACATCTGCAGAAATCATCACATATCTTAATGTCGTATCATGATTAAATTAAATTTCACTCTCCTAATCCACAACGTATCAAACATGAAATATTCCCATTGGAGTCACTATCTAGTCATTTTCACACTGGTTAATTTAATCCTATCACATATTCCAGCCATTAAAAGTCCAGTATTGTGTTATGGAAGCCTGGTAAGAGATGTATATAAAGCCAGTCTTATCAGTTAAAACTTGCTTCCAAGTGAATGACTGTGAGCCATGTGCTGGTCTTCACTGCTGTCAACGTTGATTAGATATCTTCTATACATCTATCTTTTTCTTCACTGCCATTAATTCCTTCCTGACTGTGGAGGATCAATGTTGCTTTATGACAACGGATGTCCAGTTTGATGATAACAATAGACTGAGAACGTAACTAGGTATAATAACCTACCACGGGAAGACATTACACAGTTTAATAGATACAACTATTATAATCATAATCTATGCATTGCTTGAAGTAGAATAAAACACACGGTGCTAGTGATATTATGTGGGGGTTGACACTGTTGGCGGTGTGCTATACGATGACGACGTCAGTATATAGTTGACTATCAGTGACAGTATATAACCGAGTTTGTCAATTACTATTGTTATATTACTAGTCATAATAATGTAGATTGCTTTGTTACTGGACTATTGTCTTCTTCAATATGGCTTTTTATTGTGTCATGAACGATCAATTGATTTTTCTTCTCTAAGCTTTATTATCAAAGATAAGCTTGATAATACCTGTTGTGATAAACATTGTTCTTCCTGAGAGCACTCAATCTGTGAACATACGAGCCATTACTTATTGAACATATTGTATGCTCTTCGGAACATAAGCAAACTCTTTCAGAGTTTCAGATTTTCAATTTCTAAAGCATTCCTTTTCCAATCGAGAGACTCTTTGAGTTTTAATTTTTTTTTTTCAATTGCATCATTATTTCACACCATCTTAATGCTCAGGACACAACTGTGGTATATGTTAATTTAACTGCGTAACAAATCTGGCCATTCGTAGATAACATGATAGTAAGGGCCTGTCCCATTGAGTTCAATTGAATCCAGTCCATTTTTGGGTGGGCAGTTTTTGAAAACCCAAATTTTGTCAAAACAAGAACCATTTGCAAGTTCATCATGACATTACCATGATATGCTACTTCATATGCCCCACACAGATCCACAATGTGTTGCCTTCCCTCGACAATATCTTATCCATATATATCACACCTAAGGAACTCATCGAGGGCCAGATTTGACCATTCCAATTCATGATTATGAGACGAGTATTTATTGGTTATTGTGGAAACATGAAGAATATATCACTATTATATTGTTGTCAGATTATGGTGGTATGAATGATGGTCTTCATGTCCGGGTTTATCTGCTCGTGAATAAACCATTAAATCTTGGTACGATACTAACACTCGGAAAGTCTGAGAAGCTTAAAGAGACATTGTCAACACCAGATGGTTATTTCTATTAAACGGCCAGTATGTGTTTTCTTACTGACACTATACAATTTCTTTGATCAGTATAAATAGATGATTTAGGTTCTGAAGTAATTAAACTTCCAACTCACTTTTATTACAACTAGTTAGATTCCCTTCAATATTACATTTCATTTCCTTCTATTTTTTTTAAGTTTTAGATTAACTGAAGACAGATAAGTAATCTTTTTTTCACTATCTAGAACATTTAAATTATAGAATCCCTTTGATTCAACTTTGAAGAAATTTAAGCTCTGTTTATTATGATGATGACTGAAAGGGAGACAAAAATGGGTGAATCATGGATTTGAAGGCTCAAATTTGAACAGTGAGCTAGAAGATGATATAACTATTGGTCGAACAGATGGTGAACATGTTGTTTTAAGCTCTGCAATTATAGCAACTTGAACTCATTTTGAAAGATTCTTAATCTGTCACTTTAATCTCTTTACAAGGTTGGTGACTCGAATCAAGCTCTTTTACAAGGATGGCAATTTATAAGCTCTTTTAACAGAGATGGCAATTTAAGCTCTTTTAACAGGGAGGGTGAGTTATTTTGCTCTTTTAACAGGGATGGTGACTGATTAAGCTCTTTTAACAGAGATGGTGATTTATTATGCTCTTTTTACAAAGATGATGACTTTAGCTATAATCAATAGAGAGAAGATGAAGATGGGAAAATGCTTATATTCCCCTTCCACCTTCCCCTGATCCTAAATGTAATATCTGAACTTATTAGCTGACTGAAGTTAAGATGGCATTGTTTTATTCTAGGTCACTTCGCTTTGCTATCTAATATATCTAACTCGTAACTCTCAGAGTTATTAATGCTAATAATATGTGCAAACTGACCTAGGATTGTGAATATAACCAATCTTGTATTAACTGTGTGAAAATATGATTAATCGTTAAGTCATATTGTTTATATTTCTTCCTTCAATTATCAAAAGCTTTTGAAATAAAAATATAAAATGTGTTCTGTGAAAAAGAGAAAATGGAAATGTCAATGAAATATTTTTTTCAAAAATTTAATCTGCTAAAATTTGATTTTTTTTTTATAAAAAGAACTTTTGCAAGCATTCGTTAATTTCTTAATGTGGCTGATAGAACGGTTTTAAATACTGGACATCTGGAGCTAATTCATGATTTTAGTGGATCTATTTGCATAAGAGATAATTATTACAGGTCATATTTCATGTACACAGTTATGTTGGCAATAAATCTTATCTCATTTTGAGAGGTGTTTGTGCTGTGTTCATATGGACCTTCTGGTGAAATAATGATTTGATCTTTAGAGATATGGGATGAAAAATAGTTTTGGTATGTCATTTGTAATGTGCTTGTTGTGCTCACTTATTTTCTGCAAATGTTTTTAAAAAAAATCTTCTAGTCCTCTGATCTATTTATAAATTTGAAGATTGTGCTATGACTTCTCTGGTATATGTTGTACAAACAGGAACTATTCAATATTCCAGAAGGAATATTAAATTATTCATGGAAAAGAAATATAATACGTAAAATAGGAAGAAACTGACAATTGCTTGAGATGTAATCAGTGAAAATATTGTCTCATAAATGAGGGCTGATTGAAAAGTTTTGTAAGTCAACTACCAAATGACAATAACATTCCTATAAAGACACTTTCTGTTTTCTAATTGGTGTTGTTAAGTAAAAGGGGGTCTGTTCAGAACTTTGCCTATAGATGGAAATATTCCAGATTTTGATTTCACTTGTGTCAAATTGAAGTAAAATCAAATCAACTTATTAACCAAGCTAGATTGTAAAGAGATTACTGGATATTTGTGTCCCTTAACTATTCTTTTAAAAGTCAGTTTTGATTGAGACTTTTGCGCCTCAATATCCTCAGAAATATCATCTACTGGTTTCTAGTTTTTAAAATTAAAGCCCAGTCCCCAGTATCAACTTCTAACAAAGGTGCCAATATTAATTTTTTGTATTTTTGCGTCCAATTTTGGAAACTTGACACCATCATCAAACTGTCCCAATGAAAATGTTTCCCTAAAAAATTTTCAAATGAACTAAGGTTTACACCTACAATATTCAATAATCCCTTTAAAATTTTAATAATAATTTTAAGAAATAAAAATACAGGTGTGTCAAGATTCTATTTTATATTGCTAGCAAAGAATATTTCTGTTCTTTTTTGTTATCTGTGAATGTCAGAATTAATGAAATATTTGATGATATTTAAGTCTCTATTGGAGATATTAGAAGAGAGTTTGCTATATTTATTGTTATACAAGTGGTTTTATACCCCCCAATAATAGCTCATTGATATTAAAGCTTGTTATATATTGTAGTCGCCCCTGTCTGTCCGTCTGTCTGTCTGTCTGTCTGTCTGTCCGTCTGTCCGCCTGTCTGTCCACAATTGTTGTGGACACGATAGAGAGCTGGTTTCTTGATGGATTTTGATGAAACTTGCTGTGAGTGTTTGTTATCACCCAAGGATGAACCCTATTGAAAATCAGACGAATCGAAAAATATTTCATGGGTTATTGCCCTTGCTTTTGAAAATATGTTGTGGACACGATAGAGAGCTGGTTTCTTGATGGATTTTGATGAAACTTGGTATGAGTGTTTGTATTGACCTTGGGATAAACCCTATTGAAAATCAGAAACATCGAAAAATATTTGATGAGTTACTGCCCTTGTTCTTTAAAACGCGTTAATTTTTCAGCTTTAAACAAAGTTGTGGACACGATAGACAGCTGGTTTCTTGATCGATTTTGATGAAACTTGCTGTGAGTGTGCACCCAAGGATGAACCCTATTGAAAATCAGACTAATCGAAAAATATGTGATGAGTTATTGCCCTTGTTCTTTAAAACGCGTTAATTTTTCAGCCTTTAACAAAGTTGTGGACACGATAGAGAGCTGGTTTCTTGATGGATTTTGATGAAACTTGCTGTGAGTGTTCATTAACACCCAAGGATGAACCCTATTGAAAATCAGACTAATCGAAAAATATTTCATGGGTTATTGCCCTTGCTTTTGAAAATATGTTGTGGACACGATAGAGAGCTGTTTTCTGGGTGGATTTTGATGAAACTTGATATGAGTGTTCATAATCACCCAAGAAATAACCCTATTGAAAATTAGATTAATCAAAAAATATTTCATGGGTTATTGCCCTTACTTTTGAAAATATGTTGTGGACTCAATAGGGAGTTGGTTTTTTGATAGATTTCGATTAAACTTGGTGTGAATGTTTGTAATCATCCATGGATAAACCTTTTTGAAATTCAGAAAGATAAAAAAAATATTTAGCATAATAAGGTTATTGCCCTTGATTTTAGAGAAAATGTCATTCTCAGAATCTTTCATTTACTGACAACTTTTGTCAACACCCCGGACGAATTGGCTGCCATTATAAAAGTGGGCGTATTACGATGGCCATCGCTATTTTTTATTTTGTATTTTGACCAGTTATAAGTTTACGAATTAAATGCAGGCCAAATTGTTGTAGCAGTTATGATAGTTCTGGCAGTTATGATACTTATGGCAGTTATGATAGTTATGGCAGTTATGATAGTTCTGTCAGTTATAATAGTTCTGGCAATATGATAGTTCTGGCAATATGATAGTTCTGTCAGTTATGATAGTTCTGGCAAATATGATAGTTCTGGCAATATGATAGTTCTGTCAGTTATAATAGTTCTTGCAATATGATAGTTCTGGCAATATGATAGTTCTGTCAGTTATAATAGTTCCGGCAATGTGATAGTTCTGGCAATATGATAATTCTGTCAGTTATAATAGTTCTAGCAATATGATAGTTTTGGCAATATGATAGTTCTGGCAGTTATGATAGTTCTGATGTTTACCGTTGTGACTGGTATGTAATCTAAAGGCATGTAGACCTGGTACTGCAATATAGTTCACTTAGTTGAATAATAAACATTAAACCACTCAAATACTCTGCTGTAGGTCTTTAAAGTAGGATGGTTTTATGCAATCGATCAACACTTTATGAGAATATCTTCACAGCATGGTTAAAAATCAATTACTCTTCAGTTTGAGTGCAAAAATATTTGAATTAAGTTTGAATTGAGTTTAAAACTTGTGACTTGAAGCTCTTTAGAGATTATAAAGAGGTTTTCTTAACTAATTTGTATGTGTATCGGGGTCCCTGATAGCATCAATTTGCTCCATTCCAACGTCTGTGGTTCTTGCAATTCCACTAAAACTAAAGTGTTTAATGACGTCACTGAAAGTGATCTACATAGATAACAATAGTAATATCCGGTAGATCACTGTCAGTGACGTCATAAAACGTGTTACTTTTAGTGGATTTGCAAGAACCATAGATGTCGGAATGGTAATTGGAATGGTGCAAATTGATGCTATCAGGGTCCCCGATGCACATACAAAGTTAAGAAAATCACTTGACAATCCCTTTAAAGCCTGTGTTACAGATTAAGGGACAGGATTAGTTGTCAGGCAAATTTTAACCACTGCTTATTGGATGAATAATTGTCATTAAATAAATCTGTGCTCTTAATGAATAAGTGAGCCACTTCACAGAAAATTAAGTCCATGCGTATTGGTTGAATGAGTTGGTAAGGTTTTAATATATCCTGGAAAAATTGTCCTCATTGTCAACTTCTTGGCCAAATAAAGTGCAAAAAAAGATACCTAAAGATCCATTGTATTTTAACTTTTTAGATGTGGTCACAATTGCCTATTCTCTTTTAATGTGGATAAGAAAAGTTTTGGTCTATTAGTAATTTCTTTCAATGTTTGTCAACTCCGTCTTTCTTCACTGACTCTCTTTGATGAATACATTAGTAGTTAGAATGACAATAGCCGATACACGTCATAACTTGAGTACAGTGGAAACTAGTAATAAGATTAATTGACCAAACAATACCGGCTATCTAGTGTTCCATCTATAATTCATCGTTTCTATTCCCTATATTCATTATTATCTTTCTCCCTAGAGAGTTCCAACTATTATTAAAAAGAATAATTTTAAAAAAGTTATCATTAACACTAATAAGTAAGTGTATGTTTATTTACATTACATTTACTTGTTTATGAAACGTTTTATGTACATTAGTTGTTTATGTTTTATGTACATTAGTTGTTTATGAAAAGTTTTATTCACATTAGTTGTTTATGAAATTTTTGAACAAAATAAACAGGGGTGGGTTATTCTTCCTTCATCAACAACATTAATTCCAGATAATCATATTTATTTTTATACATCAGCCAATATTATATATATACAACCAAAAGTTGTTAATAATTTTGGGGAATTTTAGCAAAGGCCTCGATTTGGTTTTTTTTTGTATTCAAACATTTTGTAGAAAAAGATTGGTAAATATCACAATGGCTATAGGATCGCCCAGAGATTAAAGATAATCTTAAAAGGATTAGTAGAATCGAAGACATTCGTCAGTGTGACATGATTAACACACTTAGTTTAACTGAATGGCTAGAACCCCAGCCATCTGATTGAAATGATGCAAATTGACGCAAATACAACAAAATACACATACAAAACCTCTGTACAATCCCTTTAATGAGGTCAAAATGCAACAAAAGAAAAACATTACAGAAGGTTTTTGTTAGTACCGGTACTTATTTATAATAATTGATTATTGTTTGTACTATATAAAAAGTGTCCTAGATCATGGAGTGTATGAAAGATAATAAAAGAATGGAATATATTGTTGTTTTAGAGGTGAAATGTTAGTATAACAGGCAATAGTTATGTTTATTGATTAAAAGATTTGTAATTGGACTCAGACTACTACTTATTATCAATCAATAATTTTACCTTTGAATAATCATCACACAGTTAAAACTTGGTCTGAAGAAACCTCCATTAAACAGGTGTAGTGTTACTATGGTAAATATTACATCAACAGGTGCTTCTATTTGATAACTTTAATATCGTGGCCTTTTTCTGAATTAATTTGGGTGTCAGATTCTACTTACCATAAGATTGTTATTATAGTTCTATAAGTTTCAATACTTTCTGCCGAAACAATAAACAATTACAAAGACATATTGTTCAAAACCAAATTTCAACTTCCATAAAGGGATTATAAAGAGGTTTTCTAAACTTTGTATGTGTATCAGGTTCACTTATATCATCCATTTGCACTATTCAATTTTTAGACATCTGTGGTTCCTGCTATGTCACTATAACTAAACTAAGTGTTTCATCGTCGTCTGTGATACTTGATATTTTGCAAGTGTGACTTTATCAAACACTTAGTTTAAATCAAAATTGCTGGAACCACAGAAATCTGATTAAAAATTGGAATGGTGTAAATTGATGCTATCAGTGTCTGAAACCTCTTTCTATTTCTTTGATCACGCTTGTAGACAAACCTCTGTGACACCTACAATAACCGATCTCAGTCAATCTGTATTCTGTCCACACACTAGATCTATTGCTTAACTTGGATAGTCTATAATTTGGTCTAAATTGGTACCATTGGACAATTGGTGCTTGGAATATGACAGCATTTAAAGTAAAAGGATGGCTTGTCATTTGAAACATTTTCATTTTGTATCAAAGCATTTTTTTTTTTTAGAGCCATCAATAATTTGCATTCACATTAGACAAAGCCAAAAAAAACATGGTTTACACTCTGCTTTGATCAACCTTTAAAATATTTTGTTGTCTACATTAGAAATAACTGATTAGTGGCTAACTACGGCACAAGTGAATTAAAAAATTGTTTCAATTAGCGATTTGAAGAAATTGTTTTAAGTTTGGGTTTTTGAAGAAACTCATGCAACATGTTCAAAATTTTTTATTTTAAAAATGAACCATGACCTATTTTTCAAATTTTTTATAATCAACCGTTCAGTGATTATTATGGAAATCAATTCTATACCATATTTATACTTCAGCTTCCATAAACAAATCAATGAATTTAAATGCTACGTTAACTCTGAATTATCTCCCTTCCTATTTCACAGACCACAATAAAGTGTTGATTACATTATCTGATTATTGTCAATGAAGATTAGCTGGTGAAGTTGTTCATGAGGAAGAGACAGGAAGAGAAGAATTATAGTCTGGAATTTACACATTTAATCTTTTATCGGGTTAGCAACTAAGGCCCTGTGTGCTACAGGCTGGGTATGCAAAATGTCCCTTAACAATTGGAATTATAAAGAGTAGGCTAATGCTGCAGTCATGACAAAAATATTTAGCGCATCATTTTGATTTAATTTTTTTATACTCAATCATCTTGTTAGTTCTCTGGAAGGATAAGACTGGGGTTGTTCACTTATTGTCACTTAGGGTTGAAAACTGGGCTGGGTAGAATAATCAGAATAATTGATTATTGGCGCTCTGAATTCAAATAAAAGTCAACATTATATGATACACAATTATTGGAACTTCCCATTAAATCAGGATTATCATAAAAATTCAGTTTCATTTGTCTTCAACACCAGATATTGAGCATTTTAGTACAAATAATAAAAATCTGTAAAAGCAAAACAATTCCGTCCAGAGCATGACAAAATTGGGTGCAATAATTATAGTAGTTGACTTCCCATACGAGAAGTTCAATCATGTGGTCTTCTCATACGAGAAGTACCATTATGTGGACTTCCCATACGAGAAGTACCATCATGTGGACTTCCCATACGAGAAGTACCATCATCACATCAACGACAAATATCAGAAGATTTCTGAATTAAAAGTTTGATTATTAATTAATCATTGATCGGTAGACTGTCATCGATAAACAATCTCAATTTGCTAATGAATACCCAGCCGTAGTTGAAATGGTCCAACTAAGACTTGTTACCGTAGAGAGTTTCAGATTGAATATAGAGATGTCTGGTAATAATTAAATCATCTCCAACCATTCTAGTTGATATATATATATATATATTTATAATCTTAATGATCAGATATTCAACTCTCATATTTCATGACTTCATTTTAGAATATGTCCTCTATTTTTTAAGGACCGTTGTGCCAATTTTGAAACAGCAAATCAATGAACCAAGCTATTTGTCAACATGATGTTGGGCTATATTTCATGGTGAATAACTAATTTGTTAATATAACTAACATGGTTAATTTGTGTTCCTGTTAGTAAAATGGACTGCTCATATGGTTATTTTTTCAGACCATGGTTGATTTGTAATGGTTATGACATAAAATTTCGTCAATAAATCATAGATTATTAGTGCTACACTTAATAATTTTACAAATAAACAGCTAGATAGCTAAATACAGAATTTTGCAATATACACAGCAGAGCAATATTGTATCTTTTCAGCATTATACTGATATTCATTTAATCACCTGAATCTTTGTTTCCATTATCAGAACCAAAAAATATGGTGAAAAATTGGTGAATGCTGACATGAAATGGAATCTTTGGCAACAGCAAAGTTCTGTGGCACCATGCAAGAACCAGATAAACCACTTGACCATGAAAAATTAGTTCAGTATATACAATTTGGTAAACAATATTGGTTCAACAAAAGTACAACCGGAGTCACTAACCGTTCAAAGGATGATGATAAGGATGGAAAAGACAAAACTGTTTTTGTTGTTTTCTTAAAAAAAAAAAATATTTTGTGGGTTGTCTGCTTCTTGCATTGTTCTACGGAGTTGTAACTTTCTCAAATGTGGTACAAACAGCGATATAAACCTTGAAAACTCTTGTCAACAACATTTACTAAGCTTATTCTTCATCACACTATAACCAATTGACTATCAAAATATCTCTTCTTTATGGACATCACATAATCTGTTGGCAGTCTACAGAAGTACTCTCTAATTTTGATGAGTGGTTGACTGTTTCATTCCGGTCATTATGGTGTCCACGTTCTCTCTCTCTATGATACTCTACTAAATATAGTTTATAGTCAACTTGAGTATATTAGTACAAGATGTTGTTGATACTAATTGATCTATTAGCTTTCTTATTTGACTGATTAGTACTCTACTAATCAATATAGTCTTGACTTATTCTGATCCCTACTTATCATGCTAGCAATGGGGAATTATATATTCCCAGCCTAACTTTTAAGACTCCAGATGCAGGTTTAAGTCCCTTATTGTTCACAACAATCTTGAATCTGGAATTGGATTCACAGTTCACCCCAAATCCATCAAACGTTCTCCTTGAGTGGATACTTTGGACTCAAAACAGAGTTGTCTTTATAGAAATGAAATGGAGTTTCTGCATCTCTGGGCTAATTAGGATGGTCAGAGGTCATGTAGTGTGAAAAGATGAGATTTTTGCTAGCACAGCCACATTAAGTACTGTTCACAATGACAACATTTTCGACAACATGTTGATCAAGTAATCTGGGCAACAAAATATTGGTTCCTGTATACACACGACAACAGTTCGACAACATGCTGCGCAAATTGTTATCATTTATTGGTGGTGACTCCGTTTTTGTTTATATCACATGACTTCATCATAAAACTTGGCAACATCATTTGCATCTCGACAACAAAAATAAACTTGTATTTATTCAGCAACATTTGGACAACATGTTGTCGACAACATTTTTGACAAAATACACAAATGACCTGTATATTTCTAAAACTGTTTATCCTACCTCGAAAATAAATAGAATTGATTTAACAATATGTGGGTTGACAATCTGAACGTTTACTAAAATATATATCATTAACTTCTTCCCCCAACTATAACAAAATTAGAGAGTAATATTTCTAAAAACAGATTTCACAATCCAATACATCTATAAATGAATAAAAACTGAATTAATTTAAATAAATCAAAACGATCTGAATAGATAAAAAGGTCATATGTTCTTAATCTAACAAAATCAATTTGACCTGCTTGTCCTCAACATTCTCAGTACATAAACTTTGGTAACTTGACATATTCAATTTATATATTCAAATACAACAGTTAAAATATCTTTCATGCACAGATATTTCTTTAAAATATTGCTCCTTTCAATTGAAAACTTTGAATGTTTCTGTCAACAAATTAACCATTAGTTGGTCTGATTTGCTAAGCAATCTAAACCATGCCTTGTGCTATTAAGCATTCTCTACCAGATTTTGATGATTTGATAAGCAATTTAAATCATTATTTAAATTTTGTATATTAAATTGCATCTTATTTTTTTCTATTTCAGAATTATGATACTAGTGAATCAAAATTACGAAGAGAATTTGAAATATATGGTCCTATCAGAAAGGTAAACTTTATTTCTTATTTATTCATTAATTGATAGACACCATAACAGCTAGTATATAATATTTAGCCTAGTGTGCGATATCAAAATCCGCTGGTAGCGAACATTAACTTGTCATCTATCAACCAACCATTCCAAACATTATGATCAAAATTTTTAGATTCTAAACATGCAAAACAATTTAGAAAAAACGGCTAAAATTTGTTTGCAGTATTAACTATAAGCTGGTGTACTTGTTCATGATCTTCCATTGGCACCCATTTCTGATAAACTGAAGATGAATGTCCTCAAAATATACAGACAGCTAATGTAAAAGTCTAGGGTTTAATGTCATCAATGGCTGAAAGAATAACTTTAGATTTTTCAACCTGGTAGATATTAAGATAGGACAGTATCTGTGTGTGTGTGTGAGAGGCTGTATTGCTTAAATGTTTGAGTGTTTGAATCTCATTCATTGCACACTGCATAGTGTTTGCCCATCTTCACTTCGACCAATTTGGAGTAGAAAAGTAGGATGTAAAACTCCATTTCTTTCCTTTCATTTCATATCTTTTTTTTTTCGTTCCAATAGACTTATTATTAAGTAAAATATGTAGTAAAACTCCATTTCCTTCCATTCATAGCTTTTCTTTCATTCCAATATACTTAAGTAAAGTATACATGTATTTGCTGGGCTGTCTTGTATGTACCAATATGCGCTGCACGTTTTAAAGTCCATGTTTATTCTAAGTTCCTATAGGCATTAAACAGCAAGACGTTAAATTTGATTAGATATTGTGCAATAATTTAATGATTTTATTAATCACTGATAACATCATTTGAACTCTGTTAACTAGATAGACAAAAATCAATATCGTATTAATCAAAACATGAAAATGAGATTTTGACCAAGATTAGTTAATAATGATAATTATAAAAAAAACTTCACGCGAAAACGACTAGCTGAATTGATTTATGGGTTTTAGAAATAAAAACTACCTGACAAGATAGCTTTTTTCTCTTCCAACATATTGGATACTTGTTAATTGTTTTATCTTTTGATATCTTTCAATTAATTATTTATTAATTTTCACGCCTTTTTCTTTGAACTAATTCATCATTCAAATTATCTTCTGTAGAAACTTGTTAGAAATTCTTTTGGCAATTTATTTGAAAAATTGATAGCTAAATGTTCTGCTTAGTGTGCATAAAGTAATTCTGGCTTAAAGTTCTTGATAGAACTTTTTGAATATTGAAATATGATTGACATATAACAACGTAATCTCTAACACATTGACATGTTTAACTTTGTTCAAGGTCAGATTTCATGTCGTCAATAACTGTTCAAGGTCAGATTGTATGTCGTCAAATATTGTTCAAGGTCAAATTGTATATCAACAGTGAATGTTCAATGTCAGATTGTAAGTCATCAAAAATTGTTCAAGGATAGATTTTGATGTCATTAAATTGTTCAAGGTCACATGTTATGTTATTAAAGTTCGGATTGTATCTTGTTCAATAGTCAAATTCAAGGTCAAAATATATGTTATTCAACAGGGTTAATTGTTAGATTGTAGAAACCAAATTTTAAGGTCAGACTGTATATTAATTTAACACTGTTCAAGGTCAAATAAGCTGTATGTAATGAACCAATGTTCAAGGTCAAATAATACTATGTAATAAACCAATGTTCAAGGTCAAATAATACTATGTAATAAACCAATGTTCAAGGTCAAATAAGACTGTATGTAATAAACCAATGTTCAAGGTTAAATAAGACTGTATGTAATAAACCAATGTTCAAGGTTAAATTGTATATTGAATGTGACTATTTAGAGACAAAGATTTGATGAAGACTCAATCGGTTTCTATTCTTTATCAAATCGAAAACTGCTTGTAAATAAGTAAAATTTTGTTATGATGAAATGTCCAATAAAGTATAATGCAACAAAAAAGAAGAAATTAATCAATACTCACTGATTAAACCTATTTCAAACGTTACTTAATATTGTTAAAAAAATCACATCCAATCATCTGTTTGTGTAATTAAGAAATTATCTGATTTATTTGTAGTCTGATAAAATAATTTGTTTGACTTTAGGGAATCGGCATTACACTTGATTTACCTATCAGATAATTGATGAGCGAGTTTTACTGACCTCCTTCCTACATTGATTATAATTCCAGATATCACCCCACTCGTCCCGCGTCTTTAAACGCCTGATAACAGAAAGATTGAACAAATTTGTTGAATGATAGTAAATTTGATGTCAATTCACTAGGGATGGTTATAACTAAGGATGGTTTAAGCATATCTGGTACAAAACTTAACATGTCCTTGTCTTTCTCTTAAAGGGATTGTAAAGTGGTTTTCTAAACTTTGTATGTGTATCGGGAACACTGATAGCATTAATTTGTGCCTTTCCAATTTTCCATACAATTCTTATACAAGTTACCACTATTTGCATATTAAAGACCAAAATCTATCATGCCCTAACAAAGTATTATAGAAACATTTCATGATTTTGAATGTATGAACTATAGTATCATCTTCTGTATTTTAATTGAAATTTCCCTCATTTCACACTGCATGGTATTTCCCCGTCGTCATTAGCCCAACAGGTGCTAAAACGTGAGATGTAAAACACCATTTCATTTCATTTCAGTATTTTAATTGAAGTCAATCAAGAATCTCTGAATCTGATTCTTTGATGCAAAACTTAAATGACTTTGATGCATAATTTGTCTTGAAGACATATTAGTCAGCAGCAGGAGTTGTAGTCATAATTCTTTTAGACTAGAAGATTGTTGAATACTTGGGTAGAAAAAGCCAGCTGTTTATTTCGCCTGTGTAATTTCTTATGCAGTTGTCTCTACCACCCAGAATCTTGTAATATACTGTCTGGCTTAGTGAACCAGATATACCAAATGGTAATGTTTGATATTAAATAAATAACTCGACCTCACTGATCCCATTAAATCAACGTTGACCCTGTCATAGGAATGATTTGGGTGAGATGGTAGATAGAAAATATTAACTTTATAACCTATTACTCCATTCAAAGTTCACTAACTCTGGTTAAAGATGTCAGATATTCTATCATTTTCTCTTTCTCAATATTACAATCCCCCCTCATCAATCTTCATTTCACCAGGCAATCGTAATTTCATCCTCCTTATATATTTAACTGGATTTTACATTTGTGATCAGGATTGAATGAAGCGTTTACTTAATTACATATCACAACAATTGATATTGGCCCTGCTTACATTGTCTGTAGGCTTGTTCAATAACAGCATTGAACTCTTCTTATAAATATTGTGGTCATCTGCTTGCTTCAAATCTTCATTATGGTACTTGAAAACAGGATTCAATCCCAGCATAGGTCGGTATTGTACCTTTTGAATTATTGAACCTGGTTTCATCCTGGTCATGAAAAAGGGTTCAGTTGTTCAGATGGGACTGAAGCCCTGATTGCTACAGGCTGTGCTTGTGAAATATCCATGGACAGTTGGAAATAGAATAATAATAGTAGGCCTATGCTACTATTTTGGCGAAATTACAAACTGAATGGAATTCTTTGGTCTAAGAAAATTAGGCTTATGGTGCAGACTGGCAAAATTTACCCACTGCACACTGAATGGTGTTTGCCCATCCTTATAAGCCTAATCAGGTGCAGAAATGTTGACTGTTAAACTCCATTAAGTAGTACTTGTTTGAAATTAAAAATTTAATGAAACTTCACAAGAAATTTAAAGACAATATAAATATAATTGAAAGGTATCAAAGTAGCTTATCCATAAAAGTTTTTTCCACCAATATAAATTCTATCCATCATTACAATGGCAGTGATATAACACCAAGAGTATGACCCTACCACCCATCAGTCTTGAGAACATGATCAACAACAAACATATAAAATTGTCTGTAGTCAAGAGGAATCACTTGTTTCCGCTCTGATCCGTGCTGGCAGGTCATCCTACTTTAATTGAATCAATAAGACAAATGGCTTGTGAGTAACTAGTTGTTCAACATGAGATGCCAATCTTCCATCTCTTTGGTACATCTGTATAATTCTAGTCTTCCGAGAATTACAAAGCTCTAGTAATTGTGAGATGAATGTCAGGAGAACTGAAGTCTTAAGCTTCTTGTTAATGCTCTTAGTTTAAACAATGCTCTTAGTACAAACAATGCTCTTAGGTCAAATAATGCTCTTAAGGCATGATGTACCTGGTTTCAACCAGTCAGTGATGCAGGTCAGAAGGGCTGATATGGAAAAGGGACTAGTCGTTCAGATGGAAGATAAGAACGGCCCTGTGTGCTACAGTCTGTTAAAGATCCCTCTACAGTAGGAAATTGAAAATATGTGTAAGCTTATGCATCTGTCCTGGCAAAATTCCCCTTATTGCACACTGCATAGCATTTGCCCATCCTCATTAGCTCATACAGGTGCAGAAAAGCAGGACGTAAACTTCTTTTCAAACAATGCTCTTATTTCAAACAATGCTCTTATTTCATACATTGCTTTTATTTCATACATTGCTCTTATTTCATACAATGCTCTTATTTCAAACAATGCTCTTTTTTTTCTCAAGACAGACATACTTGATTGTTCAGTATTATACCTGACGGGTGTAACAACGAAGCAGACCATGACGCTTATTTTTTTTTGTAACACCTGATGGTTCTTCTCTTTGGAGTAGTCAACTACTATATTCCTTGATTTTTCCATGTTTTTGGATGCGATTTGGATGAACGTAATTGTTCTGCTCAGACAGATTGAATGGGCCTCTGTCAGAATTTTTAGTTTTCAGATGGGGCATTGCCCTTTGTAAAGACATGGCCCTGGCTCTCAAGAGGAACTAAGTAACTATTTAGTTGGTCATTGTATTACCACCAGTTCAACAATAGTCTAGTGAATCCATTAAACTTCTCCTGTGTTTATAGTTGAATTGTCTGGGCAATGTCGGCAATGATAGATCTAGTTACCTTACATTAATGACATTTGTTGAATCATTGGAGGTTCAGTTGAGTTCAGAATCCAGTCAAACCTTCGCCTATCATCTTCTAGTAAAATTAGTTTCAGAGCACATTGTATTAAATTAATCTCAAAGTTTCATTCTAATTTTAAAGCGATGCCACCTCTTAGAATGATCGCAAAATTTTCAAACTTGGTCTATCAAGTATATATTCATCAGTGAACTTACCTCGTGTAATAACTCTACTATACATAACCTGTATAATCTCATAAATGCAAAAAATTACACCAAATATAAAAGTAAAAAAATGCTAACAACATTTTTAAGCGTTTTTCAATACAAACTTTTAAATTTTATGGAGATACTTACTTGATGGATGTTTTCGGTGTTGTTTGTATATTACTCGTATTGAAATGGCCAAGTTTGAGAATTTTGATTTCGCGATCATTCTAAGTCTCATGGATAAATTGGAAGTAAACTAAAAGAATTGATCCATATAAACATAAACATATAAGATGAACTACATAAAATAAAAACATTTGAAAAATTCAACAAGCGCCAAGCACTTTTAACAAATATTGTTATTAAAGTATGTTTAGAACATGATAATAAACTGACAGTGATTTGTGTGTTTTTTATTAGAAAAAGATGAAAAATGCTGTTAATATACCAAATATACGAAAACAATCATTTGTATTCATTACTTTTTGAGAGCTCAATTAATGTATCTCTTGTCAAGCTAGAGAAAATATTAGAAAAACATTTGTTCTCGATTAAAACCCGTACATCACTCTTAAAGTTTTTAACCTGGCAATTAATTGAATGAAAATAATCAGCCTTGAAACAAAAAACTGACGAGATATTTTTGGCATCAAAAAAGATTGAAATGGAGAAAAAAAAAGCGTTACTGCTTCTGATACTAATTGGTAGCAAAACATATAAATCGACAAACTGACTTGCGTTGAAATTAAAATAAAAGAGTCTTTGAAAACATTAAACATCTGGAACAAAACTACTTAAAAGTATTTCCATGTTCCAAGTGCTGTGATTAGAGTTGTGTGGGGAATTATTAACGGTTTGAAAGAATTCACATTGATTTCGACCGTATGATTTTGTTTTAGGCTCGTTATCTAAATGATTACCAATTTTTTCAAATTTGTTAAGAATATTATGAAAGACTTGATATATAGATTTAGGTTCTACTTGAATTAAAGGGAGCCTGGGTTCAAGGACTTTATCCGAACGTGGGTTGAGATTTTTCAACCTGATTCCATGTCTGTGATGCAGGTCAGAGAGACTGGCTGGAAAAAAGGTATTTGGATAGTAATATAAACCAAAGACTTGTGTGTACAGTCTAAGCTTAAGCATTGAAAAGTAGGATGTAAAAAAAATTAATTTCAATTAAAAAACCTTTGATTTTTAGCATGAAAAATTAGATGTCATGAAAGGATGTAAACAAAATCAAATTTTGATTACGAAATTTTCCGAAAAAATAATAAGTTATTTCCGAGATTACATGCTGTCTTCTATAAAATATTAGTCTGGTTCTAAAGGGTAAGCACAAGATTAATGATATTTTGACAATGATCATTTTCTTTTGTTGTGTCATAGATTTACAGATATTTCAGTTTCTGATGTGGATGAATATGTCTATTAGCCTTTAACATTATTATTTTTTATGTGAAAAATGGTGTTTATCAGATACTGTAAATATATAATGTAAAAATATTAATGGTCGCTTTTTGAGCTTCAATAGCTGAACAGAATGTCGCTCTCAAACAGTTTCAAAATAATGCACAAAAAAATTTGAAACTTAGATATTTTTTGATGTACCGTATTTAACACAAGGAAGAAATATTCACATTTTGCCAAGATATGATGACATCTAACTATAAAAAACAAATAATGAGAAAAAAAATATTCTTACAGCTTCTGTTGCAGCTGGAGCAGCTGGAGTAGCTGTAGCAGCTTGAGCTGCATGTGTAGCTGAATTAACCTTGATAGAAACTCTTCGGGCAGCTGCTATGGATATCCTACGAAGGTACACATCGTTTTGCATAGATTTTTCTGGCAAGTGGTTGGTAGGGTAGGCATGCATATTTGGCATTTATAGCACCATTGAGTACCTGCCATAACCAAAACGTTAATCCTTAGAACATATAATCCAGATAGCATCCAGTTGTCTTCTTACACAACGATTCCATGAACCATTTATAGAATTCACAAAGAGAGTTGGGAACACTTGGTTAACGATTAATACGAAAGGAACCGAGACAAAAACCTCATTGGACGAGGAACAATATCACTAACTAATATCTTGTAGGTTTATCGCACTTTATAATAATATTTTTATCTATATCCAAGTCGGAGATTTGAAAAGTAAATAATGTCTTAACCAATCATTTAGACTGGCAGTAATGACGTTTTCGTTAAATTGACGTAACTAATTTGATCAAGTTGGTAGTAGCCGAAATCTTAACGACCGGTCAGAAACTTGCTCATTTATTAGAAAAGTTTTTCAGCCTTTCTTAATCACCGTCAATAAATCTAAAAGCAAATAAATGACAAATGAAAGATCGATATTTGATATATAGAATCAATAGATTTCTAAATGGACTGATTTTTCTCGACAAAAACTGGTCGACGGTAGATTACACCTCCTCGTAGACAGGCCATGTTATTTCAGTAAAGTGCCGGTGTATATAAGCTAGTGATTGGCTAACTAATAACTGATTTACTGATCAATACCCAATCAATAATGATAAAGCTGTAATTGATAAATAATGGTCTCAGAAAATGACGTCTACCACCTATAGAATCTGATCTCATCCAAATCGCAGGATTTGCAAAGAATGTCTATAAAACGAGACAAACTGGGTGGAATTAGGTCATTAGATCTATGACCCCTGAACAGATTTCTAGTGATTACAGACTTTGGCTTTTATTCTGAGTTTAATCTGCTTAATTCCATTTCAATCGCGCCTAGTTAGATTAGATCATTGCTTTACTCGTCTTTTGTTATGTTAATATCGAGCACTTAAACCTCCGTGGAGGTAATTGGTGATTTAAATAAGTCAGATTATTAACTTTTATATATTGTATCAAGTCAGAACATGGCTGGTAGAAAAAATCAAATATCGGTAATTGATTAATAATTACAAACAATCTTTTCTGAACACATTTTCCACTTTAGACTGATTTGCTATTATATAGATGAAAATAAAGTGATTATTGAGCCGTCAACAGTTAGACAGTTTTTCTTCATATTTTTGTCAAGTAGACAACACTTTAAATCAAGTAGCAGTTGAAATGCTGGGCAATTTTTTTGGATTGTTAGCACGCAAGAGACAAATCTTTCTAAAAATAACGCGAAATAGAAAAAGATGATTAAGAACCTGCCACTTGTCAAAGATTATTAATATTACAATCTTTTTATCAGCGTAGGTGGAACTAGTATAGAAATTTATTTTTCTACGTTATGAGTTTCGATTAGACTTCAGCAAGGTCCACAAATAGTAAATTCATATCCATCCATTGATATTTACATTGTCCTCATATATAAATCCAAGTTATAAGTATTTTAAATCCTCGCTACACAGATTCAAAATAGGTATGGTACTGCAAAGTTCTTTGAATTTATTCCATTTCATATTCTTCCATCATTCTTAATGTTCTGGGAGTTTTAAGATAAATCCTAAATTTTTCGAAGAATTGTTCAATGGTAACTAATTTCCTTAAATCCAAATATTCCATTATTTCCTGATAGTCTAAATGTACTTTGAGATTAATTTCTCAAGATTCCATGCACAAGTATTCCATTATAAGTAATTCTGTTTCATCTGTGGTGCACAAATTATTTCTGTCGTCATGTCACAATTCCGGTAAAGACTTATTTCAAGTGTCTAGAATAATCCTGATCTGACATTTTCACACTAACCTATATTTCAAGTCGCAGGGAATTATCTGAGATCTTTAGAAACTTTCAATGGCTTCTCTTCAAAGTTGACAACTTCTTCCACATAAATAACAAAAGATGATTTTCTTTTTCAACATACTTGATTTCACCAATAGATTTTGATTTCTGGAGGTTGAAATTAACGAGGTTTCTAAGATACACAAAATCTAATCAGTATTCGGACCACAGTTCTATTATCAGAACTTTAAGAGACACGGAAACCAACAGACACATGGTTGCTTCTTGATATAGGTGTCACTAATGACTCAATTCAGGCCTTTGTTAACCAGAAACTAGAAAATTTATATATTTCATTTCATTTCTAATGGATTAGTCTAGGGGGACTGAGGTTTTTATCTTTTTTTTGTTGGCACGGGTCCTGAAAGCTAAGTATGCCTGCCATCTTATCTAGCTGACTGCCATGTTGTAAAATAATCTTCCGTTTTGTTATCAATTTGTAAAAAATATTTGTTTATTTAAATTATGAACATTTAGAGTGCATTATTGCGTTTTCTGGTTTGAAATATAAATTCTGGTTAAAAAAAATTAATATTTATCTTGAACATTGTATGCAACCACTATTGGTCAAATAACATCCCAAATGATTCTGTTACAACTTGCCAAGAAATGTGTGAATGAGTATTACTACAAAATTTTATACACCTATTGCTCTCGATTTTTCCATGTTTTTTAATGCGATCGGAATTGTTTTGTTTGTACGGATTTTTATTGCATAGTTTTCAGTTTAATTTAACAAAAGTGTGCAGAATTGTCATAATATAACCATGTAATTTAAGTCATTAATTGAACAATAAATGTTTGAAGAATACAGTAAGTTATAGAAACAAGTAATTCATTATGAAAACAGGACCAGTGATCTGATTCCATCAAGACAGTACATAACAAGATTATTAACTGTTAAAAGTACCTCTATAATATTTGTCAGTTGGGCTGATATGGAAAAAGTGTCCAGCAGTTCGGATGGAACAATAAACTGAGGCACCATAATTATGCTACAGGCTGTACATTTCCACGCTTTGGTCCTTTGCAGTTAGAAATTGAAAAAAAGAGTAGGTAACACCACTGTTCAGGCAAAATTTCCCTTATTGTACACTACATGGTATTTGCCCAATAGGTGCTTAAAATTAGTACAAGAAATTTTATTTCATTTCGATAGTACTTTGTTCTGTAAAGTTTGATATCTTTACCAATGTTAAAGCTATGATAGTATTTTGAGAATTGATAGAATTCATCACAAGTTGATCTAGTACCTATATGAAGTATGATGGAGTAGACAATGATTAGTACCTAGTTACTATATCATCTTAGTCTTGTTGGTACTAGAAGATATGATTAGTAGACCGTGTAGTAGAAGACCTATTGGATTAGTACTAGAGATTAGTATTTGACATATAATATTATAGGACTTCTCAGCTTATCTCTAAGATATATCTTTCAGTATTATACTCAATTTCATCCTTTAGACCTTAAAGGGCCAATCTGCTTTTTTGAAAAAAGTTTTCATTGGCAAAAAAATCGCAAATGCTACCTGAGAGTATTTTTAAAGTATATACTTATTGTATCTCTATACCTTCTTGATCAAACTGAATTTGGTTTTAAAGGGTTCATTACAAGCAGGGAGTACTTATTGCTAATTAAGCAATTTGACCTAGTTTTGGTGTTTGCCCTTTAAATGGCTCAATATTTCTAGCTGAAACACAAGAGGGACATTTTTCTACAATTAGGCGTTTATTTTACTCAAATCCGTAGTTTCCTATCAGCATCCAGAGAACATAACACACTTAAAAATCTTACGTAAGGTTTTTAAAAAATTTAGCATGATTTTAGCGTTTAAAAATTAACGACTGGATTTTTTTAGTTAAAACTTTCAGATACATTAAAGGGCACATAGTTACAGATTTTGGTGTAAAGTTTTCACAAATTTGAGCAAAAAAAATTCAGACTGTCCCTTTAATCATGATCTTATCTGTTTTAGCCTCCTGCAGGCCTTTTTCTGTTTTATAAGATTTCTCTTAAAAGGGATTGCAATAATTTGCATTATTCCAAAATTCAGATATATCTTTGGTTGAAGAAATTCCATTTAATTAAACAGAGTCTTTGATTAAGTCATTCCGAGAAAAAATCGCAGTCACCTTTGTTGGTATGCATCATCACAAATAATAAAAATCCGTACAAGCAAAACAATTCCGTTAATCAAAAATCTCGTCCAGAGGAAAGCATGACAAAATCGGGTGCAACAATTATATAGTAGTGGACTTCCCATACGAGAAGTACCATCAGGTGTTTCGAAAAGAGTAAGCATGGTCGCTTCCACAAACAAATGGAATAGTTTGAGCCACTAAAACAATTTTTATACGCCCACATTGAAATGTGGTCGTATATTGCCGTCGCCCCTGTCCGTCCGTCCGTCCGTCGGTCCGTCCGTCGGTCCGTCTGTCCACGCGATAGAGACCACAATTTTGGTTGGATTTGAATGAAATTTTGTATGTAGGATTATATTCATAAGATCTCGGACAAGTTCGAATTTGGGTTCGATTCGACAAAAATTCACGGAGTTTTACACCCAAAATAAGTCAAAAATGGCTTGTGAACGCGATAGAGACCACAGTTTTGGTTGGATTTGAATAAAATTTTGTTTGTAGGATTATATTCATAAGATCTCGGACAAGTTCGAATTTGGGTTCGATTCGACAAAAATGTACGGAGTTTTACACCCAAAATGTGTTCAAAATGGCTTGTGAACGCGATAGAGACCACAGTTTTGGTTGGATTTGAATAAAATTTTGTATGTAGGTTTATATTCATAAGATCTCGGACAAGTTCGAATTTGGGTTTGATTCGACAAAAATTCACGGAGTTTTACACCCAAAATGCGTTAAAAAATGGCTTGTGAATGCAATAGAGACCACAGTTTTGGTTGGATTTGAATACAATTTTGTATGTAGGTTTATATTCATAAGATCTCGGACAATGTCGAATTTGGGTTCGATTCGACAAAAATTCACGGAGTTTTACACCCAAAATACGTTAAAAATGGCTTGTGAACGCGATAGAGACCACAGTTTTGGTTGGATTTGAATAAAATTTTGTATGTAGGATTATATTCATAAGATCTCGGACAAGTTCGAATTTGGGTTCGATTCGACAAAAATGTACGGAGTTTTACACCCAAAATGTGTTAAAAATGGCTTGTGAACGTGATAGAGATCACAGTTGTGGTAGGAATTTAATAAACTTTTGTGTGTAAATATCTGAACACCATCCAACAAAAATTAAGATAGTAACATTCCTTGATATATTGACAATTTATGGTAGTAAGTGGGCGTATATTGCTAGGCAACCACTTGTTTTTTTTAAGAAGACCTCTTTACATTCCCTTTAAGAGTGGTTTATACTCGTGGACAAATATAGAAAAGTTTCTGTCAGGCAAATTTTCTCTTCATCGCATACAGCATGGCAAGGAGGTTGCTGGTGACAATCCTTGTCATGATATGAAAAATTTTATTATACCAATTTCTAAATTCTGTCTCAATATAGGAAGCCTCTTCTGGAATAGCTGTTGCCAATGCCAGAAAAACCTTCTTCCAAACATGTTTGTGATTATTTGTAGTGATGGCCAGTCTGTGTCAGTTTATGCCAACAGAATTAGTAAACTGTTATTTTAACCTTACAGTGACTATTAATATAAATGAATTATAGAGGAGATTATTTATGTTATATTTATTAAAATAATAAATACTTATATATTTATCATATACTTTCCTATAGTCAATCCCTTTCATATTATCATGATATATGGCTCTATATTGACATGATAGAAAGGCTTGCGATATATGTTTTTGTTTTTGTGGTGTTGAGGCCATGGCCACTGAAGGAAGTCATAGCATAATAACAAATTGTTATTAGTTGTTTAAGCAGAGCCCTGGACCTGGAGGCTTAGGCAACCCTCTCAACCTCGTGCGTTGTCTGTTGATTTTGTCAACATAACTTTTGTTTTCAAAATGAAAACCTTGAACAAAACAATGAAATCCCAGTGAGATCGCTCAAATATTTAAAAAGATTCTTTAGTCTACATGTATACTTTTACAATTGTAAAAACTTGGTATTCAGAAATCTTAGGTCCTTCTCCAAAAATTACAAAAAAAAAACATCCAAGATAAATGATATTATATATTCTTATTTATGGTGTAACAGAACAATAATTATAGAGTGTTGACAGTTAATAAAGTGATTTATTTCTCAAGGTTGTTGACTTGAGATTTTTGTCTGCTGCTGTTGATTTTATAATGATCAAGATTGATATTGATTAACTTCTGCATAGATAACAATAATGTTATTAAAACCCAATGCAGACAAGGGATATTTCTGTCGAAGAACAGAAGCATCAGCCAAATATTTTTGTTTTCCGTTATCCAAAGACGACAAACATATCCCCGCAGACGAACAAAATTTTAGCTCGAACAATACGCCAGCGCCACGGAAAATCACACGACCTCAAATTAGCTCCGTCCATTTTGAGTGTCATGTGGTCTGGCTTTGAACGCTGATTGGTCTTTCATCAATAAATGTTCGGTGCTAATGTTCGTTGTTAACGCAATTCTCACGAACATTTTTGTTCGAAACTTCTTTTTTTTTATGATTGTGCGCCTAAAAGTTCCTTGTCTGCGTTGGGCTTTAAGTGGCAAAACAAAGCAAGTCCTTAGTGTGTAATTTCTCACAATGACTACTGTATGGTGTTGGCATGCTCTAGTTAGCCTAAACAACAATATTATCAAGGCAGCAAACCGTTTTAAATAGCTTCAGATATAAGGTAACTTTTCATCATATACAATGCTCCTTCAAATATTCAGTATGGCCCACTACCAAAGATTGCTCATATTTTGTTAAGGGATCTGGGAGGGTCCCAAAAGGTGGTGTGGTATTTTATTAGCAAAGTAATTGCTTTTATCTTTAAAAAAAAAAAGCAGGTTTTCAATTAATTGTCATTATGCAGATCGGAGGGACAAACTGGAAAAGTATAAAGTGTTTTTTTGCATGAGACAATAAACCAAGGCCCTGTGTGCTCAAAATCTCTCAACAGTTAGAAATTGAAAAAGAGTGGGCTAATGCCAATGTCCTGGCAAAATTTCCCTCATTGCACACTTCATGTATAAGAGACAATGTTGGTTTAATGCAAATGTGTTTGAAAACTTTGTAAAATTACTTTAATTTCATGTATCTTCTAACAAATGTAACTGACTATAAAGGATTTGAAAAATGATATAGTGTTCTTACTATTGGTAATCAATAAGCTACTTTTCTATAGATGAGATTTTTGTTTTGTTTCAAGAATTGATTGGACTGAACAATTTCTTTCAACAATTACAGTAATAAGCTTTTCACCATTCAACGATTTATAATCTTAACATATCGTACTTGTCAACAGATCTGTATACCTTGAAATGAGCAATGAATGCCTTTTGTATTTACAAATATTGTCTCTTAATCCCCTGATAAAAGAAAATATCAATTGCAGTTTTAATGAATTTAATGCATTTTTTCTGACCCTTGAATTTATTAAATGAACTAGCTAGTCTTTTCTGGTATAAACTGTGTGTCTTTTCTTGTATAAATGAACTAGCGAGTCTTTTATTGTATAAATGAACTAGCTAGTCTTTTCTTATATAAACTCTAGTCTTTTCTGGTATAAACTTTAGATACCATAGTCTTTTATTGTACATTTTTCTACTGTAAAGCTAGTAAGATTCTTGCAAACTAGTAAGGTGTTTCTCTTATGAACATAGTCTCTTCTTGTATAAACTTGCTTTTCTTTTCTATTATGAAATATTTCTTAGTTTTGTGTTAAAAGTCTAATAATCTTGTCATTAGCTATTTTTTTTTTCTTAAGATAATCTTGTTTTACTTTCAATTTAATTTAATTTCAAAAAGGATTCTTGTTGGATGTAACAAATAAATATGTTTAATAATTTGTTTTTGGGCAAGAGGTCAACAAAAATATATACCTTGTTCTCATCTTCTCCACGATCCCATACAAACAATGACTGGTTAGTATGCATAGTTATTACTCCAAATCATTATAGTTCAGATACACATATTTTACTATACAGTTACAGTTATAATCCTAAACACAACCTTTTTATTCAGCTACATCCTTAATGCATCACACTTCTTAATATTTGGCACTTAAAATTACTCTGGTATTTCATCTAGATTGTTGAAAGGCTTTTGATAAGATCACTGTATGTTGAGTGGCAGTAGGCAGGGTGCTGTACTCGCTCCAATGTTATTTATGTGATGTGTAAAATATCTGAACTGTACTGTCTGGTGTTAAGAAGTGGGTAGTGAAGATTTGTCAGCAAGATATTTGGCTTGGGTTTGTTTGGTGAACTACACCTGTGTTATCATTCGGTACTTAGTTTGGTATGTAGTTCTCAATCACATTACTGGTGATTACTGGTTGAGTTCTATCAAACAGGTTAATACAAACCACACCCTTTTCTGCACCATGTAACCAATTAATCCAGCTGCACCATCAGTTACACTTCAAAATATTCTGCTCAAAACTGTTAATTCAAGATATGATTTCATTTGATGTGTAGTACTTAACTTTAATCCTTATGGTGCATTCTTAATTACAAAATAAAAAATTAAAGATAGGTTTATGTTGACACATTGAAAATTGTCCTCTTCACAATTATCATCGGTAACATTAAAAAGTTTCCATGCTGCAATTTTCTATCCAGATTTCAGTTTGTTGTCTGTCACTCATGACTTTTGGTTATATTTCTGAAGGCATCCTGTACAACATGTTCCCCAATGTAACTTGGTATATTATATATAAAGAAAGACGTCTGGCACCATGTTATACATTAGGAAATTTGGTTTCAATTAGTATGAAGACAAGGGAAATTCTCACTGTACATTCCTAGTATGTCATCATGTATAGTGTGTTCTTTATTTCTTACTCAATATCTACTGTGCAGTTATTACCTTTACTATATTTCTTATATACTTTTCTATTGTCTGTATTCAATAATATGTGGTGTTTCATCGACCAGATCTCTAACCCTTGTCAGTGATGCAGGTCTGAGAGACTGACAAGGAAAAAACGTTCGAAAGGGACAATAAATCGAGGCCCTTTGGTGTTGCAGGCTGTGCACATAAAAGATTCTTCATAGTGGGAAATTGAAAAAAAAATGTGCTTGTTCTGGCAAAATTGTCCTCATTGTACATGACATTGTCCATCTTCATTAGACCAATTTGGTTTTAAATATTATGAAATATTTACTCATTTATTGATATATACTTCCTCAAATGCAAGGTTCATTAGCTGCTACCAATCTATTGCCAATGTGTTCACATGGATTTTGAGATTTGTTTTACGGTTGAGATCGTTCGTGCTTGGTTTTATTATCTTGATTATATTGGAATATATAACTCAGGCAAGTCCCACTTTAGAATTTTTCCACTCTGATTTTCATGTATAAAATCAAAAAATGGCATCTTTATATTAGTTGAACTGTTAACAACTTGGGTTCAATATAACATGTAAAATGTGCAGTCTGAATATCATACAGCTTCACATGTAACAAACTGATGCCAAAAAAAACTTGTATTATCATGTATAAAATTAATGCCATTTACACTTGATTTCAAGACTTTGTTTTCAATTTGAATGTGCCACATGTTATAACATTTGTGAAGAATGTTGAAAGACAAGTAATTAATATGAGCATGATGTGGTTGCCTGTTTTATATCATCAACATTTTTATTTGGTCATCTGGTTTGGCTTGGCAAATCTCATCTCAAGTACTGTATACACTGACAACATTTTTACAACATGTTGGCCAACAAATCTCGGCAACAACATATTGGTTCTTGTATACACACAACAACATGTTGCACAAAATGTTATCATTCATTGGTGGCAGTGCCTCGTATAAGGAATTGTTACTGGGCGGCAGTTAATTGAACAGGCAAAGTTTTGCTGGTGACAATCCTTGTCATGATATGAAAAATTTTATTATACCAATTTCTAAATTCTGTCTCAATATAGGAAGCCTCTTCTGGAATAGCTGTTGCCAATGCCAGAAAAACCTTCTTCCAAACATGTTTGTGATTATTTGTAGTGATGGCCAGTCTGTGTCAGTTTATGCCAACAGAATTAGTAAACTGTTATTTTAACCTTACAGTGACTATTAATATAAATGAATTATAGAGGAGATTATTTATGTTATATTTATTAAAATAATAAATACTTATATATTTATCATATACTTTCCTATAGTCAATCCCTTTCATATTATCATGATATATGGCTCTATATTGACATGATAGAAAGGCTTGCGATATATGTTTTTGTTTTTGTGGTGTTGAGGCCATGGCCACTGAAGGAAGTCATAGCATAATAACAAATTGTTATTAGTTGTTTAAGCAGAGCCCTGGACCTGGAGGCTTAGGCAACCCTCTCAACCTCGTGCGTTGTCTGTTGATTTTGTCAACATAACTTTTGTTTTCAAAATGAAAACCTTGAACAAAACAATGAAATCCCAGTGAGATCGCTCAAATATTTAAAAAGATTCTTTAGTCTACATGTATACTTTTACAATTGTAAAAACTTGGTATTCAGAAATCTTAGGTCCTTCTCCAAAAATTACAAAAAAAAAACATCCAAGATAAATGATATTATATATTCTTATTTATGGTGTAACAGAACAATAATTATAGAGTGTTGACAGTTAATAAAGTGATTTATTTCTCAAGGTTGTTGACTTGAGATTTTTGTCTGCTGCTGTTGATTTTATAATGATCAAGATTGATATTGATTAACTTCTGCATAGATAACAATAATGTTATTAAAACCCAATGCAGACAAGGGATATTTCTGTCGAAGAACAGAAGCATCAGCCAAATATTTTTGTTTTCCGTTATCCAAAGACGACAAACATATCCCCGCAGACGAACAAAATTTTAGCTCGAACAATACGCCAGCGCCACGGAAAATCACACGACCTCAAATTAGCTCCGTCCATTTTGAGTGTCATGTGGTCTGGCTTTGAACGCTGATTGGTCTTTCATCAATAAATGTTCGGTGCTAATGTTCGTTGTTAACGCAATTCTCACGAACATTTTTGTTCGAAACTTCTTTTTTTTTATGATTGTGCGCCTAAAAGTTCCTTGTCTGCGTTGGGCTTTAAGTGGCAAAACAAAGCAAGTCCTTAGTGTGTAATTTCTCACAATGACTACTGTATGGTGTTGGCATGCTCTAGTTAGCCTAAACAACAATATTATCAAGGCAGCAAACCGTTTTAAATAGCTTCAGATATAAGGTAACTTTTCATCATATACAATGCTCCTTCAAATATTCAGTATGGCCCACTACCAAAGATTGCTCATATTTTGTTAAGGGATCTGGGAGGGTCCCAAAAGGTGGTGTGGTATTTTATTAGCAAAGTAATTGCTTTTATCTTTAAAAAAAAAAAGCAGGTTTTCAATTAATTGTCATTATGCAGATCGGAGGGACAAACTGGAAAAGTATAAAGTGTTTTTTTGCATGAGACAATAAACCAAGGCCCTGTGTGCTCAAAATCTCTCAACAGTTAGAAATTGAAAAAGAGTGGGCTAATGCCAATGTCCTGGCAAAATTTCCCTCATTGCACACTTCATGTATAAGAGACAATGTTGGTTTAATGCAAATGTGTTTGAAAACTTTGTAAAATTACTTTAATTTCATGTATCTTCTAACAAATGTAACTGACTATAAAGGATTTGAAAAATGATATAGTGTTCTTACTATTGGTAATCAATAAGCTACTTTTCTATAGATGAGATTTTTGTTTTGTTTCAAGAATTGATTGGACTGAACAATTTCTTTCAACAATTACAGTAATAAGCTTTTCACCATTCAACGATTTATAATCTTAACATATCGTACTTGTCAACAGATCTGTATACCTTGAAATGAGCAATGAATGCCTTTTGTATTTACAAATATTGTCTCTTAACCACTTGGGAGCGGGATTTTAAAAGCAAATTTTGCTAAAAAACGGGATTAATTTTGAGATTTTTTTTTTTTTTTTTTATTCATGCAGAATATGAATTATGGTTATATTTTTAGAAAATAGTCAAAAAGGTGAAGTATTATGGCTTGGAATACCTGTAATTTCAGTTTTTCTCAAAAATAGGATAAATAAAAAAAAAAAAAAAAAATGTTTTTTTTTTTTTTTTTTTTGAAAATATCATAAAAGTTTATATTTTCAAATAAACACAGTATTGAATTCTTGTAAGTTCAGATCTTGAGTCTTGTATTAAACAGTTAATAAAAACAATATTTTTAGCTATGAAATACAAGATTTTATTCCATGTAAATAATTAGTGTAAATATTTCAAGTTATCACATTTCAAATAAATATATCTCAATAATGTAATGCAAAATATATACAATAATTGACTAGTTCATGCAATGTGACAAAATCTAATTTATAACAACTACATAAAATTCATTGTTCATTTTGAAATTCTATAACAGCTAATTCACTTTTCATTTTGAATATAACAACTATAAGCTTACAGCTAAAATTAATTGTTCATTTTGAAAATAACATTTTGAATAAAACAACTACAGCTAAAGTTTACTGTTCATTTGCAATATAATTATAAAAATCTATAACAACTACAGCTAATTCACTGTTGATTCTGAATAACAATCTATAACAACAACAGCTAATTTACTGTTCATTTTGAATACGGTAACAATCTATAACAACTACAGCTAGTTCACTGTTTTCAATATAATTATAACAATCTATGACAACTACAGGTAATTCACTGTTCATTTTGTATATGACAACTTCATGTCTACAGCTAATTCATTGCTCATTTAGAGGTTCTATAACAACTACAGATAATTCATTGTTCATTTTGAGAATCTATAACAACTACAGATAATTATTCATTGTTCATTTTGAACGCGATAATTTACTTTAGTGTGAAAACTCTTGAAACATGGCACAACACAAAGAGGGACTTCACACCTTTCACACATATAACGCGACTCAGTTCTTTGTCCACTTTTTGCACAGACTTCACATCTCTTGGTAGGGTATTTTTTCTTTTCTGTAGCAGCTATATACGATGGGAAATGTCTTCCCTGTAGACGTAATGGACATGGTAAGGAGTGAGGTCTACCACGCGAACGATAGGTTGGTACACGGGAGGTTTCAATTAGTTGAGAAACAAGGGATTGCTTGAATTCCAGAAGTGATGATTTCCCACCTAAAGCTTTGTGCAGCAAAAACGAGTTTATGATTGTTAAATCCAGCAAGTAATAAAACAATTTCTTATACCATTTCACGTGTTTACGTACAGATTTACAACTTGCAGCTAACTGGTCAGACCTGTCTGTTCCACCCATGCCATTGTTATAAGACAAAACACAGGCAGGTTTCAAAATTGGTAAATTGGTTCTGCGATCTGTTTTTCCAGTATCCACCATCCTTGCATCATGCATAGTTGTAAGCATTTTAACATCTTTTTTGTCCTTCCAAACAAGCAAAAGTGTGTTATTTGACGTTTGAAATGTTATTTCACCCCTTTTTAGTTTCTCATTTGATATGTCTTTCGGAATGTTCTTTCGATTAATGCGGACTGTTCCACATGCATTTGTTTTTTGTGTTATCAGCTGACCGAAGAGATCAGGGCTTGTATACCAGTTGTCCACATAGATGTTGTAACCAAATCCAAGAAGATCTTTACTAAGATCCATCACAACTTTTGTACTGGCTGGCATTTTACTTGCATCTGTGTCCTGTCCAGTGTATATCTTGAAATTCCATGTGTATCCAGATGCAGGACCATTTGATTGGTTTAATTTGTAAAATTTTATTCCAAATCTGGCACGCTTAGAAGGGTTGTACTGTTTAAATCCAAGTCTGCCATGAAATTTCATGAGCGATTCGTCGATGGAGATATCTTGTGATGGAATGTAAGCTGATCTAAATTTTTCATTCAGCATGTCAACAACTGGCCGAATTTTAAAAAGTCTATCGGTTCCTTCATCTTCTTCATTATTGTTGAAGTGTAGATTACGTAAAATGCTTGTATATCTGTCACGTGGTATGATATCTGGGAAAAAGGGTGTTTCAATCTGGGGATCCCTACTCCAATACATCTCAATTTCTGGTTTACGCACAATTCCACACAAAATCGTTACAGCGAAAAAAATATTAAGTTCATCAGGAGTTACATCAAACCATTCCAAGTCATGGCGTTTTTTAGCAGGGTTTTCTGTTCTGGATGCTGCTTGTACTTGTGCAAATGAATTTGTTTCTTCAACTATTTTCTGGCAGAGTTCTTCACACATGAATTCACTGAATATATCATAAGCAGTGCTGTTTTTATTCAAGACATCAAGCTTGCAACCGGGCCGTCCTGTAAATTCAAAAATATTCGGGCGATTGTCGATTTTCTCCCATTTCCATTCAACATCACTATTATTATTAGTCCTACTTTCGTTTTCAGTACAGCTGTCAAATCCGGAATTCGCCCTTGAAAACTCTAATTCTTGATCTGTTTCCTCCGATTCATCATCGCCATCTTCACTTGAGTTTTCATCTTCATCTGACGACGATCCCGAATCTACAAAAATATTTCTGATCTCATTTTCATCTAAATTGAATTTTCGTTTGTTTACAGACGCCATGATGGAACGGGAGACAACTCTTACCTCTGCAAACTCTTTTAGGCTCATAAACAAAACATAAGAATGTTCTCGAGTTCGGTACGAAACGTCTCAGATCACCCGCGAAACACAAGGTGCTTTTGCGAGTTATCTCGTCATCCGTGACGACGTCATGGTGACATGTGCGAGATATCTCGTCATCCGCGTCCAAGTGGTTAATCCCCTGATAAAAGAAAATATCAATTGCAGTTTTAATGAATTTAATGCATTTTTTCTGACCCTTGAATTTATTAAATGAACTAGCTAGTCTTTTCTGGTATAAACTGTGTGTCTTTTCTTGTATAAATGAACTAGCGAGTCTTTTATTGTATAAATGAACTAGCTAGTCTTTTCTTATATAAACTCTAGTCTTTTCTGGTATAAACTTTAGATACCATAGTCTTTTATTGTACATTTTTCTACTGTAAAGCTAGTAAGATTCTTGCAAACTAGTAAGGTGTTTCTCTTATGAACATAGTCTCTTCTTGTATAAACTTGCTTTTCTTTTCTATTATGAAATATTTCTTAGTTTTGTGTTAAAAGTCTAATAATCTTGTCATTAGCTATTTTTTTTTTCTTAAGATAATCTTGTTTTACTTTCAATTTAATTTAATTTCAAAAAGGATTCTTGTTGGATGTAACAAATAAATATGTTTAATAATTTGTTTTTGGGCAAGAGGTCAACAAAAATATATACCTTGTTCTCATCTTCTCCACGATCCCATACAAACAATGACTGGTTAGTATGCATAGTTATTACTCCAAATCATTATAGTTCAGATACACATATTTTACTATACAGTTACAGTTATAATCCTAAACACAACCTTTTTATTCAGCTACATCCTTAATGCATCACACTTCTTAATATTTGGCACTTAAAATTACTCTGGTATTTCATCTAGATTGTTGAAAGGCTTTTGATAAGATCACTGTATGTTGAGTGGCAGTAGGCAGGGTGCTGTACTCGCTCCAATGTTATTTATGTGATGTGTAAAATATCTGAACTGTACTGTCTGGTGTTAAGAAGTGGGTAGTGAAGATTTGTCAGCAAGATATTTGGCTTGGGTTTGTTTGGTGAACTACACCTGTGTTATCATTCGGTACTTAGTTTGGTATGTAGTTCTCAATCACATAACTGGTGATTACTGGTTGAGTTCTATCAAACAGGTTAATACAAACCACACCCTTTTCTGCACCATGTAACCAATTAATCCAGCTGCACCATCAGTTACACTTCAAAATATTCTGCTCAAAACTGTTAATTCAAGATATGATTTCATTTGATGTGTAGTACTTAACTTTAATCCTTATGGTGCATTCTTAATTACAAAATAAAAAATTAAAGATAGGTTTATGTTGACCATACATGTGTACAGGTCAGGGGAAAAAATCGGGAGACAAGCCATGAAAAGTCGGGAGATTGGGGTAAAAAATCGGGAGACTTTATCAAAGCATGTAAATTCATGAAATTTCAAGAAATGAACACTTTTTGAACCAATGTAAGCCCTTTGACAGCATGGCAGTACCAATGTATGTCGATGATCGATGACTGCAAAATGGTACCTGCTCTGTTCTATTTATTCTTGTACCGGTACTGCAAGAACTGACAGCTAAATTCCCAAGTGTAATTCATATTTTTTTAAACTTTACGATCCTATCCTGATTTTTTAACTTGAACAGAATGAATGACGATCATTTCGTCGATGAAAACTCGCGAAGTTTTTAGCCGACATTGAAAGGCATATACTAACAATAGGTAGGCCTGTAAAGGCAGTCATGAGCTGAATGTTTACAGGCTACATTAAAAAATAAACTGATTTTATGAAACGAAATTACAGGTATATTAAATTTGTACTTCTAGTCTCGCATAATAATCTACCGATAATGGAAGGACATGCTAAACGATGTCTACAGACGTCATATTGATGATTGACTGTTATGTTAATAATATGAAAACTTAAAAAGGCTTCACAATTTCGTTTGGTGGTAAAGATTAGGCTACTGTATAATTTCGATTGTAAAAGTGAAAGTAGAAATACCCGGATGTTGTTATAAACATTTGTCGTGTGAAAATAGATCAAATTATCGTCTTAATTAGGGGATTAATTAATAAGACAATGATAATCTCGTTACATGATGAGATTAACACGTGTAATGGGCAATCAGAATTTAATAATGATTGATTTTTTATTGATTTATGGTAAAGAATTTGGACATAGAAAAACGGTAGGTCCCGTAAAAATTATTATGCTTTCGAAAAAATGAAAAAGCGGTAGATTTTGACCTCCCGCCGGTAAATCGGGAGATGGCATGCAAAAGCGGTAGAAACCCGACATTATCGGGAGATTACACATGTATGATGTTGACACATTGAAAATTGTCCTCTTCACAATTATCATCGGTAACATTAAAAAGTTTCCATGCTGCAATTTTCTATCCAGATTTCAGTTTGTTGTCTGTCACTCATGACTTTTGGTTATATTTCTGAAGGCATCCTGTACAACATGTTCCCCAATGTAACTTGGTATATTATATATAAAGAAAGACGTCTGGCACCATGTTATACATTAGGAAATTTGGTTTCAATTAGTATGAAGACAAGGGAAATTCTCACTGTACATTCCTAGTATGTCATCATGTATAGTGTGTTCTTTATTTCTTACTCAATATCTACTGTGCAGTTATTACCTTTACTATATTTCTTATATACTTTTCTATTGTCTGTATTCAATAATATGTGGTGTTTCATCGACCAGATCTCTAACCCTTGTCAGTGATGCAGGTCTGAGAGACTGACAAGGAAAAAACGTTCGAAAGGGACAATAAATCGAGGCCCTTTGGTGTTGCAGGCTGTGCACATAAAAGATTCTTCATAGTGGGAAATTGAAAAAAAAATGTGCTTGTTCTGGCAAAATTGTCCTCATTGTACATGACATTGTCCATCTTCATTAGACCAATTTGGTTTTAAATATTATGAAATATTTACTCATTTATTGATATATACTTCCTCAAATGCAAGGTTCATTAGCTGCTACCAATCTATTGCCAATGTGTTCACATGGATTTTGAGATTTGTTTTACGGTTGAGATCGTTCGTGCTTGGTTTTATTATCTTGATTATATTGGAATATATAACTCAGGCAAGTCCCACTTTAGAATTTTTCCACTCTGATTTTCATGTATAAAATCAAAAAATGGCATCTTTATATTAGTTGAACTGTTAACAACTTGGGTTCAATATAACATGTAAAATGTGCAGTCTGAATATCATACAGCTTCACATGTAACAAACTGATGCCAAAAAAAACTTGTATTATCATGTATAAAATTAATGCCATTTACACTTGATTTCAAGACTTTGTTTTCAATTTGAATGTGCCACATGTTATAACATTTGTGAAGAATGTTGAAAGACAAGTAATTAATATGAGCATGATGTGGTTGCCTGTTTTATATCATCAACATTTTTATTTGGTCATCTGGTTTGGCTTGGCAAATCTCATCTCAAGTACTGTATACACTGACAACATTTTTACAACATGTTGGCCAACAAATCTCGGCAACAACATATTGGTTCTTGTATACACACAACAACATGTTGCACAAAATGTTATCATTCATTGGTGGCAGTGCCTCGTATAAGGAATTGTTACTGGGCGGCAGTTAATTGAACAGGCAAAGTTGAAAACTAGATCGCCGGAAATGCAATCAGACATCAAATAGTCTCTATGAAATGCGGCGATATTTGATAGAAGAAGAATTATTCCGGAACGTTTATTCACGACAATCAGAACATCATCATCGCCGTCATCACAAATCTCAAATGTTCAGCTTAGAAATTTTGTTCTGACGAAAAGAACTGCCTCACATCATAGAATTAGAAACTCTTATACTTCTATGCTCACATATCCTCTGTCTTGATTCGATTGGTATATTTTACATTAAAGAATTTCGATTGCTAGCGATATTTTAAAAATATAGGTCTGCCGACCGGGACTTATCTGTTCCACTGATCTTTTTTGGGGATGCCAAATAGATTTATTATTGGCTTCCTTACACATCCATGGTATTATAGAAACATGACTTAAAGGGATTGTAGAGGTTTTCTAAATATTTTTATTGAGGACACTGATAGCAAAAATTTGCATTTGCACCATTCCATATTTCAATCAGGGATCTGATATAACATCAGATAAGGCCTTTAAGAATAGCCATTCAAAAAGTTGTTTGATGATGTTGATGTGACACCAAACACTAAGTGTTAATGAAATTGCTGGAAGCACAGAATTGATGTTATCCGGTTTTCCAAACAAAATATTGAAAACCACTTGAAAGCATCAATTGCCTCTTAAATTCTTCAGAACCATTGTTTAGTGCATAATTCCAAAATCCATGCTTGTGGAATTTCATGAATGAATTCAGTAATCCTCATCTGAATGACTTAGATCTTCTGTCATGCTTTCTAATGTCATCATGCTTACATTTGATGAAATAGGATTTGATATCTAGAGCTTTTGATATAATTATAGAACAACTTAATGTTTTTAGCTTTTCTCATATCATTTTATTTCTTCTTTTATTAAATTTTAAACAAGTTACACACCGAAGATCACAACTAGTCAATGATGTAGTTTCTATCCAGGGACACTTTGACCTTTTTCAAACATTTTGATATTTCATTGATGATGTTAGCAAAGAATATTGCCACAGCTGTATTTTAATATCATTTAATCAAATTTATTTGAATTTTGGGTGGTGTCTGAAATCATCGTATCAAATAACTAGTTTAAAATTTGTTAAATCTTCATTAATCGCAGACATTTTGTGTATAGTTTTCTTGAATAATAATTTGATTAATGCTATAGGTTAGGGTTAGTTTGCCATTATTTAGAATTATAATGTTTTGTATTGTTTATAAGACATATAGAAGTAGGAAGGTTACAATAAAACACTATAAGATTTATGGATACACTACTTCTGCATTTATTAGTTATTACGTTTCGAAACACATACAGGTGAAGTAATTTTTTGGTAAAGCAGTGTTACATGCATAGGCATAACATTCTTTGAACGAGTATTATGTTTGTGCAATCGCGAAAAATGCTTGAAACAATGCAGAAAACCTTTGCAATTGGTAACATCTGACATCGAATTTGGAATTTCTCGAACCATAGATGTCTGATTGAAAATGGGAATGGTGCATATTGATGCTATAAGTGTCTTCAATACACATACTATAATAAATAAGAAAACCTCTTTACAATCCCTGGGAGCTAATGTGGAAAAAGCATTTAGTTATTCTGATAATAAACAATAAACACAAAGCCCTGTGAGCTACAGGCTGTGCATGTTAAAGATCGCAGACAGTTAGAAATTGAAAATAAGAGTAGGCTTATGACGCTATGCATAGCAACATATTCCCCATTTCCCATCATTGCACACTGCTTGATGTTTGACTGTCCTCGTTAGCTCAATAGGTTTGTCATTTCTTTACAGTCCCTAAATATCACGTCCATTTTGTAAAGAAACGCGTGATTACAAAACTTGCAGTGAATTAAAGCAGAATTGCATCTCATCCTAAGTTTCTCCACTCCATCCTAGTTGATTGCAGTTGATGATAATTTGTAGGTGTGTGCATACATGCATTAAATCAGTCAATGAACTATCATTATTAAAGACATAGTAACAGAAACCTGGATACATGTCAAATTTCAGTACAAGGATAGCACGATTTTGATATTTTCTTTGTCAGGTACAGGTATCAAACTATGTTTAGGATTGGCCAAAACATGATATTAAGTCAGTCCTAGGAGTGTTCAACAAGGAAGGTTTAGTGCTAATGACAACTGAAAAAAAATCAGAATTCCTTGTGAACCAAATTTTTAGATGTAATCATGATTATTGCAGACATAATCAGTGATAGTCAGATTAAGAACTGCCTTAAAGAAGTATTGTTATTTGCCCCTGTGATAAATATACTAATGAGTTTTAGATTGGAACTAGATCTTAGTATTAGTATTTATTAGTGTTTATTAGTATTGGAAGAATCTGGCCCAAACACCTGTCTTATGTGTACTGAGACCAGGTGAATTGGTACTGTACTAAGACCAGTTCTCGTATAAGACTGAATTGAAATGTACAAAAATTACATTTTTTTCTAGTATTGCCTATATAATACAATTGAATTTAAAATCACAGTAGACAATTGGGACATGGAATTCATCAACTTTTGAGTTACTAAAAAGTAAATGCCACATGCATCTAGTCTAGCGTCTAGTCTTTCGGATGGGACAATAAACCAAGGCCCTGTGTGCTACAGGCTGTGCACATTAAAGATCCCTCAACAGTTGGAAATAAGAGTAGGCTAATGTCACTATATCCTGGCAAATTTCCCTAATTGCACACTGCATGATGTTTGCCTGTCCTCAACTAGCTCATACAGGTGCAGACAAGCAGGATGTAACTCCATTCCATTTCATTTCATAAAAAATGTACACCCATCTCCTTGATTACGCTCTTCAAAAACATTGCCTCTCTTTTAACACTTTTCTCTACCACTTTTATTCACTTGAGTTAAACAAATCTGTTTGATGTCATTTCCATCTTGAAATTGTCTAGGTTCAGCTGTGAAAATACATCTCATTTATTCTGTCATTTTTGTCTGTCTCTCAGTTAGTTTATGGAACCTGTATCGAAGACTAAAAACTCTAAAGAGATTTCTGACTGTTTAAAATACATTTGGAATCTATTTTGGAGTTCAGACAAGGGAATAATATAAAGAGGTAAATAGACGCTTTAAAAGTTTAAAACGATCTGATATGGTAGGGTGACAAATGCCTTGAAAATCTGAAAAAATCTCTTCCTCGTTAGCCCAAACAGGTGCAGAAAAATATTTATTATATCAAACCTGAAAGTTGGTGTTATGGCAATTTAAAGGGCCATGAAAACATGTGAGCACTTTTTGCTGCAATTAAACAACTTTCAAGATGTACAATTTTAATACCTCTACCTGTACACTTCTTGATTCTTTCTGAACACTTTTATGAATGTTTGAACATTTGTACATGTATATTTTCTCAATACAAACTTATGTATCCTTTTTGGACTGCTATCCATATACCATTTTTATTTTATTGCTATTTTTAATGAACTATCTTACAATTTATTTTGCTATGCAACTTTAAATGAGAGTAAAAATTCTTTCCTTTCATTCTGTCAGATCTAATCATCGTAAGAAATGCCAATAATCATGGCTAATCTCGTTCCTACACTTGGCTTTTCAATTCAACAAGTTGGGTGAATAATTTTCCAGCTTCTGACCTTCAAGTTTTTATGAGACTATAGTGAATTGTAATCAAACTTCTTACAAATATTGGGTGATACAAAAAAACGTCCCCAAGTTTTGAATGCTATTTGGTTCGGGCAGTACTTTTACAATTTCTATTTGATGACCTTCATATTTTCAGGGTCTGACAAAGACATGTTGAAGTAAATCTGTGCAAATTTTGAAAGAGATCGGTTCACTAACGGCTGAGATACTAACTGTTAAACTTGATGACGTTTTTTGGCACACCCTATATAACGCAACTTCTTGGATAAATCCCCTCTATTCTAGTCTTACTCTGCTTGTTTACATTCTTTTGGCAATTTATTTTTTCTAAAAATATTATCAAAATTGTTTCCTATGAAAAGTTTTTGAACAAACAAACTTAGAAGTTATAGTTCAAATATGGATATATTGGAAATTGTTTTTCATCAAAATTTCAATTGTAATCTCCAATAATTGCTGTCTGGAAAAGACAAGTTTCTAAATAAAGATTAACTTGCTTTCTATTCTGTGGATATTTTTATCACAATTATTTTTAACAGAAGGATGTCATTAAATCTTTGCTCAAGATGATATTTTTTCTTTTCTACCATAAAAAATATTGATATTTCATTGCTTTCAACAATTAATGGCATTTCATTTCTTTATTTGTTCCATATCTTTTCATTTCATATTTTGCCTTGTATTTCATTTCTTTCGTTGCTTTACAGTTTAATTTCTTATTCAGCTTTACAGTATTTCATTTCTTTCCCTTCATTAGTATCACATTTCTTGTTCAGCTTTACTCACAGTATTTCATTTCTTTCCCTTCATTAGTATTAAATTTCTTATTCAGCTTTACAGTATTTCATTTCTTTCCCTTCATTAGTATCACATTATTTCTTATTCAGCTTTACTCACAGTATTTCATTTCTTTCCCTTCATTAGTATTAAATTTCTTATTCAGCTTTACAGTATTTCATTTCTTTCTCATAGTATTTCATTTCTTTCTCTTCATTAGTATTTCATTTCTTATTCAGCTTTACAGTATTTCATTTCTTTCTCATATAGTATTTCATTTCTTTCTCCTCTTTAGTATTTCATTTCTTATTCAGCTTTACAGTATTTCATTTCTTTCTCATATAGTATTTCATTTCTTTCTCTTCATTAGTATTACATTTCTTATTCAGCTTCACAGTATTTCATTTCTTTCTCTTCACAGTATTTCATTTGTTTTTTTCCTGTTTTATAGCACATCATTTCCTGTTCTATTTATTTCATTTCTTTGGAGAAACATCATTTCACTTTATTCACTTATTTTCATTTCTTCCTCTGTTTTCAATAAAAGTATCTTACTGGTATGGCCTTTGATCCATCAGAAGATGAAATAAAATTCCGATAATAAAATAACGCCCCCATCAACTACCAACCAGAAGTTGTTTTAATTAACGTTAGTATGGGTTAATACCTTGATCATTTATTATCTCTGGTCTTTATTGGAAATAATCTTAGACTTCTGGATAATGTTACCGACGTATCTCTTGTCTTCAAGCTAGACCTTACCATGATCTTGTAGGTATATATATACTTGTATTAATTTGTCACAGACAGTGGCTAAATTTCAGTTTTCTGTAGCAATTTTACAAAATTATAACCCTGTGTTGAATTCTTGGAAAAGGCAAAAAAGGGATTGCTGTTTTCATGGTCACATGATATTATTGAAAATGGCGTGCAAGTGAAAGTAGGCTTTATTGGCTTAGTTTTCTGTAGCAATTTCACAAAAATATAACCCTGATGTCCAGCGCAAGGCCAACAAAAAGGAATTGCTGTTTGCATGGTCACATATTTTTGAAAATGCTGTTCAAGTGAAAGCAGCCTTTATGGACTTAAAACACTTACTGATATGTTGAATTGTAGAGAAATTATACAAGATCAGATTTTAATTCTGATGAGTTAGAATCCCTTGCTTGCTAACCTAAAGGTCCAGGGTTTAGTTTTTTCAGAAATTTCTCTCATTGCACACTGCATGTCCTTTGAGGTCCTTGTTAGCCTATATAGGTGCAGAAAAGCAGGTCGTAAGACTCCATTCATTTCAAGGGGAAAGAAGTAATAAAGGGAATTTGTACTCTTATCAATCAAGTTCTCTGGTAATGAAAATGAATTTATGGTAAAAATGGCGGGAGACTAATGGAATATATAGAGACTGGGATCATGTTGATTATTATTCCCATAATAACCCACAGGATCCTATTTTACTCTTATTGTATTGTCCTAGAGAAATTTTACGAGAGAATTTTGTGAGAAAAAGTCATAAAAACCAGTCATTATTTCAAATCTATATACATTGGATATAGTGTGAAAGAAATATCTTATTAAAGCCGTCTTTTTTTCATCGACTATTATGTGTTGTAAAACAAGAAATTAGATCACATAATGGGACTCCTTAGAACATTTCTTTACCTAGTTTAATAGGATCTTTTTCTGCAAAGTGTAGATAATGTGTTTATATTGTTTCTGGTTCATTGATAAAAAATTTATACCATACAAGTGTGGTTTCTTTAATACTAAAACCTGCTTTGTTGGCTTAGAAAGATGCAAACTGCTACCATTGATAAAAAAAATTGATTATTTTTTATTTTTAACAGGAAATTCCATGATCAAGCTAGCAATAAAAATGAAGCAAATAACAAAATTTGTCTCCTCCTTCACATCATTTTGATTTACATTTTTCATCTAGGCAATAAAGTCTAAAACTTTATAATATTTGAAGATTTATTTATGGTTGTTGACTTGAGTTAGGATGGCGTGATTTATTTGGGCTATCTTTCCGTCTCTTAACAAAACTATAGCTAAATTGCAATAATTTGTTATCTTTCCAAAGATAATACAATATCGAAGTTAAGCGAAAAAAAAAAGATTTTACAACATTCCCCACCTCATATTCAGTGTTATCAGTAATTCATCTGGTCAACAAGTGATATTTAACTCTATTTTTATTCTAATATACAATAAGAAATACAGTACCTGTAAGTATTATATATGAATAATGAATAATATTAGTCTACAGTCTATATAATTTGATATTGAAATCCAGACAGATTTAGCCATCATTATATTTAATTTGGCACAAGATCAGATTTCTTGGTCTGAATTATTGATACAGGGCCTTATAATGTGACAGAATCAAAACAGTATATTTCATGCTTTATGTCTGTGGCCTTCATTTCGTAATCACCTCAGTATTATTCATGCTTCATTTGACTGTGGCCTTCATTTCGTAATCACAACAGTATTATTCATGCTTCATTTGACTGTGGCCTTCATTTCGTAATCACAACAGTATTATTCATGCTTCATTTGTCTGTGGCCTTCATTTCGTAATCACAACAGTATTATTCATGCTTCATTTGTCTGTGGCCTTTTCGTAATCATAACAGTATTATTCATGCTTCATTTGTCTGTGGCCTTCATTTCGTAATCATAACAGTATTATATTCATGTTCTGTTTATCTGTGGCCTTCATTTCGTAATCACAACAGTATTATTCATGCTTCATTTGTCTTGTGGCCTTCTTTTCGTAATCATAACAGTATTATTCATGCTTCATTTGTCTGTGGCCTTCATTTCGTAATCACCTCAGTATTATACATGCTTCATTTGACTGTGGCCTTCTTTTCGTAATCATAAAAGTATTATTCATGCTCTGTTTATCTGTGGCCTTCTTTTCGTAATCATAACAGTATTATATTCATGCTTCATTTTTCTTGTGGCCTTCATTTCGTAATAACAACAGTATTATTCATGCTTAGTTTGTCTTGTGGCCTTCATTTTGTAATCACAACAGTATTATTCATGCTTCATTTGTCTTGTGGCCTTCATTTCGTAATCATAACAGTATTATTCATGCTTTGTTTGTCTTGTGGCCTTCATTTCGTAATCATAACAGTATTATTCATGCTTTATTTGTCTGTGGCCTTCATTTCGTAATCACAACAGTATTATTCATGCTCTGTTTGTCTGTGGCCTTCATTTCGTAATCACAACAGTATTATTCATGCTTTGTTTGTCTTGTGGCCTTCATTTCGTAATCACAACAGTATTATTCATGCTCTGTTTGTCTGTGGCCTTCATTTCGTAATCACAACAGGATTATTCATGCTTTTCGCGTCCGTGGCCTTCATTTTTGTCTGGGCTTTTAAATCTTGTTTTTATACGCCCACATTATGATGTGGTTGTATATTGTCGTCACCCCTGTTCGTCAGTCCGTCTGTAAAGGTAGTATCATAGTCAACTCCTTCAAAGAGAACTACAAGCAGGCGTTTTACAGGTTCACAGCGCTCGCCACGCCATCTACTAAAAAAGTTTACATCAGGAAATACAATCAGATCAAGTTATGCCTTTTAGCAAACAAATTGGTGAGGGTGCAAGAAGTTGATTTGTTATATTTGTCCACAAGTTTGCTAAAAAGACCATAAAATTTTCTAAATTAAGTCTTTTTGTCAATTGTTGTTTGTTATTTAATTTCGGACAATTTTTATTTCAGATTACTTTGATCAATGACAGAAACACTGAGAAACCAAGAGGTTATGCATTTGTTGAATATGAACACGAGAGTGACATGCATTGTAAGTATACATCTTAATAACAATGATCTTAAAACTAACACAATAACTGCCCAATATATCATATTCTTCCTAAGATGATAATGAATACAGTGAGAAGATATTTGAGACTTGTATAATGTGATTATAATTAAATGGAAAATTCAATTTTGACTGAAAAAAAAAAGGATTAAATGACTAAAAAAACAGAATGTTCAAAAAAAAAAAATATAACACAACACAGTGTTGTCGGATATTTAGTATTTTTATGGAACATAAAAAAAACAAATTTTCTGAAATTATAGAAAATTTTTATGACTCATACAGCATTTTTCTTAAATTATCGGCAGACTGAAAATTTTGATGATTGATTTGATGCATACAGAAGACTTGTGTTAAGAGTGAAGAAGTTCCTAAAAACTTCTATATAAAGCACTGGCCAAGGTCACAAATAAAGAGATAAATGTTTTTAAATGTTCATCAGTTTATTTTATAGTCATATTACTCATATCTGATTAAATCCAGATATAAGTTGTATATAAAATTTTGAATTTATCCAATATTTAGAATAAGGTCTTTTGATATTCAATAAAATGCCTCTGTAATAACCAGTCACATATTCCAGTGTGTTCATTGTCATCAGCTGAAGAAAATGATAACTAATTTTAACCAAGAATCTGCCTCGAGTGATCATAGAAAAGAAGTAAATTCTTCAGACATAAAGATGTATCAGGAACAAATAATAAATGAACATGTAACAAAAGATAGGTTAAGAGTTGCTCAAGGATAATACATTGCAGATTAATCTTTTAGATTTTAAATAACGTAATAAATAATGTAATAAATAACGTAATAAATAAAGTAACAAGAAAAGCAAACTTTAATGGAGGATTTAGTTATGAAATTTAAACAAAGACACTTTTTACATAAACTGTCATTAGCTGAAAAAACATTAGTTTTAAATAATAATTTTCTGCTGTATCGAAAATATCGGGCTGGACATTGTACCTCACTTATTCACGGCTTTATACTGTAAATGATACACATATCCATAATGATAACAAAATATGTAGATATATGCTTCTTTATCATGTATTTTATTTTCCTTAAATGTGATTAAATACAACAATTGAAAATCCATTAGCACAAATTCGGAAACAATTTAATATGCTGTTTAATGCACAAACACTCATAACTTACATCTATATATAAATATACAAATAACATTGTACATAAAATGTCAAATACACCAAGACACTTAATACATAGTGTACTTTTTAAAAATTCTCTCTAAAGTAGAAGGTTGATTTAGTTAAAGGTGAATGTTAAATTCTCAAACTTGGTCAAAAGGATTAAGTAGTATCTGTAGACATAAGTTTGAAAATGTTGATTTTATGCTTATTCTAAGAGATAAAAAATCCCTTCAAATTGTTATTGTGTGACTAAGGCTAGTTTTATTAGCAAAGCTGTTTTCATTTCAGATTTCATTTAGGAACTCTTGTAGCAAATCGTGTTTTTGCCAACAAACTTATATTTACCAGAACTCTTGTGGCTAACTAAAGTCATTTGACTTACTAAGTTAATAGAAATTTAATTCCAATAAGTTTTTTCTAAGCAACAAATCAAATGCAGCTTAACATTGATCTTTTTCTTATCTTTGATGTTGATACCTGACCCTTTACCTTGAACTTTAAGGATTCTGAGAGTACTGTTGATCAAATTGAATGTTTTCGAGAGTGGAATGGTCATTATTTATTAGGGCTTGGGGCATTTTTTATAGGAATGCTTGGTCTGATATTTGATGCAAGTACTTGTATTGAGTGCACTGATATCCTCAAACCATTGTAATTTTAGCTAGACTGCTAGGATTCTTATTTTTCAAAAGCTTATTAAGCATTTTTGTGCCTTTTGCAGTGACGTTATCAAAGAGTTTTAGTGGAATTACAAGAACATTGATGTGAAATTGGAATGGCATAAATTGATGCCATTTGCCATATCAGTGTCCTCAAAAGATAGCTTGCCAGGCAAAGTAATCAACGTCCACTGGCAAAATACAGAAATATTCTGTACAATTCCTTTAACAGTGATATTGATCTAGAAAGTTGATCAGTCGGAAATCACACTGGAATATTGTAGAAAATATCGAGTTGACAAATCACTTGACATGTCAACCTTTGAGTAATGTCAAGCTAGTTTAAAACACTAGTTCAATAAAGATTAGGTAAATATCAAATGATAGCATGGTAAAAGATACAGGGGAATTATAATGGCAAGACTATACTTGTAACTACACTTATAAAATGCTATTGCATGCAATGTTGATCTTGTGCTTAAGATTTTTAATGGATCTATGTGGGTGTTAAAGCGATATCACCTCTTAAAATGATTAAAAATTGAGTTTTATAGGTCTATTGGAGTCTGTTTGTATACTATTGACACCTTTGAAGAAATTACGAGGGAACTTTTTTTTTTTCATTGTAAGAAGGGGTATATATCGCTTTAAAATAGAACTCTGAAGTTTATATATGACATTGATCAAGAATGTTTTGTAGACGTAGATGTACAGGGATTTGTGATACGCGAAGACACCTGACCTAGTTAACCAGAATCAGTTCTTTCTATGATGTAAGAACGACGCAATAGTTCTGGATGGGATTTGTGGTTGTTAGTAGTTATCTGTACAACATATAAAGTTTTCATTGTTCTTTGTAACAACTGAATTTGGTTGGAAATCCTGAAAATCTAGAAAATCTTGATTGCGTGTCTAAGTGTCTATGACACAGAATTCCAGTTGTAAATGCCTCTTTATACAATACATCATAGGTAATAAATTGATGGTTTTCTGCCCAAGAACTACTCTCATTGCCCTAGTATTGTGCATAACAGTAGAATGTAATCCATTTCAATGATAGGAAAAACAATTCTGAAAAAATTCAAAATTGGTGTTTATATTTTTATCTATACCCAAGTGACTAAATTTGTTTCTGAATTCGTTAATATAGTGAAAATATTGTTTCTGGCATTAGAAAAATAATTGATTTGATCAAAACTAAAGATACTTGAAAATAAAGTCTACATAAAACCTTGTTCAGGAAGTTCAGAAAAATCAAATCTTACAAATTACACTGATTTTAGCTTTCACTCCAAAGTTTCAATTGAAAAATTAGGACAAGGAACAATTACCAGGAGACTGAGAGATAGTTAGATGAGAGTTGTTCAAACTGGGTTCTAAATTGAGTTTTCTAAAAAAAAATTCTTGATTTCAATTGCCACCATTTTTCTCTATAGTTTGAATTTTATATTTTATTGTAAATTTTATAAATGAATTCAAAATAATAATTACAATAAACCTTGCTTAAATCTTCAGAAATTAAATTGAACTTATTTTCTTTGAGTTGACAATAGGCCTACTTTTGTTCCAGTTAAAAATAAATGTCTTTAATTTCTGTCATTTCTTATGAAAAATTTAAATAGTTTTCATTTTGTTGTGAAGAAAAACTTACTTATTTTATTACTCTTGTCACTTACTGATCTTTACAATAAAATACAAGTTTAACTCTTGAAAGAAAAATTCTAAAAATAACGAATTCCTTTGAGTTCAGTTATCTATAGAATAGATTTGATGTTTTGTACAGTAGTCACATCTGATCAAAGCAACGTTTATATAATTCGTAAAACTAGTTTTTTTCGCGATCATAGTTTCCGTGTTATCATTAGATAATAACTCAATTTTCATCTGAATTTATCTTTCACGACAAAATAATCAATAGCTTGTCTCAATTTGTTAGAATCCAGGAGTAGAATCGTTAATTTCTTACATAAATCTGATTCAGTTTGATTTCTATATATGATGTTATACTAGATAATGCTTCGGATAATCTAACGCAAAGTTATAGGACTTTTTTTTTTACATGTACTTTTAATACAAATAATAAAAATCCATACAAGCAAAACAATTGCGTTAATCAAAAATCTCGTCCAAAGCATGACAAAATCGAGTGCAATAATTATATAGTAGTGGACTTCTCATACGAGAAGTACCATCAGGTGTTTCGAAAAGAGTAAGCATGGTCTGCTTCGCGCGCAACACCCGCCACTACTATAAAGGTCAAAATCATGAGGTACGAGATCGATTCATGCCTGACTAAACAAATTCGCTAAAATGCGAGTAACAGATTTCTCGTATTTGACAAGGAGTTCTCCGTAACGACTGTCAAGTTACCCTGTAACAAAATTATCCACTGGTGTTGACATCGTCAAACTCTTATTTTGAGTACAAAAAAGCTAGAACAGGTGTCTGATTGAAAATTAGAATGGTGAAAACACATAAAACACCCTCTTCACAATGACTTTGAATTACAATACCAGAACAAGTAATTGCTTTGGATCTAGGATAAGTTTGAATTTGACAACATTCCAAAGGATGTTTTTTGAGTTATTTCCCTTTTCTATACAGCTAAAAGCTTCAGAATCAGCTTGTTAGCATAAAAGAAGCAATTATTTTTAGCCCCTTTATCAAAGTAGGTGAATTTATGGCTGTGAAAAACTTCATTTTTTTCTGCTGCCATCTTGTTACCTATTTTTAAAAAAAAAATTTCAACACATTAAGATTGCTGTTTTTTGTGCAAGTTTTCAGTTGATTTATTGTGTGTTGTTTAATCACTCTGGAATCTCAAATTTGTCAAATTTATTTTCTTTGGCAAGTTAGTGTTTATGTTTGGTATCAAAATCATCTTAAAGTTTTTTTACTAGATAAAGAATGTGAAGAAGAAGAAATATCTAACTAGTGATTAGCAACAGACATTGAATTATTGTACTGAATTATATTAAGGCTTTTTTATCAAGTATTACGTTTACTTAACAATTGACGAATATCAAAATATTGAGAGATTTGGATCAGACAATAAACTGTGGCCCCATGTGCTACAGTCTGTGCATGTTGAAGATACCGCTACAGTGGAAATTAGAAAAATTAGTATATCTGCTGATGATGCTATCCTGGTAAAAATTGTTCAATGTATGGCATTACTGCATGGTCTTTATTAATGAGGTTCAGAATGGGATGTAGCCTAATACTACTGACATTTCATTTACTAAAGTAATAAGTTTGTTGAAATTAATTTACTAAAACAATAGAATTTCACTCATTGCACACTCTGTGGTTTCTTTCTCTTAAAGTATTTTTAGGAGTAGAAAGTAGGAGGTAACTTTCCATTGCGTGAGATGATTCTTTCACTTTCAATCCTAAAAGCTGGTATACCAGCTCAATCTTGGGTGAAATATACCCGACAAGCCAGTAAACCGGCTGTTGCCAAGTGACGTCATATAACGTTATTAACGTAATACACTTTAAGAAATATTGCTGGGAGTTCAGGGTATATGATGTTTTAGCCAAAATAACGTCGGGGTTCAAAGGTTTTATTTCTTGGTTTAATATCCCTTTTCTTTTATACATCAGTTGGAAATTCAATCAGGGTTGAAAAGATGTCAGTAAGCCAACATAAAAAAACTTAATTCTGTCGTGGAATTCTAAATGTTGACTAACTTTACAAGTATTTTTAGAAACAACTAATTACATTAGTAAATGATGTTGTTTCTGTCATTAGCTGAGATTTCTTTTTTTTAAAGTGGTTCAAGTTTTTCTTAGATTTTCTGGTTTCTGTAAAGTGTTTTTTTTTTTGTCATTTTTTGGATAATGGTTAATTCAGTGGGTTTTTTTCAGTTTTTGTATGTGTTTATCAATCCATTTCTACAAGTAGTTCCCTATTGTGGTTAATTCATAAATTTTCCACTTATTGTATAATAGCTATTATGTTTAAAGTAATACACTTTCACCAACATTTGTGAAAGTGTTACTGGGTACATAGAGCTAATGATGCAATTGGCATCCAACAGAAAAATGTAAATACATTATATTTCTTTGACACACATTCACCATTTTCATCCAATACCTATCAGCCTGGGAAAACACACACATTCAAGATCATTACTTTACATTTCATATCTGACTTGTACAAAAATGCTTTAAAAGATAACTTACAAATACTACATGGTATAATTGCATATGAAACAAAGTGTTAATAATGAATTAAGTGTATATAATAATGAATATAAGGGAATAATGATGAGTATGAGTAAATAATACTGAATATGAGAATATAATAGTATGGTAATGAGTGTAATAATGAATATATTAAGTGTATATTAATGAGTATAAGTGTGTAATAATGAATATATTAAGTGTATAATAATGAATATAAATGCAATTATGAACATAAAGTGTATAATAATGAATATAAATGCAATTATGAACATAAAGTGTATAATAATGAATAAAAGTGTATAATAATGAATACAAGTGTAATTATAAATAAAAGTGTATAATAATGAATATCAGTAAGCTTATATCATAATGAATATAATAAGTGTATAATAATAAGTGTATAATAATGAGTATTTACATTGAAGTATGTTAACAGGTAAAATAAAAGGTATGCTATATTGGGGATTGGATACAGAAGAGGTAAGAACAACAGTACAAAATGATATATTAATCCCCAAGTGTAAGTTAAAAAAAAGAAGATAATTTGAAAATTTATATTCTTGCATTATTTCACAAAAATAAATGGTAAGACAAACGGACCTTAAATATATGAGTCCAAAAACATATTGTTTAGTATATGGTGTCCAATTGTGGTCATATATTAATTCGGGCTTTCTTTATTTTTCTCTTCAGCCCTCTTCAGGCCTGTTTAGGCTCTCTACAATTCCATATTGAAAGGTTGCTAATAACTACACCATTGTTGGGTTTGTATAACATTGGTAAGATTGGGTTTTGAATCGCAAAGTAAGACGCGTTCTCAATATCTGTAGGTCAAAATTCTTCTGAGATTAGATTTGGGGGAAAAATAGGTCAAATTTATGCGGGAGATATTGAAAATGCTCCTGAATTAGAAAAAACAAAAAAAATTTGTAATTTGTATTGAAAAGATGTTCATTTTTCGGAACTTAAGAAATTATAAAAAAATATTTAAAACAAAAAACACTCACACACTTTTTAAAATTAAATTAGCTTGATGAACATCAAGACAAAATTTCACACAAAATGAAAATGTCACATTTCAAGAGTAACACTCTAGTATTTTTGACATTTTCTGGTTTAAAAAAACAAAATTCAGGTAAGCTAAGCTAAGCGGGGTAAGTATTCAGCTGGATTATACCACTGGACTACATAACCGCATTGGTGACAGCTCTAACACTAAAATGGAATCCCAATATAAAAGACTCTATAAAATAGGTAGTATGGTGTAAGTTCTATATTTACGTTTTGTTTCGATCCCATTTCGGTCCCCTAACACCATTTAAAAAAAAAAAAGTAGGTCAAAATTTTTGGTAAGTAAATCATAACCGAACAAACCTTCTTTGGCCTTTTAGTTTTCAGCATTCTGCCCCTTTTTTTGTAGGAATCTGGTGTTCACAGCTTAATAAGCAAGTCATTTTCATTTTCAGGATTTCAGAGCTGATTTTGAAAATTTTGCCACAATGGTGATACTGGCATAATTTTTGTGGCAAAAGTCTTTCATTAATGGCGCTTTTAAACCAAAATTTAAGAATTTAATACAAAATTTTTGATCATAGTTTTTGTAGATTTCGAAATTGCTTATTGAACATCTGGAATTTCAGAGTATTTACTAAAACAAAATTTTTCATATTAGAAATTATACAATAAATATTGTAAGCCAAAAATGAAAGGTTTATTGTAATGATATTAAAGAATAATTTGATATTTTATTCACTATGTCTCTTTGTTTTCTTCTCTCTTTAGCTGCATATAAACATGCTGATGGTAAGAAAATTGATGGTAGAAGAGTCTTAGTCGATGTTGAAAGGGGACGAACAGTTAAAGGATGGACTCCCAGGAGATTAGGTAAAAATTGTTACAAATTGTTATTTCAAATTGCATGGGCCATTGTTAAAAAAAAACAACACTTTTGTCTAATGTGTGGTAGTTGTTTTAAATTCAAAATTGAGGCCTCTTTTATGTTACTGCCTTGAATTTATAAATCATTTGTCAAGTGAAATAATTTGTCAATGATATTCAAGTGCATAAAGTTTCACCTCAAAACAGATGAGAACAATCTAGATGTACTTTCAAATTGTACCCCTTTTCTTCAAATTTTAGACATTAATTTCTTTTTATTAGATAACTTTCCCAACATTTGCCTAGATGTTTATATAACATAAAAATGAAGATTTTTTGTATATATTCTTATATATAAGCTTAACAGTCCACAAAACTATTTCTCTTCACTTAATGTTGATAATGTATTGTATTAATATCTAGTAGAAATATATTAGAAGGGAGATAAGTCTATTGTTTGTATAAACTTATACCAATATAATATTATAATTACAGGAGGGGGATTAGGTGGTACTAGAAAAGGTGGACCAGAAGAAAATACTAGATTCTCTGGAAGAGAAGGGTATGTCATATTCCTTATTCATATGTACTTTAAATTTATGCAATTAGTTTTGGCAAATTGTTGGACTAGACAAACCGATAAGCAGCTATAATCGTTAATTTGTCATTAATTGAAAACAATTATAATGTAGGCCTACAATAAATTGATCATTGGAACAACACAATAATACATATCCAGTGCTTTCTAGATCTATCAGGTTAAAATCTTGTAAAAACTTTTGATTTCATAGCACTAATGATAGCTGCATTTAAAACTTGGACAAAATTTTGCTAAATGCATGGACCAAGATTAATGTGTTTTGTATTTATTTGAAATCTGCTGAAAGAAAAATATAAAACAATACATTGTGATTTGTAAGATTTATTAAATATAATATGTTTACTCACTGTTATAAAACTGGTAATATCTTCTGTACTGGAACACACCAATAACGTATTGTCTGAATGCCATCTTCTCATATTGTAGGAGTTACCGTGACGATCGTCGTTCCCGTAGCCGGGAAAGACCACCACCAGAACGTGAACGAGATAACAGACGACGTCGATCTCGCAGTAGAGAAGACAGACGTAATAAACGTAATCCAGGTCGAGAAAGACGAAGGTCTCGTAGTCGAGATCGACGTAGGAGTAAAGAACGAGAAGGACCTGAAGGTAGAAAAAGAAAAATTCATTTTAACAACAGATATTTTTGTGTTTTATCAACAAATGTTTTTGTGTTCAACAAATATTTTTGTGTTGAGGCTGCAAATATTTAAATCAATTACAATTTTGAATTGCATATCATAGCCATTCATTAGGTTAGAATAAATGACCTGCATGATATAAGGGCTTAATTCAAAAGTGAAGCTTTATACCAGTAAATAGAGTGCTATCTGTATAATCATGTTATTTACAAAAGAATTCGCATCCACCACAAAATATATACAAATAATTTAAATTGCACACTGTATGGATAATTTAAAAATTTGAATTGCACACAAACGTGCAAATATCTGAATGTTGAATTTAATAATACAAGTTGATGTCCATTTCAAATTTCAAAATAGGTAAAAAATTATTATTATTATAGTTGAAGAAGAGGAAGGAGGTAGAAAAGATCGTAAGAGAAGTAGAAGAAGCAGATCTAAAGAGCGTAAACGTAGCCGATCCCGAGATAGGAAACGTAGTCGAAGAAGTCGAAGCCGTGACAGGCGACGATCTCGTGACAGGAGAATTAAAGATGAACCAGATGATGGCTTTGATCCTAATGTTAGAATTAAAGAAGAGAAGACTCAGGATGATTACAGATATGGGAAATTACAGAATGAAGATGGTGAAGAAGCTGAAGATCGTAAGAACTTTGATCCTGCTCTGGTGAAACATGAAGATGGTGAGGAAGATGGTGAAGAGAATGGTAATGATGATGAAGGTGATTATGAAGAAGAAGAATATTATAATGCTCATCCTAGTGATGTTAAGAAAGAGGAAACACCATCTGATGATAGGTATTAGGTGAAATAAATTTTGGAATTTTTTTTTTTGCTAGATAACGAATTTGCTAAAATGATTTCAATATTAAGGGGCATTTTTATTGAACACAATTTTTGTCTGTTTTTTTTCTCAGCCAAGATTGTATCACTAGATGTTTTAAATACTTGTTTGCTAAACTTCTCGGAACCTTGCCAGTATTGTGGTGTGCTTTATTTGTAAATGTGTCTCGACCAATATGTAGATAGAAATTGTATATTTTAATCAAAGTCATTGTCTAACTGTAGCATTTCAGTATATTATGCGCTTGAGAGTAATTTTGTCTTATTATAAAAATCAAAATTAATAGAATTCAAATTTAAGGCAAAGAAGTTGCTCAAGGATGTATGAATGTGTTTAAATTTAATCCAAATTGCTATATTAAGTTGATTTTTACATTGGTGATTTCCTTAAGTCAATCACTGAATTCACGACTGCTACAGCAAAGGGTTTCTTGTGCTTCATAAATTAGTTTTATTTCATCTTTATGTACATTTTTTGTTTTCATTTTTAGTCATCATTTCCATTGTATTTTATTTTTCATCATTATTAATCATCATCATTATGTTTTCAGTGTTCATTTTAATCATGCATCATTAATTGAAAATTAATATTTACTTTTGAAAAACCTCCATGTTGCAATCATCATAAACAGACAAGGGACTTCTTAGAAATTGGTAAGAAAAAGGTTTAAAATCGGAAATTTAGTATTTGAAAATTAGTAAACTGGATTTGAATATAAATTGCAATAAATTTTGTGATAAAATATTTTTTCTGAAATATCTGAATTTGTACTAAATTTTTTAAATATTATATTCTTTAAAAGGTTATTTTACATGTTAGCCTATCTTTAAAATCAGAAACAGGTATTTGATAATCAAATTTTGGATTCAATTTCTTGAATATCTTCCGCTCATAATGAAAGTTTTGTTTGATAATTGTGTAACTTGGCTTCATTTCAACTGATTAAACTGTTTTTGTCTGTATTAATCATATATTTCATTAGATACATTAAATTTAATAGAAAATAACATGTACCATGATAGACATAAAACACAAGTTGAAGAACAATTCATATGAGTTTCTTCACTTGCTGAATGGATATATTACCAACTATCCATATAAAAACTAGGCTACTAAAAGCAGAGAAAATCTGGGTATAAATTTTTGCAGGCCTTTCCAGTCTTTGGCTATGTTTTGGACTTCGATTCTGATAAATTTTTTCTATTGTGATGTCATGAATTTTTGTACTGATCTGTCTCAGAAATAAATATAGAATTGCTCTGACATTTCTTTAGAATAGATTAATTAGAAATAATTGGTAATCTTCAGAAAGGCTTGTAGTTAATTCTCCCTGTTAATGTGAAGTAGTCTAATACCAGTACCCAGTCAATATTTCATATCACTTTGTACTGTTATATATTTATTGTTATAATGTGTCAGCTTAATTAAATATATCAACACTGAATATTACTTATTATTTCTTTTGTCTCTAAGACTGTCTTGTTTTCAAAGGTTTGGGTTTAAAGATCACTGTCTCTTTCTGTGCAAGAAATGAAGAAACTATCCAAAAGATTAGACAATTTCTCTATCAATACCCTCCAACATGCAGCACTTTTGAGGGGAAACTATGCATTATAAATGAATGTCTATTTTATAAATAGGCTACCTACATATCCTTTTGGGTCTAATTGTCAATGATAACGGTAACTCAACGTGTGGTGTAAGGGAGATAATTTCATTTAATTGTGGGCTGTTCAAGTTTTGCAAGTATCCAATATGGTCTTCCGTTGATATCCGTATGAAATAAATTAATGTATCTCATTTTAGATGGTATTGCCAGATCAATTTAATTTTAGCCTACTATCTGAACATTGGTTATTATAGATTACTCCTTGAGTGAATTAAGCCCTTTGGTGCAGATAGCGCAAATTCACTTATTGAAGAGGCAATGGCCAAGACTGTTCTTATAAATGTCCATTAATTCTGCGTTCATTAGAGTTAATATGTTGGTCAAATGAATTGGGTAGGATCGCTCCGCCTTTCTTTACCCTACATTTTACACTAGGAATTAATCGACGTTCTACCTAAGTGATATTAGTAAGCTAGTAATTTAGTTGATGATAACCGCCAAGGAAATATATTGAGAAAGACGTATTTCTATTACAATCTACTGTCCAGCTTAGGTCATTATCCAATTTTCAATCGTGTCTAAATGGACTGATTATTATACTGGACTATAATAGTTATACAGGCTTGTAAGATCAACTCTATAGCGATACGTATTTCGGATATAAAATCCTAGTCGGGACGAGGGAATTCAGGAGAATCTGTTCAAATCCATCAAAACAAAAGACAATCGAGTCTTAGATCGTAGGTTCACAGGGATCAAGGCTACCATCTGGTCTTCGGCCAAACCTCTTGGCATTGATCTTTCCCTGATTATCTCTACTCAATTACAGCTGAAGCCGAGGCGCGAGGCCGTATAGATAAGGACTTAGTGGGATGGGGCTGTCGCTATAAATGTATATCGTTAAAATAAATTTGACAAGAGAGAATATAGTGGAATTTTGGGGAATAATATCAGATGAATATTTCAAATTTCCTAAAGTTTCCAAAAGGATCTCGTATCTTCAAATACGAAACGCATATATCAGAATTCTAATCAATTTGTTGACGTCCATTCAGACAGACTAATTTAATTGTTGCTAAATTCATGACACTTATTATGTGAGCTAACTTTTTCATTTGTCTGGATTGTGTGTATAAGTTAGGCTACTCCAACCACTTGGTTGCAGAATCACATTTTACCAAGCATTATAACTCGAGAATAGTTTTGAAAGTCTTGACTAAGGAAAAATTCAAGAATTGCCTAAAATATTATTTGAAAATCTGATTTTGATAAAGAATTTCCAGTTTAAAATATGTTTCATATTCTCTATTAGTGCGTCCATTTTAAATGGATATGTTCTAATGTTCACTAACCGTTCGACCCCAAAAACTTAGTCTCGGAACCTAGAATGTTTTAACTAATCTAATCTGTAATAATCTCCCTAGTAAACTTTCAAATCCCCGTGTATTGACAAATATCAGCGTTTGACAGTTAAAAATACGACTCGTCGTTTAGTAAGAATATATTTATATAGAAAATACATAGACAGAAATGAAATTTAAATGTTTGGTTGTGATATAATTGAAGGGATTATGCGATTTTTTAGCAGTTCCAGTAAATCAGAAAGCTGTTTACATACTTAAATCCAAGATCCAAATCGACGCTCGAAAATGCAATGGAGTTAAAATTTTGAATCTTTGTGATATAATTTAATCACACCGCGTACTTCATTTTCAGGTTTACGAATCTCTGAATTGGACGAAGGCCAAAGCAATTTTAAGTTGTTCAGTTCATAACAAATGACTCCAATGGGATAAAACTATTTAAAAAGGAAATGGAAATTTCATAAGATTTCGTCTATATTAAGGGGAAATTGTATGGTACATGTTCTTATTATACAATATATAGAAAACTGTTAATGAGACAAAGAATTTCTTATGATTTATTGACGGATGCCAGACGTTCTAAAAGCCAGCTGAGGATCGACCAATTATTATTATTAATTGTCTCTACATGTCATAATGGGATATCTCCGATACATTATTTTACTTCCCTAAACCAGCTGACATTATAGACCACATGTCTATGGTAAGCACAATAGTTGGTTAAATTTGGTTAACTGCAACACAACTAACTATTATAAACCAGCAAACCATGTGGTTAAATGTGAGTGAGCGAGTTTTCCCAAATTTCAAGGGGCGGGTCCAGGATTTAGAGAAAAGGGGGGGGGGGGGGGCTCTGAAATATAACGGAGCTAGCGGCAAATATTTAGAGGGTTCTGAAATTAGTCAGCCAAAAATAGGGGGTGGGGGTTCCGCCCCTGATTTCGATGACTTACTGCATTATAAACCAGCTTATATAGCTTTTACTGTAAAGATTAATTAGTTACAGTTCTTGACTTTTCATAATAACCGATCGATAGTGAACTTAAATTAAATGTAATTGTAAATTTGAATGAGGCAATTTGATGCTCATATTGTCCTCTATTCACATGCAAATTTAAGAAAACCTCCCAACAACCCCTTTATAGAGGAATGTTCAGCATTTTCGGGGATCGACGATTTGAGCCCTGAGTTTATGTAAATAGTCTTCCGATTACTGGAACTGCACAAAAAGTGTTTTTGACTTTCCAACACTGATATTTATTGGTACACGAAAATTTAAAGGCTAAAATTTTGAGGGAGAGTTTGGAACATTATTACGGTTATATTAGCTAAACAATTCCAGGTTCTGAGACTAAACGTTTACTAACTGTGTTAGATTCTACTATAGAGGACATTCTTTGGCTTCATCTAAAATTCTTAAACTCTGATGTTTCTATATGTATTGCTATCTGTTATCTACCCCCAACTGGAAGTACAAGAATGTGTGACCCAGATACATTCTACGAAAATCTTCTACAACAGGTATACAGCTATCAGAACTATGGTGATATGTACATATTTGGGGATTTCAATGCACGATGTGGAATAAGTTCTGACATGATAGAAGGAGTTGATGACATCAACCACAGAGAAATCATAGACCAAACCAGCAACCATCTCGGTGATCTTTTCCTTGACTTTTTGACCGTAAGTAATTTTTGTATGTTAAACGGTCGTAAAGGAACTCAGGATTTTACTTGCATATCCAGTCTTGGGAAATCTGTAGTGGACTATGTGTGTGTACCGCATGAAAACTTAAGCAAGGTTGCATCATTTGAGGTATTGCGCATGTCTAAACTGGTCGATCTGTGTGCATTTCATCCAGATTCTATACCAGACCACTCGCTGATCGTATGGGAAGCTGATGTGGATATTGGAATCGAAACAAATCACACACCATCAGAACCAATTCAAAAATTTGACTTAAATCACATTCCTGATGATTTTATGTGTAACATAGAAACAGTAAATAAAATTAACGAAATTATTAGTAAATTGGAGAAAACAGAAAACACAAAAGATGAAATTCAGTCTGCTTACAACGATGTTACCAGAATTTTAAAAACCGAAATGTCCCAGCAAATCCCATCAAAATGTTTTATCCCCGGCAATTTAAAACTTAGACATAAAAAACACAAAGCTTACTGGAATAGTGAACTAACATTTCTCTGGAAGAGTGTGCGTCAGGCTGAAAAGTTGTGGCTAAATGAACGTTCACATGTGCATAGGAGACAACTGAAACATATTTACTGTGAAAAACGTAGGACTTTTGACAAGAGTCACAGAAAGACGAAAAGAAAGTATGCTAAGGACAAACAAATAGAACTTGAAAATACACTAGACAATAATAAAGTTGACTTTTGGAAAATAATAGGTCGAATCGGTTTAGCTAATGAACGAGTAAATAGAATCCCATGGAAGATAAAAACATCGGAGGAATCATACAGCTGTGATCCAAAAACTGTATTAGATGGATGGCGCACTGAGTTTGAATCAATGCTTAACCAGGGTGATGGCAGTGTGAACGCTCAAGATGCTGAACCCAACCCCGCTTCGTTTGACAATACTGTTTTAAATGAACCTATAACTTTGGAAGAAATAACATAATGCTCTAACGTCACTCAAATTAAAAAAAGCTAGTGGTTTTGATTCTATCCCTGCAGAAGTTCTAAAAAACGATACCATGTTATCCGCCCTTTACAAACTGTGTACTGCCTGTTTTGACTCAGGATTTGTTCCAACGGAGTGGACGAGTAGTGTTATAAACCCTATCCTTAAATCGAATACAAATGACAACAGCAACCCATCTAACTACCGTGGTATTTCCCTTGTGTCCGTCCCAAGTAAAGTTTATGCCCATGTATTAAACTCTAGAATATCTAATTGGCTAGAAGATAACAATATACTATCAGATTTTCAAAATGGATTTCGGAAAAATAGGAATTGTTCTGACCATATTTTTGCCCTATATAACATTCTTAACGAAAGAAAATCAAAGAAACAGAATACATTTGTCTGTTTCGTCGATTTTAGACGAGCATTTGATGTTTTGCAACGAAATCTCCTATGGCAGAAATTAGAACATGTTGGAATATATGGCAAGATTCTTCGTGCCGTAAAGTCTCTGTACTTAAATACGAGAAGCACTGTAAAAGTTAATGATAAACAAACTGAATGGTTTAATGTAAATTCAGGTATAAAGCAGGGATGTCTTATGTCCCCGAGTCTATTTGCCTTATATATAAATGATCTAGTTGATATGATTAATTCCAAAAACTATGGTGTTAACTTTGGAGGCAAAACTATCTCTATATTGCTATATGCTGACGATATTGTTTTGATAACCCCAAATGAAAAATCAATGGACCAGTTATTGACTATACTGTCTACATGGTGTGATAACTGGAAAGTTTTTATTAATCCACAAAAAACGAAAATTATGCATTTTAGAAACCCCAGTTCTCAAAAATCAAAACATATTTTTAAATGTGGTAACGAAACAATACAATATTGTGACAGCTATAGGTACCTCGGTCTGTGGTTCAATGAACATTTAGACTTAAATAAAACTGTAAAAGAAATATCCAAATCTGCCAGCAGAGCTCTTGGCGCATTATGTACAAAGTTAAAATGTCTTGGTGGGATGACCCTTAAAGTATTTGCCAAGCTTTATTCGTCCTTAGTCGAACCCATCTTATATTATTGTGCTGGAATATGGGGAACAAAGTCATATGCATGTGTTAACAATGTTCAAAATAAGGCTGTCAAATTTTTTCTTGGTGTTGGCAGAAACACATCAAATCTGGCCACACATGGTGATATCGGTTGGACTTCTTGCTTAACAAACCAGAAAATAGAATGTATAAGACAACTATGTAAATTATATAAACTTGATGATTGTAGATATTTAAGCTCTATGTTCCATTATATTAAGAATTGTAATAGTAGAACTTCTTGGTTTTCAAAAGTATGGAAAATTGTTGAATCTGTAGAATTAGGGACAGCTATTCAATCAAATGTATATTCTGTTAAACATATCACTGCAGAAGCAAAATTCAGACTCTTGGCACTTGATAATTATTCATGGCAGAAGGATATTTTCGATGACCGCAATAACATTAACGGTAACAAACTTCGAACTTACAGACAATTTAAATTAAGTCCTAATACAGAATCTTATGTTTTAAACGCCAAATTAACAAGGTATCAAAGACGACTAATATGTCAAGTTCGAAGTGGCTCATTACCCATTGCTATTGAGACAGGTCGCTACACCAAACCCAAAACACCCATTCAAAATAGGCTATGTTCATTATGCAATAGTTATAAAATCGAAGATGAATTTCATGTTATTATGGAATGTAATGCATACAATGATATAAGAAGACATTTTTTAATTGAATTTGTAGACCCCACACTACCAAGATATCATGAGTTTAGCTATGATCTATTTTCATTAATTATGGCAGACGATAATGCCCAATTAAAACTAGGTCAATTTTTAGAACAAATGTCTTATAGGAGAAAATTGTTATTGTAATTTTATATGTTTAAAGCGCTCTTTTAAAATTGTTAGTTTCTGTTAGAATATTTTAGACATTTTATATACTAACTGCCCTTTTTTAATTGTTACAATATTGTGATAAAGTTTTATGTCATTATTGCTTTTATAAATACCTTGAATACTTTTTTACAATCTAACGTGGTTTTAAGTCAAAATATGTTTTTTTGATGTGCTATAAGTAGCCTTTGTTAATTGTCTTAAATCATATTTTCCCCCTTTGTATTTAAAATTTTAATTTTGTTAACTTTCTTAAATTATATTTTTGTCCTTTGTATTTGAAATTTTAACTCTGTTAATTGACATTTATTGAATTTTAAAGTATATGTATTTAATCTACTGTATTTAACAATTTATTGTGATAATTTCTGTTTATATTGTAGTGTATCGTAGGCCAAATATGGCCGGAAATCATTATTTTATTTTGTATATAGATATGGTTGTATTATGTAATGATTTGTTACACTTTAATAAAATATTATTATTGCAGTGCGTTCTAGCGAACGCACTGCTTTGTTTTGCAAATGTCTTTTTTTGCAGTGCGTTCTAGCGAACGCACTGCTTTGTTTTGCAAATGACTTTTTTTTTTTTTTTTTTTTTTTTTTTCACTTTCTGGTCAGAGCGCCCAGCCAAAACTACACATGCCACATATAATCTCTCAAGATTTCCCACGATAATCTACTGCTCGGTATTGTTTAAATATAAAATGACGCATGCCCTACCAACCGGAAATGAGGTATGAGAACATATGGGTTTTGATGTTTTGGTCATTATCTCCTTTATTTTTCAACCGATTTTGATCGGACTGACTTTGCATATTTCTCTAATCGATTGTCCACGAGACAAAAGTTTAACAATATCATTTTGAGAAAAATCTTGCTGACTTTTGGAGCACTTTTTCTTGACCACTTTTTCAACTTTTGCAATTTTATATTGATCAACCTGAAAACTTACATATTCATAGACATTTTGATTGCGAGCAATTAGCAATTTTCAAAATTTCGATATCTCTTCCGGTTTTGACGTCATTCGCTCTCAAAGTTGAAATTTCAACTTCCGGAATTTTGAAGATATTCGAAAAATTCTTTTTGCAATATGTTTGTTATGTAGACTCAAAATTATACAAATCATAAAATTTGACCCGGATGTAACAGATCAGGCGCCATCTTGAAATGTTATATTTTCATAAAACGCAAAATGGGGCCTCAGGGTGTTATGGAATTTGCATAATTTTTATGTCTATGTAATCAACAGTCGACTGCGACCAAAACATGGGAAGCCGATTTTTGAATTTCAATTCTGAATTTTTCTGATTTCCGGAAAAAATAAGTCAGTAATTGTCAAAACTTTCAAGGCCCATATTTTGTGACCTTGACCTTTTGTGACTTTGTGACCTGTACAAAAGTTATTGCCCTTGATTAGATGTATCCAATGACATATTTTTTTCAGATACCCAATGGTTACTTCCGGTTTTATAGCCGTTTGAAAATTGTAATTTTTAACTTTAAACAGCCCTACCACGTGACCTAATTTACATATGTCTTATTTTCTTTCACCGTCGTACTATGCTATGTCTGCCCTTTCCAATGATATACAACACAATATATTTGAATCAAAATTCCGCCTTTTAAAGTTTGAAAAATTTGTGTCAATTTCCATTGAAACTGTGCGTGTTTTTTTCAATTTTTATTTCGATCGTTCTGAAAACTTACAGGTAGATAGACATTTTGATGGCGAACAAAAATATGTTTTCAAAATTTTTGTATCACTTCCGGTTTTGAAGTTATTGGCTCTCAAAGTCGAAATCTCAACTTCCGGAATTTTGAAGATATTTGAAAAATTCTTTTTGTAGTATGTATGTAATATAGACACAAAAGTATACAAATAATAAAATTTGACCCAGATGTAACAGATCAGTCGCCATCTTGAAATGGTATATTTTCATAAAACGCAAAATGGGGCCTCGGGGTGTAATGAAATTTGCATAATTCTGATGTTTTTGGAATCTAGAGTCGATTGCTACCAAAACATGAGACGCCGATTTTTGAATTTCAAGTCTGATTTATTTTAATTTCCGGTTAAGATAAATCAGTAATTGTCAAAACTTTAAAGGCTCATATCCTGTGACCTTGACCTCTAGTGACCAAGTGACCTGAAACAAATTCATTGCCATTGACGATACCTATGCACAGATACTTTCATTTAGGTTTTCCGATGTTTACTTCCGGTTTTATATCCATTTGAAAATTGCAGTTTTTAGCTTTAAAGAGCTCTGACACGTGACCTAATTCATGTACGTCACAAATTCTTTCACAATCTAATTATGCTGAATCTACTTTTTCAATTATATACAACACAATATTTAAAAAATCAAAATAGCGCCTTTTGAATTTTGAAAATTAGTTATTCCATCTGCTTGTAAGATATTAAATTCAAATTTCAGTTGAAGGGAGAGAACTACATTTTGACATAAAGCTGCGTTTGGGCGATCGTCCTCTCCCATTAACTTGCGTTTGGGCGATACGTTATCATTAATGTCCTTTTTTTACATTGTAACTGTTTAAAAGAAACATTAAGATATATTTTCTTTGAATGAAATATGTATTGATAAAATTCGATCTGTATTTCAAACTATGAAGTATGAATACTGTGCAGTCCGTTTCTAAATTGAGATTTGGCTCTTTCATGTGTCCTTTCTTGCACTTTAGAACTTATTTACAAATCTTAGAAATTTTGTGATATGCGTTTTCCACTGATGTATATCAAACTGTGATTACCCTTTTTTTAATCAGATGTCTTTTCACTACCGAACATTTTATTCTACTTTTCACTATCGAATTCAAAATTGTGCGTTTTAAAATTTTGTACCTTCTGCATTTTAATGTAAAACAAGCTTTCTTCTGTAAACCTGACATCGTGGATTGAAAGATGTCACTTTTCACCAATGGACGAAATCGGATGCGCACTGCATGGTACCATTCATGGTTCTAGTTTTTTTTTTTTTTCCGTTTTCTGGTCAGAGCGCCCAGCCAAAACTATGCATGCCACACACCATCTCTCAAGATTTCCCACGATAATCTACTGCTCGGTATTGTTTAAATGTAAAATGGCGCATGCCCTACCAACCGGAAATGAGGTATGAGAACGTATCGGATTTGATGTTTTGGCTATTATCTCCTTTGTTTTTCAACCGATTTCGATCGGACTGACTTTGCTTATTTCTCTAATCGATTGTCCATGATACAAAAGTTTAACAATATCATTTTGAGAAAAATCTTGCTGACTTTTGGAGCACCTTTTCTGGACCACTTTTTCAACTTTTGCAATTTTATATTGATCAACCTGAAAACTTACATGTTTATAGACATTTTGATTGCAAACATTTAGCAATTTTCAAAATTTCGATATCACTTCCGGTTTTGACGTCATTCGCTCTCAAAGTTGAAATTTCAACTTCCGGAATTTTGAAGATATTCGAAAAATTCTTTTTGTAATATGTTTGTTATGTAGACTCAAAATTATACAAATCATAAAATTTGACCCGGATGTAACGGATCAGGCGCCATCTTGAAATGGTATATTTTCATAAAACGCAAAATGGGGCCTCAGGGTGTTATGGAATTTGCATAATGTTTATGTCTATGTAATCAACAGTCGACTGCGACCAAAACATGGGAAGCCGATTTTTGAATTTCAGTTCTGAATTTTTCTGATTTCCGGTAAAAATAAATCAGTAATTGTCAAAACTTTCAAGGCCCATATTTTGTGACCTTGACCTTTTGTGACTTTGTGACCTGTACAAAAGTTATTGCCCTTGATTAGATGTATCCAATGACATATTTTGTTCGGATGCCCAATGGTTACTTCCGGTTTTATAGCCGTTTTAAAATTGTAATTTTTAACTTTAAACAGCCCTACCACGTGACCTAATTTACATATGTCTTATTTTCTTTCACCGTCGTACTATGCTATGTCTGCTCTTTCCAATGATATACAACACAATGTATTTGAATCAAAATTCCGCCTTTTACAGTTTGAAAAATTTGTGTCAATTTCCATTGAAACTGTGCGTGTTTTTTTCAATTTTTATTTCGATCATTCTGAAAACTTACAGGTAGATAGACATTTTGATGGCGAACAAAAATATGTTTTCAAAATTTTGATATCACTTCCGGTTTTGAAGTTATTAGCTCTCAAAGTCGAAAATTCAACTTCCGGAATTTTGAAGATATTCGAAAAATTCTTTTTGCAATATGTTTGTAATGTAGACACAAAAGAATACAAATGATAAAATTTGACCCGGATGTAACAGATCAGTCTTCATCTTGAAATGGTATATTTTTATAAAAGGCAAAATGGGGCCTCATGGTGTTATAGAATTTGCATAATTAAGATGTCTATGGAATCTACAGTCAATTGATATCAAAACATGAGATGCCGATTTTTGAATTTCAATTCTGATTCATTTTAATTTCCGGTTAAAATAAATCAGTAATTGTCAAAATTTTAAAGGCTTATATCTCGTGACCTTGACCTTCGGTGACCATGTGACCTGAAAAAATTCATTGGCATTAATGTTACCTATGCACGGATACTTTCATTTAGGTTTTCCGATGTTTACTTCCGGTTTGATATCCATTTGAAAATTGCAGTTTTTTTACTTTAAAGAGCTCTGACACGTGACCTTATTCAAGTACGTCACAAATTCTTTCACAATCTAATTATGCTAAATCTACTTTTTCAATTATATACAACACAATATTTTTTTAATGAAAATAGCGCCTTTTGAATTTTGAAAATTAGTTATTCCATCTGCTTGTAAAATATTAAATTCAAATTTCAGTTGAAGGGAGAGTACTACATTTTGACATAAAGCTGCGTTTGGGCGATCGCCCTCTCCCATTAACTTGCGTTTGGGCGATAAGTTATCATTAATGTACTTTTTTTTTACATTGTAACTGTTTTAAAAGAAACATTAATATATATTTTCTTTGAATGAATTATGCATTGATAAAATTCGATCTGTATTTCAAACTGTGAAGTATGAATACTGTGCAGTCCGTTTCTAAATTGAGATTTGGCTCATTCATGTGTCCTTTTTGCACTTTAGAACTTTTTTACAAATCTGAGAAATTTTGTGATATGCGTTTTCCACTGATGTATATCAAACTGTGATTACGCCTTTTTTTAATCAGATTACTTTTCACTACCGAACATGAAATGTTTATTTCACCTTTGACTACCGTGTGTGAACTGGTTATTCAACTTTTCACTACCGAATTCACAATTGTGTGTTTTAAAATTTGCTTTCTTCTGTAAACCTGACAACATGGATTGAAAGATGTCACTTTTCACCAATGGACGAAACCGGATGCGCACTGCATGGTACCATTCATGGTTCTAGTTATTATTATTATTATTATTACTTATTATGAGTCATAATTTTGTAAGAACAAACATCGCTGAAAGAAACCATTTGTATATGTGATACATGAACAGCGATTTATTATATTGTATGTAAAAAGAATAGTCTAGACCTCTTTTATTCACCAGTCTCCAGTTTCAAATATTTCAATATATCTGATGTTCCAGATATCGAATATTTTCAATAAGTTTACATCGGAAGCCTTTTCATGTATAGAGCTTATCAACTAGAATTGTGTCTGCGGGTGTCGATATGCACCATGGAGGCATGGAGCTATTTTAAAAGGATTGTAAAGCGTATTTCTATACTTTGTATGTAAAACCATGGTAAAACTAACGCGTTTTATGACGTCACTGACAGTGATCTGCATAGCTATCAATAGTAGCTTCCGGTAGATCACTGTCAGTGACGTCACAAAAAGCGTTAGTTTTAGTGGAATTGCAAGAACCACAGACATCAGAATGGAAATTGGGATGGCGCGTATTGATGCTATCAGTGTCCCCGATACACATACAAAGTTTAGAAATACGCTTTACAATCCCTTTAATATGTTATATTTCTAGGTCTTTTTATTTCTGAAAAAAAAAAAACTTTGAAATTTATTTTAAAAAATACGATCAGCTGTCCTGATGAGGAATATGTACAGTATCTGAAACACCGCATGATATAAGCTCTGGCGAATTAATATCCTGATGACGCCAAGAGAGCCAACCTAGTTTTCTGAAGTAATCTTCTTTAATGTGAAGACCTAACAAGTATTATATCAGATCTGATCAGCACTACAAATTATGTAAAATTTCCTTTCAAGCAACTAGTTCATGAATTCTTTGACTGATATCGATTCGACTTCATTTTGATGAAATCTGAAAGTGAAAATGTTAAAGTTTAATCTGTATTCATTATCTATGAGAGAAATCATTTCAATTTGTAAATAGAGATATCAGTAAGATTTATTAATCAAATACTCTATGAGACTTAGTGAGAGTCGATAGTTAAAATATCATTTCAATTCCCAGAGACCGACAAATAAAATCTCATGCATTTTAACTCTTCCTAAACCCTTGTAATTTATATTTACAGCCAGTTCAATTACTTGACATAAACCAGGATTTAACCCTTAAGGCTACGATTCCACCAAGCTTCTGAATTCAGCGTAGGCCTAGGCATCAGCGTACGCGTTTGAATTAGTTCTATCTATCTTCTTGCATACAAGATGCATCGGACGCAGCGAACGCTTACCCACCCAATTTGAAATCACGACGCGCGCGTTTTGTACCATATATTTGGAATGTGACGTCATCAATGTCAAAACTCGTAGTAGTATTTTATGACGATTTCAGCTGAAAACTAGCAGACTGTTAGATAGAAACACTACGCCAACGCAGAAGTTTGGCGGAAACGCGGCTTCCATTACCAGATGTCCGTATGTAACATTATACGAAATTTCAAAGGTCCCCCGTAAAAACGCCACTGCCGCTTACCCTTTTACGTTTTTGCTTATCTTTTTCCATGTGCGTTACGAATAACCATTTTCAATGAACAACACAGGTTTTAGAGAATTATAAAGGCTATGAGGCGGAGGAGCCTATATTATTTGAAATTTGTGGATTCCTCAAAAGGTTGATTTTCAAATTTTCAACATTGAATTCAGAAAGTCTCAAAATTCTTGAAGATGTCTATATGTGTACAACTCACATAATATAAGTCATAGACCACTTCAAATGAAAGCAATGAATATTTACACTGTTCCACTTGTAAGAATGATTGGGTCAGCATTCAGACTTTGTTTAATTTGAAACTTAGGAATTTGAAATCGGCCATTTTGTATTTGACAGGGTAGGAAAGCCCCATATCCTTTAAAATCAACATTATTTATATACACAGTTACGCTCTACAAAATGATATAATAGCTCAATATCAAATATTTTGAAGTTTATTACATCTTTTTGAATTATTGAGATTTGACGTTAGCTAACTCTTTAAATTCAACAAAAACGTTGTCTATCTTCGATGGATGTAACTGACGTAAAATTTCAAGTTTTTTTTACATTTTAGCGAATAGTAACGCAGTGCAGAATTAAAAGGATATGTTCATCATCCGTTGACCAAAAAATGATAAATCAGAACCTGGAATGTTTTAACCAATATAAATCGTTATAATGTTCACAACCCTCTCTCGGAATTGAAGGCTTCAAATCCCCGTGTATCAATAATTATCAGCGTTTGAAAGTCAAAAATACGACTCGTATTTCATTGAGATAATGCTTTATATAGAAAATATACAAACAGAAAATAAATTATAAATACTTAGGATCGTAATAATTGAAGGAATTGTGCGATTTTTATGCAGTTTGTATTTCTATTTACCAAGGCCCGAATCGACCATCGAAAATGTTTAACATTCCCCTTTATATTTATCAAAAGCTGGGGAGCTGGGCTTAGAAAAAAGTGATCAGCTGGTAACCCATATACGTAGACGACAGTATCAAATCAAAAGTACACTGCTAGTATTCCAAATATAAAAATACCAAACATTTGAAATCTGAATGGACTGAAGCTTAAGAAAAACTTAATTTTGTGTAGAAAAGCCAATTAAAACGTCTTCAGAAATCTGATGATTTTCTGCTACTTAACTTACAATCGTGAATCTATTTAAAGATGGGTTTCCTTGTTTTTATAGGGTCAAATTCAGCAATGTTTCTAATCAATATTAATCATATTACATGTATATATGTACTTATAGTCTAATTGTATATAATTGTGATTTTTTATCATGTAATCATCTATATCCATTGATTTTGGTCAGTTCTAGTGAATCTGAATCTATTTACATATCTTCAAGGCCCAATTTACCCTCTAAAATGCTGAACATTCCCCTTTAAGTTTTCAAATTTGGCCAATAAGAGTATTATTCTTTAAGGGGCCTACAGGGGATGTAGTGGTTTCCCCCCTTTTCAAACTCAACCCTGGTGTTTTCAACCCCCCAATTTCCACCTCTTTTTAATCCTAGTTATTTCCACCCAAATCCCAAGTGGTTTCCTCCCCTAATTAATCTCATCATCAAACACTAATTAAGAACCTACTAATCTTAATCAATTATTGTTATATAGTTATATTAGTATAAACAAAAGAAAAGAATGAATCCAGAAGTCATTGAATTTGATTTCTTTGAAATTCTTAATCCACAATTAAGTAATCTATTTGAAAGCATTATTATAGTCTATAAATATCCCATAAGTACATGCTCAAACCATTATATTTTGAATTCTAGAACATGGCAAAAAAAAAAAATGAGTGATTTATGCTTAGGATGCAATGCTGTTGTAAGACCAAGACAGCATGCCATAACTTGCAATATATGTGACAAATGGTGTCAAGGAATTGTAACACAGGTATATGAGAGAACATTTAAAAAAGCAAAAAAAAATGTAAAAGAATTACATATTTAAATACAAAATGTATATATTGAATTATAATTAACTGTAAACAAACATTATGAATCAACTCAGGTTCCACTAGGCTTTGTGATCATGTCAAGAAGAACAACAAAAGACTTTGTAGGGGGTAAATACACATCTTAATCTTGATTGATTTCAATTAGACACCTTTTTATCAGCTTAATTAATGGATCACTTTGTTTTAAAATTATCAATTGAAAGAATTAAAATCTTTTGTTACAGAAAATCAAGGAAATAGCCCATACATACAAATAGGCCGTAAGAATCAAACACATATACAAATACAACAATAGATGGTAATATTGAAATCGGAATAGAAATGCATATGTATAACAGATATAGATAATATAAAAATTTGCATATGTACATAAAACTATAAAAGTGTTATGATGGAACTATAAATAAAATGAGCTTAATATGAATCTGATAAATGCGCTATGAAATCAAAATGTTATTATTGGTTTAAAAATTGTTTTAAATTTTTCCTGAATAAAATATATTATTAACAAGCATATTCTTTCTTATCAATTACACTCCAAAGATACTACCATAGAACTGTGTTCTATGATACTACAATATAATATATAGGGATGAAATCACTGGGGTTGAGACCACCAGGGTTGAACAGGAAAATGGGGGAAAAAGACAGGGTGGAGTTTGAAAAGGGGGGAAACCACTGTAAGCCGTCTACAGTATACAAACAGAACCAAATTAAACATTAAACTAAGTATTTGTCCATAAAATGAAAAAAACGCTCAATAAAACGCTTATTATTTTGTATATCATGTTGTAATTATAATATATAAGGTAGTTTCCTGGATTTATCAGATTATACAGTATAGTTATGACACAAGACAAGTTGCCTAATAAATACAAACTCTTATTCACCAAATTTGAGAATTTTGCTTTTTTGATCATTCTAAGATAGTATTCCTTCAAGGAACCCCATCTTTAAGAAAGGAAAAGGTTTTTTGTCATGTTGTGAAGTGTTCTGGTCTTAATCAGAGAATAAATAGTTTATATTATATTACACTTTACACTATACTGTATAATTATTATTATCTACTAACTATAACACACGTCTTCTTTCTCTTACAATCTATACGGCTAGTAATTCTGTATTATATGCATGATGACAATATGTGACTTCTTTTTATCGATTATGGATAAAACAGTTTAAAAAGTTACAAATACATAGTTTTTCATGACTGTAGAAAACCGTAAGAATGGAGTTACAGATAGAAACTGATTATAATAGAGTTATATAGAAACTGATTATAATAGAGTTATATAGAGACTGATTATAATAGAGTTGTATAGAAACTGATTATAATAGAGTTATATATAAACTGATTATAACATAGTTGTTTAGAAACTGATTATAATAGAGTTGTATAGAGACTGATTATAACATAGTTGTATAGAGACTGATTATAACATAGTTGTATAGAAACTGATTATAATAGAGTTACATAGAAACTGATTATAATAGAGTTGTATAGAAACTGATTATAATAGAGTTATGTAGAAACTTATTATATTAGAGTTATATAGAAACTAATTATAATAGAGTTATATAGAAACTGATTATAATAGAGTTATATAAAGACTGATTATAATAGAGTTATATAGAAACTGATTATAATAGAGTTATATAGAAACTGATTATAATAGAGTTATATAGAAACTGATTATAATAGAGTTATATAGAAACTGATTATATTAGAGTTATATAGAAACTGATTATAATAGAGTTATATAGAAACTGATTATAATAGAGTTATATAGAAACTGATTATATTAGAGTTATATAGAAACTAATTATAATAGAGTTATATAGAAACTGATTATAATAGAGTTATATAGAAACTGATTATATTAGAGTTATATAGAAACTGATTATAATAGAGTTATATAGAGACTGATTATAATAGAGTTGTATAGAAACTAATTATAATAGAGTTATATAGAAACTAATTATAATAGAGTTATATAGAAACTGATTATAATAGAGTTATATAAAGACTGATTATAATAGAGTTATATCGAAACTGATTATAATAGAGTTATATAGAAACTGATTATATTAGAGTTATATAGAAACTGATTATAATAGAGTTGTATAGAAACTGATTATAATAGAGTTATATAGAAACTGATTATAATAGAGTTATATAGAAACTGATTATAATAGAGTTATATAGAAACTGATTATATTAGAGTTATATAGAAACTGATTATAATAGAGTTGTATAGAAACTGATTATAATAGAGTTATATAGAAACTGATTATAATAGAGTTGTATAGAAACTGATTATAATAGAGTTATATAGAAACTGATTATAATAGAGTTATATAGAAACTGATTATAATAGAAACTGATTATAATAGAGTTATATAGAAACTGATTATATTAGAGTTGTATAGAAACTGATTATAACATAGTTGTATAGAAACTGATTATAATAGAGTTATATAGAAACTGATTATAATAGACTTGTATAGAAACTGATTATAATTGAGTTGTATAGAAACTAATTATAATAGAGTTATATATAAACTAATTATAATAGAGTTATATAGAAACTGATTATAATAGAGTTATATAGAAACTGATTATAATAGAGTTATATAGAAACTGGTTATAATAGAGTTGTATAGAAACTGATTATAATAGAGTTATATAGAAACTGATTATAATAGAGTTATATGGAAACTGATTATATTAGAGTTATATAGAAACTGATTATAATAGAGTTGTATAGAAACTGATTATAATAGAGTTATATAGAAACTGATTATAATAGAGTTGTATAGAAACTGATTATAATAGAGTTATATAGAAACTGATTATAATAGAGTTATATAGAAACTGATTATAATAGAAACTGATTATAATAGAGTTATATAGAAACTGATTATAATAGAGTTATATAGAAACTGATTATATTAGAGTTGTATAGAAACTGATTATAACATAGTTGTATAGAAACTGATTATAATAGAGTTATATAGAAACTGATTATAATAGACTTGTATAGAAACTGATTATAATTGAGTTGTATAGAAACTAATTATAATAGAGTTATATATAAACTAATTATAATAGAGTTATATAGAAACTGATTATAATAGAGTTATATAGAAACTGATTATAATAGAGTTATATAGAAACTGGTTATAATAGAGTTATATAGAAACTGATTATAATAGAGTTATATAGAAACTGATTATATTAGAGTTGTATAGAAACTGATTATAATAGAGTTATATATAAACTGATTATAACATAGTTGTTTAGAAACTGATTATAATAGTGTTATATAGAAACTGATTATAATAGAGTTGTATAGAAACTGATTATAATAGAGTTATATAGAAACTGATTATAATAGAGTTGTATAGAAACTGATTATAATAGAGTTGTATAGAGACTGATTATAATAGAGTTACATAGAAACTGATTATAATAGAGTTGTATAGAAACTAATTATAATAGAGTTATATAGAAACTGATTATAATAGAGTTATATAGAGACTGATTATAATAGAGTTGTATAGAAACTGATTATAATAGAGTTATATAGAGACTGATTATAATAGAGTTATATAGAGGCTGATTATAATAGAGTTATGTAGAAACTGATTATAATAGAGTTGTATAGAAACTGATTATAATAGAGTTGTATAGAAACTTATTATAATGGAGTTGTATAGAAACTGATTATAATAGAGTTATATATAAACTGATTATAATAGAGTTGTGTAGAAACTGATTATAATAGAGTTATATAGAAACTGATTATAATAGAGTTATATAGAAACTGATTATAATAGAGTTCTATAGAAACTGATTATAATAGAGTTATATAGAGACTGATTATAATAGAGTTATATAGAGACTGATTATAATAGAGTTCTATAGAAACTGATTATAATAGAGTTATATAGAAACTGGTTATAATAGAGTTATATAGAAACTGATTATAATAGAGTTCTATAGAAACTGATTATAATAGAGTTCTATAGAAACTGATTATAATAGAGTTATATAGAAACTGATTATATTAGAGTTCTATAGAAACTGATTATAATAGAGTTGTGTAGAAACTGATTATAATAGAGTTATATAGAAACTGATTATAATAGAGTTGTGTAGAAACTGATTATAATAGAGTTGTATAGAAACTGATTATAATAGAGTTATATAGAAACTGATTATAATAGAGTTATATAGAAACTGATTATAATAGAGTTATATAGAAACTGATTATAATAGAGTTATATAGAAACTGGTTATAATAGAGTTATATAGAAACTGGTTATAATAGAGTTATATAGAAACTGATTATAATAGAGTTCTATAGAAACTGATTATAATAGAGTTGTATAGAAACTGGTTATAATAGAGTTGTATAGAAACTGATTATAATAGAGTTATATAGAAACTGATTATAATAGAGTTGTATAGAAACTGATTATAATAGAGTTATATAGAAACTGATTATAATAGAGTTATATAGAAACTGATTATAATAGAGTTCTATAGAAACTGATTATAATAGAGTTATATAGAAACTGGTTATAATAGAGTTGTATAGAAACTGATTATAATAGAGTTGTATAGAAACTGATTATAATAGAGTTATATAAAGACTGATTATAATAGAGTTATATAGAAACTGATTATAATAGAGTTGTATAGAAACTGATTATAATAGAGTTATATAGAAACTGATTATAATAGAGTTATATAGAAACTGATTATAATAGAGTTCTATAGAAACTGATTATAATAGAGTTCTATAGAAACTGATTATAATAGAGTTATATAGAAACTGATTATATTAGAGTTCTATAGAAACTGATTATAATAGAGTTATATAGAAACTGGTTATAATAGAGTTGTATAGAAACTGATTATATTAGAGTTGTATAGAAACTGATTATAATAGAGTTGTGTAGAAACTGATTATAATAGAGTTATATAGAAACTGATTATAATAGAGTTGTGTAGAAACTGATTATAATAGAGTTCTATAGAAACTGATTATAATAGAGTTCTATAGAAACTGATTATAATAGAGTTATATAGAAACTGGTTATAATAGAGTTGTATAGAAACTGATTATAATAGAGTTGTATAGAAACTAATTATAATATAGTTCTATAGAGACTGATTATAATAGAGTTGTATAGAAACTGATTATAATAGAGTTATATAGAAACTGATTATAATAGAGTTATATAGAAACTGATTATAATAGAGTTGTATAGAAACTGATTATAATAGAGTTGTATAGAAACTGATTATAATAGAGTTATATAGAAACTGATTATAATAGAGTTACATAGAAACTGATTATAATAGAGTTATATAGAAACTGATTATAATAGAGTTCTATAGAAACTGATTATAATAGAGTTGTATAGAAACTGATTATAATAGAGTTATTTATCAGACCAACTTAGTTAATAGAGACATTGAATATTAATTGTGTAGTTGTGGTGTTGCAAGAGATCCCAATGCTATAACCATGCCATAACTAATATCGTAACAGAAGAAGAACACTTGTAAACAGGCGTCTTATCTTACCAAATTACGTTGAAAATTGGAAGAAAAACTCAAATCCTGACAAATACTTCGATAATCAAGGTATAAGCCAAGGGTAAAACAAGTTAAATTGGCACAAACTTGAGATATCCTACCCTCGTACTTTCTTTATATTGATGAACGATTTTTATGAAAGATAATTTATATAAACCATATACTAAGGTTGCATACTATTGAAATGAGTGCTTATGTAGTCTGTTTTTTTGAGGGACTTATTTCTAACGGGTTTCTTGATGCCCTGATCTTTCTGATCGACTATAAGTACTGTACACACACTGACAACATTTTCAACAATATGTTAGTGTATTCAGTTCGGAAACATTCGGCAACATGGTGGTCCAAATGTTGCTGGAATTAATACAAAATTCAAATGATGTTACCGAGTTTTATCCAATCAGAAAAGGACTACCAATCCAATGATCTATCTGACGTCGGGATCTACACAAAGCTGCCACAAATAAATTGCGGCAAATGTTGTCGAAATGTGTGTAGGCTATACAGGAACAAATATTTGTTCCACAGATTTGATGGCGAGATGTTGCCCAACATGTTATCGAAAATGTCAGTGTTAACATTTGTACTGTACTGTACACACCGACAACATGTTGGCCGAATTGCCATAAAATGTTGTCAGTGTGTAATACAGTTCGGTAACATTCGGCAACAAGTTGCCCAACATATTGTTGAACTGTTTTCGTGTGTGTACAGGACCAAATTTTTGTTGCCCAATATGTTGTCGAAAATGTTGTCAGCGTGTACAGTACTTTTTAGATTATATTTTTGAAGACAGTTTCCCTTTATAAAGACAGACTTTGGATTTCAACGATAAGCCTACTTGCACTTGTGTTTCTGAGGTATTACAATCATCGATGCAACAATTAAATCTTTTTTAAAGTTTTAATTCCCTAGAAACGATGGCGTTTAAAATTCATCTAACTAATTAAATCTTGTATAGAAGGCAAAGAAAATCAATTGGCTATTCATAATAAATTACTGGAAGCCGTATTGATGTGCACTTTTTTGAAAAGTAGAACCTCGGTCACTTGCTGAAATCAATGTAGCCGAATACGTGTGCTTCATGGATGCTGTATCGTTATATTGCCATAGCCCATATCATCATATCAATTCAGCGATGTCATTTTTTCAAATCCGAAACGACGAAGGCGTTAGATATTCATGTAACTAATTAAGTCTTTTGATAAAAAATGGAAAAATCAATTGATATATAAACACATAAAGAGAGACGGTTTATTTTTAAGTGTTTTTCCGCAAAATTGGTTTTACAATTAGAAGGTCTTATTGGATTTCCTATCTCTAGACAAATAGGATTTGTGAAGTCAATCAAGGAACGAAACAGTTATAGATACAAGTTGAGTGGCCTATTTCTGTCAAATTCCATTTCCAACAACAACGGTTGAAATTAGACATTGTTCTGATAGTCTTGGTTTGATAACACAATGTATATTAGCCATTAAGGTCTATGATGGAACAACCGTTCAAAATCAGTTACGTTAACCCAAATTGTCATGTCTAGGTCTGGTACTGTACTATTCTGTTTTCTTGCCACTAATTTACCTGATTTTTTCCAGTCTGCTAACCCTATATACATTTTTAACAAACAGACATGCTTTCTTGAACTCCACCCCCGTATAACAACACCCCTTTCCCACCCACCAGATACAGTGGGTGGGGACTTGTTGGGGTTGAAAAATTCAAAGTGAGGCAAAGCCAAAATTTGTGAAAAAATCATCGATTTGGTCCATTCTGACACAACTTTGCACTAAAACTTGTGAATTTTTTAAACCTCTTAGATGTATATTAAGGATGCAAATGGGGATATAAAGCGTTCTAAAATGTACCCCATTCGTGCCAACACTATAATTGAATATTAATAAGTTAAGATGAAATAGAGAACCTCGGTTGTCGATATTGATTGAATAAGAAAGTGTTCATATAAATATCAAATTATTCGAGGAAACAAAATAGATTTTAAGGGATTGTCAAATGAACAGTAGGTCTATTTTAATAACATACAAATTGTTAATAAGATATCGTTGTTTAGGTACAAGAAAAGAGAACATTCACAATATTTTCATCGTACTGTAAATTGACATAATGATCATTTACTGTTTGTAATGACAGTGTTCTATTATTTGAGCACTGGATTCAGATTTGTGTTGACAAGTCGGTATAACTTTAAACCAATAAAATTTTGATCTCAGAACTTAATATCCATAATAATGTATCCAACTCTCCATTGAAATTTAAGCCTTCAAATCCCTGTGTAGCCATAATTATTAGTGTTTGAAGGTAAAAAATACGACTCGTCGTTTAGTAAGACTATGCTTTATATAGAAAACACATAAACACAAAATGAAAGATAAATGTTTAGTTACTGAGTGGATTGTGTGATTTTTATTCAGTTCTAGTACTTCTGGGGGATATTTACTTCTATTCAAGACCAAAATCAACCCTCGAAAATGCTGAACATTCCCCTTTAATGGGATATAAAAGAGGTTTTCTAAATTTGATGTGTATCGGGAACACTGATTACATCGATATACGCAACAATTCCAATCAGAAGTCTTGGTTCCAGCAATTCCACAATCTATAAGTGTTTGATTACGTATAACCTATACAAGCATACATGTAAAAAAAATTCGCAGGTGTGACTTCAGCAAACACTTACATGTAGTTTGAAAACTGGAATGATGCAAATGAATGCTATAGGTGTCTCGACACATACAATTTGTTTAGAAAACCTCTTTATAATCCCTTTAAAGCGAATCTAAAGAGGTTTTCTTAATTTATTGCGTCACTATCGCTTAAGCTGTTAATAATTTCTATAAGAACCTTGAGATAGTGAGGTTTGACGTGTTGAATTATATTCGTGGGCGATCAGTCGATTGGTTGACAAAAGAAAAATATCTCAAAATGACCGAACAAATACTATTAAAACTGCAGAGAGAAAATAGTTTTGTTTATTGATTTGGTATTTAAGTATTGCTAATCGATGCAGAATTTCATAGGATTTTGTGGAAATTGAATCACGTATTGGAATACAGGCTTCTGAAGGTCGATTTCTAATAGACAGCTTTATGAACAAATGCATTTTCTTTCATTTGATGATAAACAAACACTACGACTAGAAAAATAAAAAAACAAATCTTGTTTTTAGGGGCAAAAATTGAGGAAAAAGTGATTTTGATGCTCTAAAGGCCAATGTAAGAAGGCTTTGGTGACTTTGTTAAAGTGACATACTGCAATAGAAGCGAATCGTTCTTATTATTAGAAACAAAATTAATTCAAAGTGAACTAGACTTATAGGTTTCGTTGCTTGGAATTTGTTAAAATTCTTAAATTTGGTGAATAAGAATTAATAGGAAACATGTCTGGTTGTCAAAATTATAGGCTGCTATAATCTGATAAATCCAGAAAAATACTTATATTAATTATTACTACAAGATATACAAAATCTAAGCGTTTTATTAAACATTTTTCAATAATAACAACGACATGTTATTTTATTGAAAATTACTTAGTTTTATGGTTTATTTGATTCTGTTTGTATACTGTATACACACCTTTAATGAATATATACTCGAGAACTTGGATATTTTGTTCATTTTAAGAGGTGGTATCGCTTTAATGCTCTTCATACCATACGCCCAGTTCACTTAGTAAAAGTTATACTTTGGGAAGGTGCATCTTCTTTTCTTCTCAAACTAATTAAATTTGATTCGATTCTGCTTTGACGAATACACAAAGGGATTATGCATTATTCCTGTTATTATTTTTGAAGGCTATACATATTTACGTATATTCAAGACTCAAAATCGACCCTTGAAATAACCAAATGTTCCCATTTAACAACTATAGTCTTCAATCTTGTATGATACAAGAACAGTGCCTGATTATGATGTCAAGGTATTAGATCGAGTTGGTAAAAGCTTGACATTGTGAAGATAACGAAGATGATGCACCCGTTGCCTTGTGCCATCCTTAGTTTACCTTTTACAATCTCGTGTCATAATTCGTTCACATATTGCAAATTTTGGCAACAATATCCATGATGAGTATAGGATACATAAAACCAAGGCAATAACGTAATATCAGAGCTTGTGATCTTACACACCTGCGAAAACAGTCCTTTATACATTTAAACCGATGCCGTTTTGTCGAATTATGGTGATGTTTTCAGAAAATTACAGTTCACTATAGTTTACCCGAGAGCCCAAAAGAACCAGGATGGTTTGAAGTTCGTCGCAAAGCGCCGCAAACGCAAGCTCCGACAGAAGCCCCCCCCCCCCCTCCCCTCCAATACAAGCAAATGGAAAAATGGCATCAATTTGATACATTCTGAAAGATATTACGGGATTTGAGTTTTCAATCGGGACTTCTTACTCTAATTTTCATTGGATCGATTTTAATTCTTTACAAAATCTTTCTTAACAATCAAATTATGGATGGGGGTGGGGGAGAGACCCTTTCGCCCCCCCCCCCCCCCTTCGTCCTCTGAGCTCAATGAGGGGACACGTCCCCACCGTCCCCCCTTAATCCAAGCCCTTGTTGACAATCGCCTTTTAAACACAAACTCGCAATAAAAATAACGTTTTTACTACCAGTCTTTCATTAAATTATGTCAGTTATAAAAAATTCCTAATCTAGTTATTATAGGTTGTATCTGAACAAAATACTTTGGACATAATCAAACATGTATAAGTCTTATAGATGTAAATTTTACTTACATAACGTTATGCCATAACAGAGTATCCGTATTAATTTATAGTCCTATAGAAAATTTTCTACACAGCTGATAGCACTGGGGGCGTTGCATAAAACTCGCGGTTCCTTCACACTCTGTTAGTCTTTAGGAAGAATAACATTAGCCTCGATTATCAACTATGTTAAAATGGATGTGGATTCATTAGAGACGATTTTGTTACGTCTGCCACTTTTCTTTACAAGATGTATTCTCGGTTATATTAGTCCTATAACAAGGTTTGGTAACTGTATAAGACTGATAACATGCCAATTGAGATTTAGAAACACTGGGAACATTTAAGTCTTAGAAAAGACAAGAGTTTCGATCAATTCCGTCTTCTCTCATTCCAAGTCAATGAGACGTAGACTAGATATCGGTTCCCTGAGGGTGGTTTTCAACTTCGTAAATGTTTGACCAAACTGCCACTTTATCCCTAGCAAGTCGTCTTTCCCATGTTTCCAACTTGTTCATCGATTTCCAATAATATACCATCAAAATTTGTAAAAGACTTGAAATTGGGACAATGATAAACGAAATTTTCTATTCTTTTAGGTAATCCTTTTAAACTCTTTGAGATCATAATGGGTCGAATGCATGCTCTTTTATTCCAGATGTTAGTACATGTACTTGAACAATGAAGTGAAAATTGTGGATTGAAAATATCAAAATCAAGGATACGCTCAAACGGTCTCCGTGAAAGTTACGCTGGCGCTCTGCAACATATCACGGTAATGAACGGCGGCCATTTGACCGGACTACATCAATGTTATCACGTAATCTCGTGATTCTGGTAGTTCAAACATCAGAGACGGGTCATTCGAGGCTACAAGTATTTGTAAACAAATAACATGAAAACAAACAGATATGTATTTAAAATGATGATAAAATGCGTAAATGGTGAACAAATAGTCACTACGTATCATTAAATGCACGAGCAGGTGTCAGAAAATTCCTCCACAGATTCTATTGCTATGAACTATATCTATGTCGCGACGTTACAAGCAAGTGGTAAAGCGTCAAAGTAAAGAGTCTCGCGCATGAAAACACAACGAAAAACACCATTCATTACCGAGACAGATTATGGTTTACGGAAACTGCCGAGGATTGCCGATTGGGATACGCTGTCAAGATCTCTCAAGATTTGGGGCGCCGTTGTGCACGGTTCTGTATATTAAAATGAAAGATTTTATTTGGTTAAACCTAAACGATAAAAATTCATCCATTAGGCTACGGTCCACCAAGCTTCTATGTTGACGTCGGCGTTATCGTCAACGTTCAAATCCCTGTTTGAGTGTTTCTATCAAGCAATAAGCTGAAATACACTACCGCGCGTTCCTTAAAATTGATGACGTCACATTCCAAATATGATACAAAACGCGCGTGGGAGCGTTAGCTGCGTCCGAAGCTAGATACGACGCTAACGCGAACGCCTGGTTCAAACCCTTGTATGCCAGAACATAGAACTAATTCAAACGCGAATGCTAAAAGCAATGCTGAATCAGAAGCTTGGTAGAAACGTAGCCTTAGCGTGGAGAACATCATGCTTTGTATACTTCACATGGTTTATACATGCGGGATTCATATGCAACAGTGTTAACATAACACAGTGAAATTATTCATGCGTCAATATATTGTTATCAGTACTTGATGGTATTATCAGAAACAGTTATTATTAGCCCTTGGCACTTAGTAACGATAGTTGCCTGTAAATGTGTCAGTTGTTTTCCAAAGCTACAAGACTTTCAAAATCAATGATCACCAAGACTAGTCGATAGTAATGGATGATTTGGTCAACACTGAATCTAAAAGACCTTCAATGAAGACAATTGGATATGGCGTCTATAGGATTATAGCCTGTTTCACTCTTGGGATATTTGGAATAATGATGCTAGGATCACACTTCGGACGACAAAAATTCCAAACAGCAAAATGAACTTACGGATAATGGATTTGCTATGTTAGGCTCTTAATGCGACGCTCAAAAAGTTACTTCCCGTATACTACTGACATTTCACATAAAAGGACTCTCGAAAGAAAGTTGGAAATCGAAAATAATGTAGGCTAATACTGGTAGAATTTCCCTCATTGTATACCTAATGGCGTTTGTTCGTCCTCCTCATGAGCCTAAAAAAAGGTTCAGATAAGTTATCTATTTCATTTCATTTATAAAAAGAAGAAAGAAAACCCATTGTGCAAAGCAGTGACCTTATATTATTAGCTCACCACAGAGATGGAGTGAGTTATATGTTTCATTGTGTAACAGTGGCATAAAGAGTTTCTAATTAAATTGAAATTTAGCTGAGATTTGGTTTCAATTAGTTTAGTTTATTGAACAACCAGTGTGAGTGTGATTTGAATGGGAAAATACAAATTGAATAACAAAGGGTGAATGATTTATAGCAAATTCACGAGAAAAGGGAATTTGATATGAAATATTTTTAATCCACAACTGAATCTTGAATTATTAGTCCAGAATATAAATTGTTATGTTATATTTGACTAGGTCACACTCGAAACACTGGTCGTGGCGCGAACTTTCAACTAGAAAAGCTTGAACGAAGATGACGTCAGTGGTTTATTATATGAAACGTCTGAAATTCTTGCCGATTTCTGTGATACATTCTAATCATTTTCCCACTTTCCATCCATTGATTGCCACTGGTCCATGACTTGTGTCCATCTAAAGAAGTTTGTTTACAGTTTAGAACCTGGGTTTTCAACTGGTTTTCTCAACTGACCCCGAAAATGCATGACGAAATGACCATGTCCCCTAAAATAATAATAAGAAATCACAGCTTAAATTGAGGTCGTTACGGGCAGTAGACACTGATGTTTCAAGATAATACAAAATATAAAATATTTTTTCAGATCTATATATCAGTTTGTGTCCCCTGGAGAATGGATGTCCAAATGTCCCCAGTCTGGAACATGTCCCCTAAGTTGAAAACCCAAGGTATAGTACCACCACGAGCACATTAAAAACTGTAATCAGCCATCTGCAAAGTAGTCCATGCGAAAAGTGCTATCAAGATTTGGGGCGCCGTTGTGCACGGTTCTGTATCTTGACTAAAACGGGAGAGAATAAACATTTACATTGTATAAGATTTTATTTGTTTAAACATACAGTAAAAATTCACCCATTAGCGGGAGAACATCGTGCATTAAAACATTGGCTGAACTTTCATCACTTAAAACACCCTGTGTTCATCATCTAAAAGAGAACTGTCTTTAACTTCTGCTGAGCTGCTACGGTTATTCATAGCTTTTGCTTAATTTTGTTAGCCAATGAAAAAAAAAAAAAAAAAAAAAAAAACCCACCTCCCCCAACCAAAAAAAGAAAAGGAATAAGAAGACAGGGGATGACAAATGGAGGAGGAAGAAGACGTTAATAATGTATTTGTACTGAAACCAGAGAACAACAATGCTGAAGGTTAAAAGGGGAGAATACGAGTAAAGTTTTTTCCTCAAGAATAAGGATGGTAAATACAGAGGAAGAAGAAGGGAGGGAGAGAGCATAGGACGAGATAGATATAGAAAAACAATAAGGAAGACTAAGGGAGGATGAAGAAAGAAAAAAAATCTGATTATAAGTTAGATCTGACAAACACCTTTATGGGAAAGATTGAAGGTTGAAAGACCAACAGAGGACGGAGATTGTGGGAGGAGGAAGGTGATATTAGAGATAAAGGTGATGATAATGAGTTTGGAATGGACAAACATTAGGGATATTAATAGGATCTAGGGTGGGAGGATCAATGCAGAAGGAGATAAACTTATGGAGGAGGAAGAAGGTTAAGAAAGGGGTTACCTATACATCCTAAAAGGTAGATTGTGAGGATTCAGAGAGAAGGAAGTAGACTAATGGAGGAAGAAGAAGACTAAGAAAGGGGTTACCTATACATCCTAAAAGGTAGATTGTGAGGATTCAGAGAGAAGGAAGTAGACTAATGGAGGAGGAAGAAGGCTAAGAAAGGGGTTACCTATACATCCTAAAGAGCTAGATTGTGAGGATCCAGAGAGAAAGTGGTAGATTTATAGAGAAGGAAGAAGGCTAAGAAAGGGGATTACCTATACATCCTAAAGAGCTAGATTGTGAGGATTCAGATAGAAGGAAGTAGACTAATGGAGGGGGAAGGAGGCGAAGAAAAGGGTTACCTATACATCCTAAAGAGCTAGATTATGAGCATCCAGAGAGAAGGAGGTAGACTAATGGAGGAGGAAAGAGGCTAAGAAAAAAACAAAATAGACAAAGGAAAGGAATATACTATTCAAGAAAATAGTCGAAAAGGGTAATCAATCAACTATAAGGTATTCAGCTTTATTAGTTGCAGATTTCTTAGTTTCTAACGAGGAGAATAGGAGTAAAGTTTTCTCCACAAGAATAAGGAGGGTAAATTATACAGAGGAAGAAGAAGGGAGGGAGAGAGCATAGGAAGAGATAGATATAGAAAAACAATAAGGAAGACTAAGGGAGAATGAAGAAAGCTAATAAAATCTGATTATGGGTTAGGTCTGACAGACATCGGTCCTTTAGGGGAAGGCATGAAGGTCGAAAGACAAACAGAAGGCATGTAGAAGGGAAGACTAAGGGAGGAGGAAGATGATGTTAATGACTGACTGAGGATGAAGAAAAAGCCTAACGTGTAATAGAAGAGTGGGAAGAGTTGGTCGACAATTTGATATGACCCAAACAGATTGAAAAGGTCGTAGAACCAATGATATGAAGAAAAAAAAAAGGGAATTTTAATTATTTTTGATAAGCAGGGAGACAATGATAAGACTGACAGACACAAAAGTCCAATATCAAACAGAAAAAGAGGATTCGATTTTCTACCACATATACAGTTCCAGAGGACGGACCAGAGGAGTATGAAGACAATGAGGAGAATGCTGATAATGTTGAGATAGGTCTGGACAAACCTAAGGAGATAAGAAGATAGTTAAAATGAAGAAAGACAACAGAAAGAGAAAGAAATGAGGTTGGTAGATTAACAGTAATATATAATCTTACAGAGGACCAGATGAGTATACTGAAAGTGACAAATCTAATGAGATAAAAAAAATTAAGCTCTTAAGGACAAGCAAAGGAAATGAAATGATTTTACATACATTCTACTTTATTTTATACCCTTTGGGCTAATGAGAACAAGTATACATCGAAGTAGGAATGAGGAAGGTAGACTAATAGAAAATAAATTGATCTAAGACGGAAAAATGTTCGAAGAAAACAAGCCATTCGGAGGAGGAAAGACTCAATGAACATAAACATGGTCTTAAAAGGGGGAAGACTGGGCATAGTGTTGGGCTTTCAATTGCAGATTTCTTTCATTTTGACCACATACAGTCCTTGATGAAAGAAACTTAGGGAGGAGGATGACAATTTCAAGGATGAAGATGATAAGTCTTAAAAGGGGAAAGACTGGGCACAGTGTTGGGCTTTCAATTGCAGATTTCTTGGATTTTAACTCTAAAGAACAAACGTCCCAATGTATATAAAGTGTTTGAGTCTGTCTAAGGTATGTATATTGGTGGTTCGATTTCTACTACAAAGGAAGAACTAAGAGAAGAAAAAGAGGTAGGGTAGACAAAAGAGGAGGAGGACTCCATCCAACACATCTTCATCATCTAAACAAAATACCATCGTATTATACTAAAGAAGGAGGGTAAACAAATAGAAAAAAAAGAGGAGGAATAAGGTCAAGACAAGGACAAGAAAGAAAAGAAAAACTAGTAGAAGTCAGGGGCTGCAGAGAATCTCTAGAAGTGACTAACCCTTAATCTAAAAAGGGTAAGCTTATACTAATGGATGGAGGATAAAAAAGGTGAAGAACGAGAAAGTAAGATAACCAAAAGGTTCGGATGAAGTAGAGGGACGAAGGCTAAGAGTAAATGGACCAACACACAAAATGTTGAAATAGATCGAGAGAAAACAGGAAGAAGGAAAAAGGCAGGGTAGACTGTTGTTGGAGGAAGACAAATACTGATAAATAATAAATCAAAAAAAGCAAAGAAGGAGGAGGATAAAGAGACACAAAGAAAAGAAATTATAACTACAAATATATAAACCCAAATTCTTGAGCTAATGATTTGACAAAAAGGAGAAGGAGAAAGTGTTTCCTAAGGGCATTTGATGGAATGAGGAAGTCGAAAAAAAAAAAAACATTGGAAAGATGGAAACGTTTACTAGATGAGGAAGTTGCTACGATGCTAAAAGATCATAGTAGACCAGAAAGACCAGGAGAGGTCGTTGGTTGAAAGAAAACGGAAGAAAGTGTGGAAGAAAAAGTTATAACAGAGGACCGGGTACTGAGCAAAAGAAGTGTTGATTAAGGTAGGACCATCCCACCTCTTCCAAAAAGAAGACCCGGGGAAAAGGTAAAATATACCGAAAGGGGGAAAAGAGTGTTGACTAAAAGTCCCCTTCTCCCTTTCCAAACAGGTAGAGGAAAGACAGACCGAGATGAAAGGAATAATTACCCGAAAATATTGAGTTGTAGGTTGACAAAAAGAGTAATGAACAAAGAACTTTAATTGATTGTATCAAAGCTGGTAGACAAACATAAGGGGAATAAGGCTAAGAATTGGATTAAAGCAAAACTAAAGAGTAAGAAGGCTAAGAGCTGAAAAAACGTACAGAAGAGAGAAGGAGAGTCAGTTGAATAAGAGGAACAAGAAAGAAAAGAAGGATAAACAGTTAAACAGATGCTTCTCGTGAAGATAATATTTCAACTGTTGTCCATGCAGAGAATGCGTAGGAGCGCGAAATAAATCAAAAGAAATAAAAGCCATATCATCAGATGTAAGCGAAAGCCGACACAAATTTTGAACAGCAGATCTTGGGACAGAGGAGGAACAGAATAATGACGAAGTGAAAGAGAAAGAAGGCAAACATATATATATCTTAGATATCTTAGATGTACTAAAGAAAGAAGGTAGGTAAATATAAGAAAAAGAAGGGAGGAGAGGGTATAGGAAGAGATAGAAAAACAATAAGAAGACAGGGGATGACTAATGGAGGAGGAAGGAGACGTTAATAATGAATTTGTACTGAAACCAGAGAACAACAATGCTGAATGTTAAAAGAGGAGAATAGAGTAAAGTTTTCTCCATAAGAATATTAGGCTCATTGCTGACCTGATAGATTTTCAAGAAGGAAGAAAGACTAACAAAGGAGGATGATTCAAAAATCAGACTCCAATTTGAAAGGACCTTAAAAGATTTAACTAGGTCGAAAAGGGCAAGCCAAGAAAGAAAAGAGGAAAAGAATACTTATAAAAAAAATAGTGAAATTAGAAGAGATGATATCGTATTATATATAGATGAAAAATTTCTTTGTTCCTAAATCTGAAAATAAGTCCTTTAAAAGAGGAAGACCAATGAAGGAGAAATCAGGTTGAGAAAATAGTTCACTATGTCATATAGATTGAGAGGATCTAGGCAGAAGGTGTAGTAGACTTATATAGTAGAAAGAAAGATCCGACACTAATTGTTCACTTTACAACCGACCGAGCTAGATCGGGAGGATTCAGGGTGAAGGTAGTGGAATAATGAAGGAGGAAAAAGAAGGCTCAGAAAAGACTTTACTACCAAAGTTTTAGAGGGAAGAAGCCTATTAAGAGGAATCAGAGCACAAAAATGCTGAAATATAACGAGAGAAAACATAGAGAGAATGTTTGAAAGGAATACGTTGGGAAGACTAATGGAGGAAGAAAATGATTCCTGGGAAAATGAGAAAGGAAGAAAAATCTGATTAGTTAGATCTGAGAAGGAGGTAGACTAATGGAGGAGGAAAGAGGCTAAGAAAAAAACAAAATAGACAAAGGAAAGGAATATACTATTCAAGAAAATAGTCGAAAAGGGTGATCAATCAACTATAAGTATTCAGCTTTATTAGTTGCAGATTTCTTAGTTTCTAACGAGGAGAATAGGAGTAAAGTTTTCTCCACAAGAATAAGGAGGGTAAATTATACAGAGGAAGAAGAAGGGAGGGAGAGAGCATAGGAAGAGATAGATATAGAAAAAGAATAAGGAAGACTAAGGGAGAATGAAGAAAGCTAATAAAATCTGATTATGGGTTAGGTCTGACAGACAACTGTCCTTTAGGGGAAGGCATGAAGGTCGAAAGACAAACAGAAGGCATGTAGAAGGGAAGACTAAGGGAGGAGGAAGATGATGTTAATGGTTATGTTGAAGAAGATTACACTTCTTCTGAAGATTAGGTGACAAACCCAAGGAGATAAAATAACGTTAGACTGAAGATGAAGAAAAAGACTAACGTGTAATAGAAGAGTGGGAAGAGTTGGTCGACAATTTGATATGACCCAAACAGATTGAAAAGGTCGTAGAACCAGTTATATGAAAATAAAGGGAATTTTAATTATTTTTGATAAGCAGGGAGACAATGATAAGACTGACAGACACAAAAGTCCAATTTTTACAAGATGTAGTCTCGGTTGTATTAGTCCTATAACAAGGTTTGGTAACTGTATAAGACTGATAACATGCCAATCGAGATTTAGAAACACTGGGAACATTTAAGTCTTAGAAAAGACAAGAGTTTCGATCAATTCCGTCTTCTCTTATTCGAGAAGAGAAGAAAAATAGGTAGGGTAGACAAAAGAGGAGGAGGACTCCATCCAACACATCTTCATCATCTAAACAAAATACCATCGTATTATACTAAAGAAGGAGGGTAAACAAATAGAAGAAAAAGAGGAGGAATAAGGTCAAGACAAGGACAAGAAAGAAAAGAAAAACTAGTAGAAGTCAGGGGCTGCAGAGAATCTCTAGAAGTGACTAACCCTTATGCTAAAAAGGGTAAGCTTATACTAATGGATGGAGGATAAAAAAGGTGAAGAACGAGAAACTAAGATAAAACCAAAAGGTTCGGATGAAGTAGAGGGACGAAGGCTAATAGTAAATGGACCAACACACAAAATGTTGAAATAGATCGAGAGAAAACAGGAAGAAGGAAAAAGGCAGGGTAGACTGTTGTTGGAGGAAGACAAATACTGATAAATAATAAATCAAAAAAAGCAAAGAAGGAGGAGGATAAACAGACGCAAAGAAAAGAAATTATAACTACAAATATATAAACCCAAATTCTTGAGCTAATGATTTAACAAAAAGGAGAAGGAGAAAGTGTTTCCTAAGGGCATTTGATGGAATGAGGAAGTCTGAAAAAAAAAACCATTGGAAAGATGGAAACGTTTACTAGATGAGGAAGTTGCTACGATGCTAAAAGATCATAGTAGACCAGAAAGACCAGGAGAGGTCGTTGGACTTTTAGGAAGGTTGAAAGAAAACGGAAGAAAGTGTGGAAGAAAAAGTTATAACAGAGGACCGGGTACTAGGCAAAAGAAGTGTTGATTAAGGTAGGACCATCCCACCTCTTCCCAAAAGGAGACCCGGGGAAAAGGTAAAATATACCGAAAGGGGGAAAAGAGTGTTGACTAAAAGTCCCCTTCTCCCTTTCCAAACAGGTAGAGAATAGGAGAAAAGTGGAAAGAGACCGAGATGAAAGGAATAATTACCCGAAAATCTTGAGTTGTAGGTTGACAAAAAGAGTAATGAACAAAGTACTTTAATTGATTGTATCAAAGCTGGTAGACAAACATAAGGGGAATAAGGCTAAGAATTGAATTAAAGCAAAACTAAAGAGAAAGAAGGCTAAGAGCTGAAAAAACGTACAGAAGAGAGAAGGAGAATCAGTTGGATAAGAGGAACAAGAAAGAAAAGGGGATAAAGAGAAAGAATGGAGACACGGAGCAATGACAGTTCAACAGATGCTTCTCATCAAGATGACAGTTCAACAGATGCTTCTCATCAAGATGACAGTTCAACAGATGCTTCTCGTCAAGATGACAGTTCAACAGACGCTTCTCGTCAAAATGACAGTTCAACAGATGATTCTCATCAAGATGACAATTCAACAGATGCTTCTCATCAAGATGACAGTTCAACAGATGCTTCTCATCAAGATAACAATTCAACAGATGCGTCTCGTCAAGATTACAGTTCAACAGATGCTTCTCTTCTCGTCAGGATGACAGTTCAACAGATGCTTCTCATCAAGATGACAGTTCAACAGATGCTTCTCATCAAGATAACAATTCAACAGATGCGTCTCGTCAAGATTACAGTTCAACAGATGCTTCTCTTCAAGATGACAGTTCAACAGATGCTTCTCGTCAAGATAACAGTTCAACAAATGATTCTAATCAAGATGACAGTTCAACAGATGATTCTAATCAAGATGACAGTTCAACAGATGATTCTCATCAAGATGAAAGTTCAACAGAGGCTTCTCATCAAGATAACAATTCAACAGATGCGTCTCGTCAAGATGACAGTTCAACAAATGCTTCTTGTCATGATGACAGTTCAACAGATGCTTCTCGTCAAGATGACGATTCAACAAATGCTTCTCATCAAGATGACAGTTTAACGGATGCTTCTCATCAAGATGGCAGTTCAACAGATGCTTCTCATCAAGATGACAGTCAACAGATGCTTCTCGTTAAGATGACAATTCAACAAATGCTTCTCGTCAAGATGATAGTTGTACGGTACAGATGCTTCTCGTCAAGATGACAGTTCAACAGATGCTTCTAGTCTTGATGACAGTTCAACAGAAACTTCTCTTCTCATCAAGGCGATAGTTCGACAGTTCCTTATCTTAAAGATGACAGTTCAAAAGATATCTCTTCTCATCAAGATGAAAGTTCAACAGAAACATATCGTCAAGGTGAAAGTTCAACATTTTTTTTTATAGTTTTGACGACAGGTCACCAAATTTTTCTCGTCAAGATGCCAAGATGACAGTTCAACAGATGCTTCTCGTCAAGATGATAGTTCTGCAGAGGCTTGTCGTCAAGATGACAATTCAATAGATGTTTCTAGTCAAGATGATAGTTTAACAGATGCTTCTCGACATGTTAACCCTGTTTCAAATGTTGTTCCTACACTTAACAATTTATCAGTGTGTTTCAACCAGAAGACTGTTCAACAGTTGCTTCTAATCCGCTTTTCAGATGCCTGTTTATTTCAATTTGGATGAATTGGTACTAGCACAGATGACTATTTAACAGATGAACTTACTATGATAACAGTTAATTGTGGAGACAGTGTCATAGGTTCTGTTACAATGGTGTACCATTTGTCAATCTTTTTAAGCTGAACGCTTATTCAAATGATTCTGGAATAAAATCAAAATTAAATGAAAAGATCAATGAAAAAAATATAGACTGTCCTAAGTGAAAATAGGATAATTCATAGGCCTAAAGTATGTCATAGAAAATTTGGTCGAAGGAAAAAAAGGAGGGAAAAAACATAGTTGAATGTGACGTTTGCTCTTGTGGCTTGTTTTGACCTTGTTGGGTTTGGCCCGACCGTAACCAAGCCTATGCTATGTTAAAACTCTGATCAGTTGCACCTTTTGGCATAAAAAGTACACGCCATTTTGTGTGCCAAATAAAACGCTCAGATTAAAATGACATAAACTATAAACTCACCTAAATAACAATGGTTTGTAATTTGTTTTAGACGGACTGACTGATACAACTGTGCCTTTGCCTTTGACTTTCCCCGTTGCGTTGCCAAGTTATTTTTAGAAGAGCAGATTATGACGTCATAAGGAAACTCATGGTGACGCTCTTTATGCATGATTTTGTTCTTTTGTTTGTTCTCCTCGAAGTCGTAGGTGACGCGAAATTATCCACGCTACGGTCATGGTCACCCCCATCGTATCACGAATACGGGTTTTGACATGGTCGTATTATGACGAATGGGGGCGTGGTTTGGACACGATGGGTCACCCACGATATTTGACTGCCCTATTGATATAAAGTAGCCTACTTTCATTAAAAGAGTTCATGTAGGCCTATATAGGCTATTATTATTCGTAAAGGCAATAATGGTCAAATGTGGTGCAATAGCCTAGGCTAACTTTTTTAGGCTAGATCAAAGGGTAACGACTCGGCTAAACATTACAATGACAGAGAGTGAACTAAAATGTTGGGTTTCATTTATTTTAGTAGGCCTACCTATAGTGACAAATAGGTAAAATTAAAATTTATCAAAAAAAAAAAAAAAAAAAAATCTTGAATCCAAAATAGTTTCGGACTACCTTAAGGAGGTTGTATGAAAGTATAATCAATAGTGTCTAAAACTGGAACAGGTTTACGACATTGAAATTATTATTTGAAGTCTGCAGACTCAATTCCTGGAGAGTTCCATGTAGATTACAATTATTGGTATTTCGTGACATTTCTTGGTCTATTTTGTAAGCGTTCTTATGTCAACAATCTTGAAATTATTACTTTCATTTCCATGTTGTCTGTCGATATAGAGTTTTGTAAACGTGTTAATTGATTTGGGGTAACTGTCCGATCATGATCTTTTCATCTGGAATTAGTCTGTAGAAAATACAAAAACATCTTGTAAATTTCGGCATGCAGATGAAATTGGCGATAGTGGAAAAAACGCACTCCATTTAAAGATGGGTTTCCTTATTTTCATTTATGAAAAAGAAAATACTTATTTATATTTATTTATACAGCGGTTACAGCTTTTAATTGTATTTAATAAGAATATAGCTATGTGGTAAAAATAAATACGTGAATAATTCATTAGGCTACATTAGAAACACAAATTACCAATTAGTTTGCTCACAAGGAAACTCATCTTGAAGAATAGTTTAAAGCAACTCAACGCCTAATGGAAAATTGCAAATTTACTACGTTTACCACATAGAATTGATACTATGTATATTTATAATAGCGACTTTTCGAAAGGGCAATTTTAGTCACATATTTACTACTTATAAAGAAATACTACTTCTTAGAATAATCAAAAAAGCAAAATTCTCAAACTTGGTGAAGAAGAGTTTATATTTATTAGGCAACTTGTCTGGTGTCATAACTATACTGTATAATCTGATAAATCCAGAAAACTACCTTCTATATTATAATGGGATGTAGTGGTTTCCCCCCTTTTCAAACTCAACCCTGGTGTTCTCCACCCCCCAATTTCCACCCCTTTTTAATCCTAGTTATTTCCACCCAAATCCCAAGTGGTTTCCTCCCCTAATTAACTCATCATTAACTAATTAAGAACCTGTTAATCTTTGATAATAATTGTTATGGTTTAATTAGTATAAGCAAAAGGAATGAATCCGGAAGATTTCTTTGATATTCTTAATGTATTTGTAAGCAATATTATAGCATAAAAATATCCCATAAGTACATTATATTTACACAAATTGCTGATTTATGCTTAGGAATTAGGATGCAATGCTGTTGTGTTTATCTTATTGAACTTTTTCATTTAAAAAAGCATAAAAAATGTAAAAGAATTACATATTTAAATAAAAAATGTATATTGAATTATAATAAGCTGTAAACAAACATGAATCAAATCAGGTTCCACTATGCTTTGTGTTCATGTCAAGAAGAACAACAGAAGAATATGTGGGGGTTAAATACACATCTTAATCTTGATTGATTTCAATTAGACACCTTTTTATCAGCTTAATTAATGGATCACTTTGTTTTATAATTATCAATTTGAAGAATTAAAATCTTTTGTTACAGGACCTTTACAGAAAATATTTAATTCTATGTCCAGTCTAATATACAACAATGATCAAGGGATCTGGAAACAAGCAAACTGCTTATATAAATCCATTTCCCAACAAAACTGTACAATAAATAGTGACAGATACAAATAGGCAGTAAAAAACAAACATAACACTAAACAACAATAGATGTTAATATTGAAAAAGGAATAGAAATGAATCTGCTTAATGTACTATGAAACTTTTAAACTGAATCTGATAAATGTGCTACTAAATCAAAATGTTATTAGTTTAAAAATTGTTTTAAATGTTTCCCTGAATAAAATATATATTATTAAACCAGGCCTATTCATTCTTTACACTCCAAAGATACTATAATATATAGGGATGAAATCACTGGGGTTGAGACCACCAGGGTTGAACAGGAAAATGGGGGAAAAAGACAGGGTGGAGTTTGAAAAGGGGGGAAACCACTGTAAGCCATTATAATTACTACAATATATACAAAATATTTGGCTTTTATCAATAATAACCTGTAATTTTATGGAAAATTATTTACGTCCTTGGTTCTTAATAAGGGGTACTAGTACCCCTTGGGGGTTCCAACGAACACCACAAGGGGTACCTAAGAAGCCTCTTGGCCAATTTTAAAAAGTATGGAATGGATTAAATATCAAACTCCATCAACCAACAAATATTCTTTTACAATCATGTTGGCTATTAATGTTACTTAAAAAAAAGCGAAGGGGCACCAGGATATTGCTTTAAATAAATAGGGGTACGAAGAATGCAAAAGGTTGGGAACAAAGGTCCTACATAGACTACTGACTGGATGAGGCTGAAGAATCCAAAGGTGCTAGACAAGGATTAAACAAAAGTGCTCAAGTTGTAATCAAGCCATATCAATTGAAATTAAAGAGATTGTTTTCAGTAATTAATTTTTTATTGTTTAAAATACAGTAATAATAGTTGTTGCAATTAACTGTCAATAGATGACTGGTGATAAAAAATTAAATAAAGATTTTAAAAATAACAACAAACTGGATGGAATCATAGCATTTATATAAAACAGAAAACACTGAATTTCATACAATTAGTGAATTTATTGTAACATGTTTCATGACAGTTTAGGGCATTCAGAACTCAGGAAGTTTCTAGGCTGTACAAATCCTTCTTGTTTATTTCTGAAAAATAAAGTTTGAAAAATTAAGATACATGTCATTCACAAATAAAATTATGTTAATGGGAAATGTGATGCAGCATGACATTGTAAATGATTAATGAAATATTAACTTACATGATATTAAAAATGATTTTGAAATAATTACTTACACATGATATTGTAAATGATAAATAAAATATTTACTTACACATGATTATTGTAAATGATAAATGAAATATGTACTAACACATGATTATTGTAAATGATAAATGAAATATTTACTTACTTGCACATGATATTGTAAATGACCAATGAAATAATTACTTACACATGAATATTGTAAATGATAAATGAAATATTTACTTACACATATTGTAAATGATAAATGAAATATTAACTTTCACATGATATTGTAAATGACTAATGAAATATTACTTAAATAAATTGTAAATGATCAATGAAATATGTACTTACACATATTGTAAATGATCAATGAAATATTTACTTACACATGATATTGTAAATGATCAATGAAATATTTACTTAAATGATATTGTAAATGATCAATGAAATATGTACTAACACATATTGTAAATGATCAATGAAATATTTACTTACACATGATATTGTAAATGATCAATGAAATATTTACTTAAATGATATTGTAAATGATCAATGAAATATGTACTTACACATATTGTAAATGATAAATGAAATATTTACTTACACATGATTATTGTAAATGATAAATGAAATATGTACACATATGATTATTGTAAATGCTAAATAAAATATTTACTTACACATGATATTGTAAATGATCAATGAAATATTTACTTACATAAATTGTAAATGATAAATAAAATATTTACTTACACATGATATTGTAAATGATCAATAACATCATTGATCTGTTGTTGAGATATTTCACCATCAATTTGAGCTAGATAGGTATATAATTCTTTAAATAAGGGGAATGGAATTCTAGAGGCTCCACCATCAGGATCTGCTGTCAATATGTCACATAAACCTTTCATGGAATCTGTCAAACCCTGCAAGAGAATAAAAACATTGACAATTTAAAACAGTGTTTTAGTGTTGAAATGGTTAATCAGTTAACCAATATTGGGTACGATTTTTATGGGTAACTGGGTACTACATTAAGCTTATATCATTAATTAATCAATAGAACATTAAAGGGGGTATTTACATAAATTTGCACATCATATGATAAGGTGGTTAGGATCGTTAGTTTTGGTTTCTTTATTTACACATTATATATAACTGCATACCAGTATCAATGTTTAAAAGGATAAAATGTAGCCTAAGCTATTATCTTAATACAATATTGTATACAAAGCAAGCATTCAACATTGCATTTAATAAAGCTAAATAACTTTTCAATTATCAATTTGTATTATTATATATATACAATTATGTGATTTTTTATTTAAGAAAATGTTTACCTCTCCTAATGCTGAAGTAGCAATTGCTAAGAATTTATTCCATTCAATTTCTCCACCAAATGAGCCAATACGAACTATATCATTAAACTGTTCTTTAGGTAATGCTAGATCTAACCATTTCTCTTCTACTGTACTCAGAGGGATTGTCTTCTTTGGCCCAAGCTATAATAAATATATGACCAATGCTACACAAAGTCATGACATGTTTTTCTTTGTCAAAAACAGTAATAGGACTAAGCCTAAAATAAAATTCTTTATCAGCCTATGCCAAATATAAAAGGAATAGAAAGTATTAGTTGGAGGTGCTGTATATTTTAATGGTTTATCCAATTTTCCTGCAGTTCTAGTACTTCTTAAGATTATTTACATGTATTCAGAATGCAAATCAACCCCCGAAAACCTTTCCCTTTAATAAAGTTAAAGGCAAAAAAATCATTGAAATCCTTCTCAAATCAAATTTCATACAAATTAGATGAAAAAAAGGCTAACATGCTAACAAAACCAAGGTGGTAAAAACTTGAAAACCTGAAAGGAGTCGAAGTGTTTTTAAGTGCGTGAGTGAAAATATTATTTATACAGACCTGTCTGTTTAAAACTTTGAGTATTCCTGGTGTTAAACCAGAATCAGTTTTCTGTGTAGCAACAGGCATTTCTAATCTTTCTTTAACTGGTGGTGTTTCTCCAGTAGACATAGCTCGAAAATATCTACAATTACAAGTTAGTTATGTTTTACAACCAACTGATAAAACCTTCACAAGTATCCAAAACACTTCATTCATCACATACAGTAATTATTGGTAATGTAGGGCCCTATTAGTTTTTCATACCTCCCAACTCCAACAAAACTAACTCATCTTGTTATAGTCTTTTTGCTTGGATACGAGGAAATGAAGTTTGTTATGTTTGAGAGTTAGGTTTTTGTCTGGGGTGTGAAAATCTGATGACCTTGAATAAGTCATCTTCACACAAAGTCCACCCAGCTGTAATTGGGTAGCTTATGGATAAATCGGAAAAGATCAATGCCAAGAGGTTTGGCCGAGAGAAGGGAGAGATGATCCTTACAGAACCTAAGTTGTTATGCTTATCCTTGTAAAATATACATGTTTCTTTCTTTTTCTTTCTAACCAAGGTTACGTTTCCTATTGGTGGGTGAACAAGTCAACACTTGGCAAATAAATATAAAGATAGGACAACATGACATTGAAAGATCAAAAATTAAAACATTGCTAAGATTTTTGGCATTACAATTCAGTTATCTTTTGTTATAAGGAACCTTTTTATCAGCCTTTACATATAGCCAGTCTGATGTATGATATTGCAGTAAAAATAAAGAAAAACTTACGCTGCAGACCAAGCCAAGACATCTTTTGGTTGTGTTCTGATAGCAGCTTTAGTAAACTGTTTTAAAATATCAGGCAGATCAGTTGGTATGGCTATTTGTTGTGAACAATAGTAAGGTTCATCAGGATTGGTAGGCATTTTCAAACAGTTTTTATTACAGTAAAGTGACGACAAATTGTCTTGAAATAACAGTATAATCTGTGAAATACATAATTAATAAGATTAAATATTAGCTAATTGATTGTTTAACTGGCACTACTTAGTCTTAGTACTAGTAGTAAAAAGGAAACAATCAATATCATGTACCGGTAATATGAAGAGGAACTTGTGAAATGAAGAAAAAAAAAAGAACAAAGTTATGTCAATGTGCAAGCTTTATAAAATAAAAGTTCAATATTAAAAGAGGAGAACATATGATTAAATGAACAGCCTACTCTTGGGATTGAAAAACACACGAAGAATGAAAGACGAAATCTAGTAGAGAAAGCTGAACAAAAAGTTTCAAAACAGAAATTTTAAATTTAAATCATACACAACATTTTTTTCAGTGGCCAAGACTTAAGCATACTAGATCTTAAAACATTTCTTCAACAATTTAGGCCCTAGTTGAACAAGGAATTGGTCAAAAACCTGACCAACGAACAAAATATCAGAGAAATATGCAGTGTGTCTGCTTTACCTTACCTTACTCTGAATGAAAATTTATTATGCTACATAAAACACCTGTATTGAAGGGTCATAATAAAAAAGATTTTTGAGTTTATGTTTATGTTTTGTATAGCAACAAGCAGTTGCGCATGACCAAATACGACTTCCGGGAGATAAGAAAAAAAAATACTGCCTATTTTCTATTTATTATTGGTTATAAATTAAACAACTATAAGGCCTAAGGGTCGAATGATTATTTTTTTAAAACAAATTTCCATTCCAAATTACAAATCATATGATAAATATGATTATAATTACCTCTCGTCTAAATTTTCTTCAAAAAGTTCAATGAAAAAAAAAAATGAAAATAAAATTCAAGATGAAGATGGCGCTGCGAACTGTCAACCGAATGAGTTGTCAAACTCTTGGTTTTCTTTGAAACGTCATCTACAAAAAGTTGGTAATGAAATTGAAAATTGTATTGATTTACTAAGCTATTGGAAAAATTATAAATTTCAGATTTTATGTTAAATACGAAGTATTTCGAATGCATGTAAGGGGCGCAACTCTAATCTCTTATTTCAGACCGAAATCTTGTCGTCTGCTTGGCACATTTAACTGTGCTGAAGGTTTCTAAGTCTTGGTAAGAGAAGAAGGAGTTGTAAGATGTCATGCCATATGTCTTACGTAGAAAAGATTCATATGTGACAATAATCTTAGATTGCAGGGGTACTGGCAAGAAACAAATCTTCTCCAGTCGTCAGTTCTTGATTGAGCCTTTCACTCTTTTTTTGGCCTTTACTTTGGGTTTTCTTTTAGACTTCTCTCTCTAGCTAGGCCTAAGAAGAAGTTTAACATCTAAGTGAATTGTCAATGTTGAAGTTATGAATAGTGATTGGTGTATTTATTTAGGGTGGGTTTGGTGCTGTCAAGGTTTCCTTTGGACACAAATTTTGTTCTATTTTCAGTTGTTAATTGCTAAATTTGAGCTTTTCCTGCTAATGACGGCTTGAGGCATGACTGCCATATGAGCATGAGCCCAACTCTCTCTTGAAAAAATTGATCGCCAATGCCACTGGCAGTTGTCTGGCAATGGAGGGAAGGTGGGTTGGTTGGTATGAAACTCTAGTTAGAGTTAGATATATATCATGCTCAAAAGAAGATTTAACAATGTAATCAAAATATTCTTTTCTGATGTAAATTTATCTAGTTTATCACAGATCAAAAGACAGTTGAGTTTCTTCAGTTCAAAGCAAGAAAGAGTAGTCCCGAGAGCATAACATAGACATGGCAACAGCAACCCAAACCAAAGAGAAGACTGGATCAGTAAGTTTCTTGCCTTTAAAAAGGTCATTTTAAAAATTTTCCACAATTAAATTCACAAAGTTTTACTCAAGAAGAATAAATCTCTGGTCTTTTTAATTAATGTTTAAAATCCTTAAACTTAAAGAAATATGATTTCAACTGGTTGTTTTATAAACTGCATTGAATGCTATTTTTTTTTTTAGTGGTCATCAATCTTTCGTAATGATCAGATAAGCAAGACACAGTCAGCTTTATTTGTGAAGAAGTTACTAGCTGTCTCTATATCCAATGTAGCTTATTTGAGAGCAATATTTCCTGAACATGCATTTGGAGATAGTTGTTTGGAAGGTAAAAATTGTTATCCCTTTATTTTGTGGCTGAAGTAAGTGTATGCTTATGTTACTGTACCACAGTACCACATATTGAATGGATGCAAACTTTACAAGCTTAATCTTTAAATTCTCTTTCATAGAGGCAAATAATTTAATCTTTAACTTATAAATTATTTTCTTTGAAGATTTGAATCTGAAATTATTAGTTGATAACAGTTCTTGTCCAGGAGCCTGTAAAGTTATCCAATGGGTAAAAGGCTGTTTTGATGCACTTGATAAGAAATATGTAAGTAACTTTGTAAAATCAAAATTCTTCTTTTTTGTTTAGTTTTTCCAAAGGGAAACAGTTCTGTAAATTCACAGGTAGCTATCAAGTAAACATATTAGGGCTGTTCCAAAAAAAAATACATCCCCCCCTGGGACGGCAGTTTAAACTGCACCCCACCACCTATAGAAATCTCATTTATGAGGCATGGGCTACTCATAGAAAGTCAATTTTTCAGATCCCCATCATCCACAGAAAGTTGATTTCTACCCATAGAAAATGTTATAAGTCGAAGACAGCAACCCATGTTAATAATTCTAATCTGAAACACCCACCCAAACATTATTTTTGTAATACTCGAAGAAATAAATAAAGCAGTAGACATAACTAGAATATAATTTCTTATGTTCTTATTTCTTGATTTGTTTATAGAAGCAGCCTAATTATAATTAAACCCAAGTTTCGTTTCGTGTTTCTTTTTTATTTTTACTGTAGCCACTTCAACTTACTGTAGTGACTACAGAAAAAAAAATGAACGAAAGATAGGTCTAATTTTAATTAAACTGACATCATTTAAGTTGACAGATATCATTTTAGAATTTGATTGATACACCAATAAAAAATCTAGTGTGTCTTTAAATGTCTATTGGTATTCTCAACTTGATTAGGATTAATTACTGGAATTCAGATTGTTTGCAATAGAAGGGGGAGGAGGTGGGATTCAATGCATATTATAAGTTATAAAAAGATTTTAAATAGATTAAAATATATTTATTCACAGTACTTCTTAATAACAAAATATTGTTATGTTTTACTTTTAACATTTTGACAAATTACATACAGTACATGTCCATTTCAGAAATAAAATAAAATATTACATGACTTAATTCCAAGAAGTGGCCAAACTGGGTGGGGGTGCAAGGCATTGAACATCTTCTAATACACGAGATCTGCGTCTTTTATTGAGTTCTTTTGCGAATTTCATATGATGACCCAGTTTCTGCTGGAATATGACCTCACACATTCTTTTAAATTCCATATCATCCATACTAAGAATCTGTTCAAAATCATCGAAGCCGTGATCCACAAATTTATCACAATAAGAGGCCAGATTCGCATCCCGCAAACATGTAGCTAATTTCGGATCGATTCCGATTTTTTCGGTAAATATTCCGGCTCCATCCATGCTGTCAATGTTAGGCTCAATATGTAATGACGTTACGGATTTATGCGCTAACGAAATATTAAATCATGACGTGTACCCAGCCCTGTATTCGGTTAGCACAATGTTTTATGTGTTTTATGCCTTCTCCGAGTCATTGCGATTGACATCCCGTAATTCACTCAGTCGTATTTATATAATATGATAAACATTTAATACTTTAATAAGAATATTAGATATTTACAGAGAATGGAATTCATTGATAGGCCTACAACTCATAACAATGACATCACCAAAATGACCAGTCGAACGCAGAACATCTCGAACACTCTACATGCAAATTAGGTTACGCATCTAACGTCATAGAAATGTGTGACAGTTATTTTTTTCTGGAACAGCCCTTATTGGTACCTATGTCAGTTTTCAAACTTTGCTTCTCTTGAAGGCTTGAAGTTTATATTAATTTGATTTTGATGAATAAGCCATTATGTTATAGAAAAGTTATCATTTCTTTTTCAGCTGAGAATGCTCATTATTGGGGTAAGCTATTCACTTTTATGTCAAGTAACTTTTATCACAAATCTCAATTTTATTATATTATATGAATAACAGTTTCCAGAGCTGGTTTGATGAACACTAAAATCAGACATGGTTAATGGTTATATAACCATTTAAAACTATTATCAAGATTTTATTAGTAGAATTCATTTAATTATCAAATCAGAAAAAAATGTATTTTGACATAATATGTCTTACATTATAGATTGTTTATTGTGGTTTCAAGTCTAATGTCACAATTTCATTTTATCCTGTTGTACAAACATATCTAGATATTTAACAAGTTGAAATGTGGAATTTATAATTGACTGAATAATGGTATATGATTGCATTATTGTTGATTTTTACAGATATATGTAGATCCTGAAGATCCTGATGTAAGTGTTCTGTTATTATTTAAAAGAGAACAGTTGGCTTATTCTGGGTTTGATTTTAATCTTGGATAAATGTAAAAAAAAGTCTTCTAAATGTACTAGATCTCTGGGGCTATCTGTACTGGGACAGGAACAGTCTTAGACATGCTGTGTTCCAATTTTTAGTTTTAGGCACATCATTTAACTAAAATAAAATTTAGTTTTTAAGAAAGACAAATATCTGATTGAATATTATGAAACTGCATTTAAAATCAATTTTAGCGATTGACCAATCAAATGACTGAGAACCTAAAATTAAGTGAGAATTTTGTGAAACTTGCCCCAGATCATTTGGAGCAAAAGATTAAAATGATTTGTTGATTTCACACATATATATTTCAGACTGTGATTGAATCATATACATTCAAGTTTTCCTATGCTGATGATGGTGGTATAGATATATATAGGAATGATAAGAAGATATCTGGTGCTCACTCTATAGCAGAAACTAAGAAAGCTACAATTAGATTACTACGTACTATAGTAGTTCTCACACAAACACTGAAATCTTTACCAGATGATGTTATGATGTCTATGAAGCTTCTATATTTTGATGAAGGTATTGTACTTTTATATGCAAAGTTTGTTGTTGGTACCTATGTTTATCACTAATATCAGTTCACAATAGCTCTTTGAGAAATAAGTAGGACTTGAGCACAGTCCAAAAAATTGATTTTTGTGTACAAGTAGTTTATAGCATCAGTTTGCACCCTTCTGATTTTCTTTTAGCAATTTAAGCTAATTAAGTGTTTACACTCATGCAAAGGTTGCAGGTGTGACGTCATCAAACACTTAGGGTTTGACCACAATACAGGCAGAGCAGGGCGGTGCCAAGCAATCCAGCATTAATGCTTAGTTGGTTTTCAATATACAGACACTCAGCTGTTCACATCTCAAGCGGAACAATGCTGCACAGAGTAGAGCAGAGCTAACTGATATACTATTCTGCACCGCTCCGCCCTGCTGTATGATCAATCCCTCCGTCTCATTGCTGGAACCACAGACATCTGATTGAAAATTGGAATGGGGAAAATTGATGATATCAGTGTCTCTAATACACATATAAATTTAAGAAAATCTTTCCACAATCCCTTTAAATTTCAATGAATATATACTGGTATTTGTAGTAACACCGCCAGATTATGAACCACCAGGATTTAAAGCAGCTGATACAGATACATTTGTTTTTGAAGAAGAACCCATGAATATAAAAGTTGGTGATGTTGCAACAGTAAGTTACTTTTTACAATTTACAGTTTTGGGTCAGGAGAAATATCTCTCAGTCTTATTCTGAAATGTTCAACTCAAAATATTAAAATTGTTATGCCCAATTTCAGAACTTAAAAAATTAGAATATTGAGAAATCTTTTCACAACTTTTGATCATAAAGAAATGTTGGATTTTATTTATGATGAGGATGTCTTACACACAATATGTCTGTAGCAGAAAATGAGGTCTTGCCAATCAACTATTACTGTAAATTAGTTGCAACCTCTATTGATTTTTACATTTTTTATTTTAAAAATCTTAAAAATATTTCAGCCATTTCACAGGTGAGAGATATTGCTGGTTATAATTTAATTACAGTTGAAAAAGTTAAATGAATTTTATTCTGTTGATTTTTTGGTTTATATTATGTTTTGTATTTGATTGTTTTGCATAACCTTGTATGCAAATGTTTTTATGTTTGATAAAGTAAATATTCTTATTATATAATGTATGTTTATGAATATTGCCATGTCAACCCCAATCGGATGCCAATTGCTGCTCTTCGCGCCAGGGGTAATTTTAGGGGCACTTTGACAGAGGATTTCAAGAATTATGATTGAACTCTTTTTATTTAGTAAGACTATTTTATCTGACATGAAAACAAATATTGCAGGGAAAATGTAATAAAAGACCAAAGTCACAAAATAATGAGGAATTATAGGGGGGTACCGTAATACAATTGTTTAAGGATCTTATAAAAGGTATGAGAAAGAAAAATGTTGAAAACTTCTGCTTAAACGCTTTCATTGCATCTACCCAGTAGTATAATAAAATGTTGTTAAAATGCACATACTGGGCACCTATTTTAAATTTTGTTATGGTTGATTTCTAGATTTAACTTTAGCAGTAAAAGGGTTCAGCCTCAGCCATAATTAGAAAGTTATTCTGGATGACATTGTAAAATATATTTTAATGCTCATATTATTTCAGTGTTAAAATGAGAATTAAGACTGATGGGAAACAGTTTGAAACTAGAGAAGAAGAGGAAGGAGAAGGTGCTGAAGAGATGAAGACAGAAATAAAAGACACAGGTTTAGATAATGATATTAATGATGCTATGGATCAAGACATACCACAGGTCTGTAGTATATTTTTCCTTTCAATTGAGGGGGCCACGTGGCCCAGTGAGATAGAAGTGTCGAGATAATGCTTTCTGATTTTTCAACCCGGATTTTCCCTGTCAGTGATGGTCCTTCGGATGGGGCAATAAACCAAGGTCCTGTGTGCTATTGGCTGTGCAGTGTGCACGTTAAAGATTCCTCGACAGTTGGAACAGACATACCAGTATGCTAATGCTGCTCTCCTGTAAAAATTTCCCTCATTGCACACTGCATGGCAGTTGCTCATCCTCATGAGCCCATACAGGTGCAGAAAAGCAGGACGTAAAACTCAATTTCCTTTTGATTCTTTTTTTTATACATTTAAAATTATTATTAAAAGGGTTTAAAATCAACACCAGGTCAATATTCAGAAGCATAGACTGTCGCATCAGAATTTTTCTTATCTTGAGAAAAGATTCAAACCTATAGAAACTCATTACACCCAAAAGTAATGCTCAAATATTAAATTTGGTTTTAGATGGAAGTTAATAGTGGAAATAAAAGTAGAGATGAAATTCGACAACCTGAGGGTTCACAACATGAAACTAGTGTCATTATTCCAGATGAAAGTCCAGCTAAACCAGGTCAGATCAAATAGATTGGAAGTTTTGGAAATCATATCTAGGATAACCTCAGTCTCAGTTAATGCCTTCTATTATGCAGCCTATGTTAAAATTAAATGTGAATGATTTCTGAAAAATTGAAATGAATTTCGTTGGAATCATGTGAATGTAGACACATGAAGAATATTTTCAGTTGAATATGAATAATCTTTGAAGATAATTTGAATAGTATGGAATTTGTCTTTAAATATTTTCCAGAAAACTTGGATTTGTTATCCTAGAACTTTGAATGTTTATGTAAACTTTGATGTGTCCTTGAATATTTCTCAGTAAATTTCAATTAATCTTTGAATATTTGTTTTTAGTAAATTTCAATTTATCTTTAAATATTTTTTCAGTTAAGTTTAAATTATCTTTAAATATTTTTCTGTAAACTTAAGTTTGTCTTGCTTGACTTTTTCAATGATGTTGAATATTGAATATTTTCATTAAACCTGAATTTCTTGTGTATAACATTTTTTTTTAAATTTGTCAGTGCCAGGACAACAAAGTAAGTCTCAAGAATTATCACAATTAACAGAAAATGAAGAAGTATGTGTAAGATGTCCCTGTGGTTTTAATGAGGTGTGTAGTTCTTTCTTTAACTTAGTCAAGTAATTACAACAGTTACACATGTGATGATATATAAGTTCCACTATAATAAGTGTTCCAAAGAACATTTGTTATGTAATAATTGTTCCATTTGGAACTTTTATTATATAATACTAGCCCTGTGGCCTGTGTCTGTGCTTTCGTAACATTACTTCATTGTAATGTTACAATTACAATTCCTAACCCTAACCCTGATATTATATGATAAGAGTTCCTGGGATCATTTATTATAATCATGTTTGTTCCAAATGGAATATTTATTATGAGGATAAAATATACAGTCACACACACAGGATACCGTAGGGCTACAAGTGCGCCATTTGCATTTGTATAATTCAATATTTTTATTTCAGACAGATTTTGTTATTTTCAATGTTATTCATGTAAATCCACTCTAAATACTGATTCTTATTTAAAGGGGAATGTTCAGCATTTTCGAGGATCAATTTGGGCCTTGAATTTATGTAAATATAGCTTTCAGATTTACTAGAACTACCCAAAAATATTAGGCGTTTTATTAAGCGTTTTTCAATAATAACCTGTAATTTCATGAAAAGTTACTTAGTTTTATGGTTAATTGGATTTCTTTTTGTATACTGTAGACGCGTAACGATTAAGCCGCTTTTTAGCGGTTTTTAGGGTTGAAAGGGTTAAGAGAACTATATCCATTGCGTTGAAATACATTTTCAGGATGATGGTTTAATGATTCTGTGTGCTGTATGTAAATTCTGGCAACATGGTGTATGTTTTCAAATACTTGATGAAGATGTTGCTCCCTCTGAACATGTCTGTGATATTTGTGCTATGGTAAGCTTTTAAAAAAAAAGATAAAAAGAGTTTTGAGGAATTCCTGATATTAAGCTATTATAAATCATTAGATACTTGTTTGAAAAGTGGCAAGCTTTATTTCCCTTGTGAGCATTGAATGTAATTGCTATCCCTTGTTAGAAAGCACAATTAAAGAAATGGTGTCAGCAATGGCTGATGGGTGTGCACGATTCATAGTCCAGAACCGCCAGAACTGTGGGAACTGGATTTGAGTGAACTGGAACACTGTTCCAGGCCAAGATTTTCTGTCCCAACTAGCGAGGAGGTTCAGCAGGAACAGTGACAAAACCAAGATGGCGGCAAATGTTGCAACCGTTTTTCAGTGAAATTTAAATATGAATTGGATGAGATATGGTCCTATATAAAAAATTACTGATATATTTTTTCCAGCCTGGTGTAATTGGTAAAGAACCAACAGATAATCATTTAGTTGACATGTCAGACATCAATAAACAGGCAAGTTTCTTCTTTTTAAATAGTTTTGATAATGCTCACTCTTGTCTTGGATTTGATGACATTGCATATATCCATCTGATGATAACATATAATGAAGCATTTAGCTCAACCTTCGTCATTTTCTTCGAGTCTATGTAATGACTCGGCCATGGTAAGCGGCCATCGTGCTTGGAAAATGGGCAAGGAAAGATAACTCTTGTTTGGAGATTGATTTTGATTGGCTGTTTTTGCCTCGTAAGAAGACGAGAGAAGAAAGAGAATGATTATGATTGGTTGAACTATAATTCATTCAATATGGCAATAACCATATAGTATACGAGGTTATCAGTTTAGAAGTTGATACAAGTGATTATGAAGACCATAATTTTAAACATCTATTTTTAGGCAACTTGTTTATGGAGAAGAGCTATATTAGCATCCTTAGATTTAAATCGTGTCTTAGCACCTCATTTAGCTCGACGTCTTGGTATTGAAGCTACTGTTGCACAAGGATTGATCAATAGACTCGAGAAAGAAGGATTTGTTAGAAATGCTGGAAAGGGAAAACGGTAAGTCTTTATTGTGATTATGTTATTTAAGGGGATGGTAAAGAGGTGTACTATGTTTTGTAGTACATCTGTGGTTCCAAAACATTAATATTCACAACTCTCCCTCGAAATTAAAGCCTTCAAATTCCCCCGTTTCCATAATTATCAGCATTTGAAAGTCAAAAATATGACTCGTCGTTCAGTAAGACTATAGAAAACACATGCAGTTCTGATACTTCTGGGGAATATTTACATGTACATGTATTCAAGACCAAAATTGACCCTCGAAAATACTGAACATTCACCTTATAGGTTTCCTATAGTTCAACCATTTTTTTGCATGTGTGATGTTCTCAAACTCCTAAATTTAATAGAGTAATTGCTGCAACAATTCATTTTTTTTATTGGATTGTTGCAAATTGATGCTATCAGTGTCCCCATTACACATAAAAAAATGAGAAAACCCCTTAAAAATCCCTTTATTTAGGCTTGGAAAACTGGTTGACAAAGAAAAGATTCGACTTGAAGCTATACCAAAATATGTTAGTTCCAAGAAAACAACCACCAATGTTCAGAAGCAGACCATTATAGATGAAGATTCACAGGTTAGCTGGAACAATTTGAAGATACTATCAGACGAAGTACATTTCACACATTTCTAAAAAATTTATGCAAATTTTCACCCTGTTCATAGGTTTATCTATTGACATCACATAGGCTATTCATTCATAGGCGGTCAACATCATTCGATATATGCCATAGTTTGTTATTAGCCTTACATTCATTGCTTACAAAACTGTACATGGCCTGAATAAAGGTTTAGTATATGCATTATACATTTTGAAGTTCTACAAACAATTTTAAAATGATTTCGAAGAGAGCTTGTCCTTTTAGCAAGCTATTTTTTTACCACTGGTATTTGGTATGTAATAAGATCATCATATTACTGTGTATTTTGTAGGTGAGCCAGAAAGAAAATACATTGCCCGTACCAAAGAAACTAACAACTGATGTAAGTATTTAGTATTAGACAATGTTTTTTCTGCAGTTGTTCTGGGGCGCTACCTTTTTCTCGAAAACTTTACTTAAAGCCACATTGCAGGATTCGTTTGTTTACAAAATGAAAAAAACGGGATTTCGGTACAAAAGGCATTCTAGCTTAATCTCTGATGTTTAATTAAGTCAAAAAACTACAATTCACGGCTTTGGGTACTCAGATGGCTTCGATGCCGCTGGATTTAAAATCGGGATCTAATAAAATGATTTCCATTAATAACATGCTAATGAGGTCAAGCGGGGGGCGTGTGACGTCATACACCAATCTCCAGTAGCGCGTGCTAGTAGTGGGCGGAGCTTGTGAGTTATTGACGTTTGGAATGTAAACAATCAAAATTTCTTTCAAATGTCTGTAGAATTGGAACCACGAAAGGGAATCGAATTATTTTTTTTTCAATATTCATTTTTAAGTGCTAACTTTAAAAAAAACCGATGAGAAGACTTTTTCTCAATGTCCAAGTCTGGGGTTATGTGGCTTTAAATAAAATCCAGATTTTAAGAAATAAAGTGATCTGATTGGATAATAAGATTAAATTTGCAATCGATTTTAGTGATTGACCAATTAAATAGCTGGAACAATAAAATCATCTTAAATTAAGTTTTCAACAATATGGCCCCAGTACATTAATGTATAATAAATACTGCATTTTTTCTAGCAAGAATTGGAGTTGCAGTGGCTCAGTGAGTTAGCTTCTTGCTTTTGATTTTGTCTATATTAATGATGCTGATCAGCTGTCATTTTTAAAAAAGTCGGAAAAAACTCCATTCCGTTTCAAGGGTATAATTTTATTTCCAGGTGGATTCTCTGGTATCTAAAACAGAATCTATCAATTTGAGTGGAAAAAAGAAGAAAAAGCAAAGTGATGATAAATCAGTAAGTTTGTCACGTACATAATTTTTGAAAACAGTTATAATTTAAAAGGGATTGCAAAGAGGTTTTTTAAAAGCTTTATGTTTTATAACAGCAAAGAAACAGCAATTCACTAAATAATATAAGCTTATAGATAATAGTTCACAAACATTGATGACAAAACCCCTTCTTTTTCAAATTATTTTCAAACAAGACCTTATTCACGTGTCGGCTATCTTGAATCCATATCGAGGCTCATAACGCAAACAAACAAAAGCAGCGTCTTTGCCACTGCAGAAAAATCAGAATTAATTACGCTATTTAAGAGTAATTTCAGATGAATTGTTTCTTCACATATTTATGAGAAAGGGGCCGAAAAGGCAGTTTTTAGACCATTTTCTCCTTGTTGATATGGTGATTAGTGACGTCATATTCCTTTCATTCATTTGACGTCGTATTTTATGAATGGGTTAACGTCACTTGCGTTATGAACATTGGTTTCTAAGCTGTAAAAGCGAGGCGTGAATAAGGTCTAAAGTAGTGCCGCTTATTCCCATAAAGTAATTTGTGAATAATATTAAAATGATTAACTCACTTTTTCCATTGTAAATTATAGGTGAATAACACACAGGAGATTAGGCAGAGTCAACGTGGAAAGAAGAGAGCTTATTCTAAAACAAATGAGGTTAGTCTTGTGTCTTTCTTGTTGATTGTTCTTTAAGATAACTGTCTTGGCCAGCCTTGATCTAAAAAAAATTCACCTATAGATTGTGGTGAAGGTGTAGGTTTCTGCCCTGTTAACAAATTTAAGAACTCTAAATTGAAAGGAAATGGAAGTGTTAGGTCATTTTTCTGAACTTTCAACGAGGGGAGTGGGGGTCGTGTTTGATTGGGGCAGACTGACTTATTGCCCGGAAACATGATATTTGTCTCCTATGGCTATGCTTGTCTTAATTAGGCGGGCATGCAGTGTGCAATGAGGGACATTTTGCCTCTAACAGGAACATTTACTACACCTTTTATCAATTTTCCAACTGGCGAGAGATCTTAAAAGACTACAACCTGTAGCAAACAGGTTGTCCTATCGGAACGACTAGTCTTTTTCAATGTCAGCCCCTTTGAACTGCATCATTGACACTGGCATTACTGGGTTGAAAATTCCAAAGGTATTATCTCGAATTATGCTAAGATTGAACCCTAGAAAACGTCTAACTCACCTTGGCTCCCAACAAAAAATTAAGGAAAAATCTGATTTGTTGTTTCAGTCCCAAGATTTTGAAATTAGTGCGAGTCAAGATCAAGACAATTTTTGTGAACCATCAAGTCGTAGAAGAAGGAAGTCTAGCATTGTGAACAAAGCTATAATGGTTTAATTCAAAATAATTTATTTTTATTTTATTTTATTTATCATGTAGATATTTGCAGAAGGCAAAAAATGAATTTTCAATTTAACTTGTTGTTTGAGTGATAGAATTAAGAATAAGTTTATTGGGCTTGTTACTGAATCTGCAGAAATTTCAATTTTGTTCATTTAGATGATAATGTTTTATCTGTAAATTCACATATTGAATTCTTGTTTGAACATTAAAGGCAGCAGGAAAGTTACTGTGATAAAAATACATAAGTGATTGAATTGTACACTTATGCTAGCAAAAATAGCCAATCATATCCCTTGATTACTTGGACTTCTCTCAAGGCCTCTGATTAAATGAAATTGCTACATTTACAAATATACACGAAAAGTGTCTTATGATGTCAAGGTATTAGACACATTTCATATTAGTTTGACATTGTAAGAAATATGAAGGGGTTATATGATAATTGTATATGATAATGATAATGATCAATTAAAAATGTAAACTATATGCAGAAGTCACATGAGAAAAATCATTTTTGTGCGTTTTACATTGTATTTTAGATTTATTAATGTGTAATGACTTATCCATGAAAATTGTTGATTGTTCAATGGTATTAAATGTTTACATGTTTAGCCCTCAAAATCATAATATTCATTGTTTATCTTTGTTGACTTTATTTTATGTTAAATCTTATTGTTTAAATAAACAAAAACTATAAAAGAAATGTTTGTTTTGTTTTAACTTGCACAGTTTTTTGGCTGGTGAAATGAAATCAAAAGCTAGCAATAGTTTTTGAAAGAAGAGAGAAAATTGACATAATTTCAATATCATGCAAATTGTTAAATATGTATGTAATCATTTATTGGCAACTATTCTGCTTAGTTTAAACTCAGTTACTGTTTCAATTGGATAACCTCTGTTTTTAGCAATGCATAAAAATTTAGAAATGTGATAAACTGATTGAGGTTGAAAGAAAGGAAAATCAAGAACTTGACACTAAATTCCCTAGCAGACAACAATCAAACTCTTTGAGCTATTCGGCTGTCATAATAAGACAGTGTTTTAACCCTGCGTCATTGGGATATTGTAAATAAAACCATATTTTTCACGATATATAATATAATTATGTCTATCGAAAAACTAACAGAAAACTGATCAACACTACACATTCAAGCAAAGGTTTACTATTTTTAGTCATATTTACCCAAATTATGTTTGCAATCAAATTCAAAACTATTCTTGGTGAATTTTTTGATGCTGTGATTTTAAACAGAGATTTACTTAAAAAAAAAAAAATATTTTGGCAGATTCATTTTATCAGGCATGAATCGATCAGGTTGTAAAACATGACCTAATTTAAGCTTATAGTAGGCCCACCGGTAGTTGCAAATCTCTTAATCAGGCCATGGTACTATACAATTTGATGCTGTCTGTTATTATAATTGGCAGCTTTCACCACATCATATTTTTTTTCTGTATTTTGTGTAGACGAGTCGTCAGTATGCTATGCTTTGTAGTAAGTTGACATGCAGACGGACTGACTAACTTTCATACAATATAAAAATATGAGAACGTTCAACATTTATTAGTCCATAATGATTAAGGATGATTTTAATGTGTTCCATCAGTAAATAAAAATGAAAATGTTAAAACACAAGTGTTGTCAATGAAATTAACCAAGTAAAATGTTGATAAAAAGTTTGTTGGCAGTCAATGATGCTGTCTGTTCAGTTATTTCAGTTATACAAAAAGTTAAATCTGCTAAGGGTCTGTGGTAAACTTGAGATAATGGGTCCATATCCTGCTGAATTATCATAAAGTTCAAACAACGGTGCAGCCACAAGCTTATAATTTCTTGGAACTGCAAATAACGCTTTCTCAGGCAACTGCACTAAAAAGAGTCTCTTATGTTCTTTAGGTTTAGTGATGTGAGCTGGTGTATAGGGATATTGAGGTGGCTCAAAATTAGGCCTCCACCAGTTTCCAATTGTATCCTCAACAACCCATTCCATTGGTCCGCCATCTTGTCTTCCCAAAGTCTCCGTCAACAGTCGTTTTAAGCCTTCAACTTCATCTTCCCCTGGGTTCAATTCACCGCCAGGTAATTTGAAGAATGTTGTACCAAGTTGGAGAAGCAAAACATGGGGCAAAGAATGTTCGTGCACTATCAAAACTCCTTCTACGGACCGACGCATTCCAATTTTTTCAAAATCATCTCGCATACGTTGGAATCTTGCCGGTACCGAACTGTCCTTTTCGTACAAGGGCTCCTTAGTTCCAAAAGTGTAATTAGTTAAAGGGTATAAGTTGATTGTTCTTTCAATAGTTAATGGAACTCCTGATGTCATTTTTGAAGTGAATACTTGCTTTCCCTTTGGCCAACCTGCATTCGTTCGTGGATTTCTGTCCATTGCCATTGTTATTAAAATTTAACCGTTAACGCCTCCCACGCTAAAGAGTAAACGAGTTACGTCCCTTAGCTAATGTTCGGTCCGTAGAGTCGATCCAGAGTTTTTAACCCCAGAGTCTTAATACGCCACTGTAGGCCTTTATGTACAATTAGAAGTAAAGTTGGATATCTGACATGTCTCCGACTTGACCGAACACCAGAGGAGATATGTCCGCAGTTGGCTTCCATACATTTCACCACTTTTCTACATTCAACCATCAAAATATGTGTTAAGTTTCCAAACAACGAGGACCTAATTATTCTCAGAATTTGACGCCTATAAACGCAAATTCCCAACATTGCCTGAAGAATAAACAGGGACTGCCGGTCCAACACAAGAACATTCCTGACATTTCCCAGCAAGTTTGAAGTAAGAGATTATTGAACACAAAAAATATTTTTTCCCTACAGTTTAATTTTTTCCCGATGTAGGCCTGTGTGCCGCAAAACTCTTTCATTTGAAAATTTTCTCCGTTGATAAAAAAGACCCTCTACAGTAAATACAAATAAAAAAAAAAAAAACAACAACAAAACAATGTCTTTGTTCTGACAGCATTTACCTCACTACACACTGCATGGCGTTTGTGATTTAGCCTACTCTCAAGTCTAATAACGGTAGACACATTTTACATTTCCGAAGAATTAACTACTGTTTCTATTTCTAGCCCAAGAATCATCGGTCAATAAGCTATGACTTTAGCAATTTCGAACCAATAGAACTGACATTTATTACAGAGCTTAGCATTTGTTCGAGGCATGGTCTTCAGAAATGGAAACTTCACAGGTCCTGTTTAAATTTTGCTCATTGTCCACCTCAATCCAATAGTGTGCAAAAGAAAAGAAAAGAATGAACGCCAATTAAATTAAAAAAAAATTATTGAGCAATTTTAGTGTATATTATATTAAAAATGAAATTTCAACATTAAATATAAAGTTGGTTTGTACGGTGGCAAATAAAAAAAAAATTAAACATGTCCTTAACGAACCACCGTAGGTTAGCTTATTTCCAAATTACTGTAAAGATTAGTATCAAAAGGGTAGAATCTGTTCACAGAAACCAATTCTTAATTTACTTTACACTGTAAAACCATGATTTTTGGTCATTTCATAGAAATTGTGGACACTGGTTAATGCAGTTTAATATAATCCAGAATACGTTATTCGGGTTTTCTCGAACATTTTCGTAGGACCTCTGACTTTAGTAATATGTGCATAAGCTTTCCATTCATTCATTCAAATTTGCAGTACAATCCCGATTACTCATTCGGGTTTAAATGACATTTTCGCAAAGACCTCTGCTTGAGTTATGCGTAGGCTACGAGCTTTCGAGATATGTAATGATAAGTATATATATTTTTTTAATGATATAGGCCTGTAGAAATGATGTAATTATTATTATTAGTCTTGAAAATTGCAGCACGACGTGTTCTATCAGCCTGCAAAAGGGCAACATTCGCCGGCAATCGGCGTTTGAAAAAGTAGTAAAAACCATAAAAATTCGGCTAATTTTTATACGCCCACACGTCCGTCGGTCCGTCGGTCCGTCCGTTCACATTTACCTCGTGATCACTCTACAGACAATTCTTCATGGATCCGTTTGATCTTTTTAATGTGTGTCAATATCATCATGAAGATGTACACTATTGAATTTAGTGATGATTCGATGATTTTTTTTATCGCATAAAACTCTGATATCGCATTCGTTTTGGAGTTTAAATTTACCTCTTTATCAAGCTGCTGGTGGGCGTATACGCTTGCGAGACTTGCCGCAAGCCTATGTTTATCGTTTTGGACAAGACAATTTCAAAATCGGAAAAAATCGACTTTTTCAAATAAAATTTTTGATTTGAATTTTTTGGACATAATTGAAGTTTTTGGGTTTCAGGGAGGCCAGAAATTCGATTAAAACTTGTTTTATGGATTTTGGGGCAAAACTAGAGGCAAAAAACTCGGCAAATTTTGGCCATTTTCCCGAAAAAGCAAAACTTCTAGCGCCTGTAACTATGGAACTGCATAAGATAGAACCTTTTGGTTTGTGTTGAAAATTGCCGAACGACGTGCTTTATCTACCTGCAAAAGGGCAACCTTCTCCTATTTATGGTTCGCCGGCAATCGGCGTTTGAAAAAGTGTTAAAAACGATCAAACTTGGCCAAAAATCGATGAATTTTGTTCAGGAAAATTTGAAAATCGGAAAAAAATCGACTTTTTCAAATAAAATTTTTGATTTGAATTTTTTGGACATAATTGAAGTTTTTGGGTTTCAGGGATGCCAGAAATTCGATTAAAACTTGTTTCGTGAATTTTGGGCCAAAACTAGAGGCAAAAAACTCGGCAAATTTTGGTCATTTTGGGGGAAAAAAGCCAAAATTTGAGCGCCTGTTACTATGGAACTGCATAAGATAGAACCTTCTGGTTTGTGTTGAAAATTGCAGAACGACGTGCTTTATCTACCTGCAAAAGGACAACATTCTCCGACTTATGGTTCGCCGGCAATCGGCGTTTGAAAAAGTGCTAAAAACGGGCAAACTTGGCCAAAAATCGATGAATTTTTATCGTTTTGGTCAGGAAAATTTGAAAATCGGAAAAAATCGACTTTTTCAAATAAAATTTTTGATTTGAATTTTTTGGACATAATTGAAGTTTTTGGGTTTCAAGGATGCCAGAAATTCGATTAAAACTTGTTTCGTGAATTTTGGGCCAAAACTAGAGGCAAAAAACTCGGCAAATTTTTGTCATTTTGGGGGAAAAAAGCCAAACTTTGAGCGCCTGTTACGATGGAACTGCATAAGATAGAACCTTCTGGTTTGTGTTGAAAATTGCAGAACGACGTGCTTTATCTACCTGCAAAAGGACAACATTCTCCTATTTATGGTTTGCCGGCAATCGGCGTTTGAAAAAATGGTAATTTCGGCCAAACTTGGCCAAAAATCGCTGAATTTTTATCATTTTGGTCAGGAAAATTTCAAAATCGGAAAAATCGACTTTTTCAAATAAAATTTTTGATTTGAATTTTTTGGACATAATTGAAGTTTTGGGGTTTCAGGGATGCCAGAAATTCGATTAAAACTTGTTTCGTGAATTTTGGGCTAAAACTAGAGGCAAAAAACTCGGTAAATTTTTGTCATTTTGGGGGAAAAAAGCCAAACTTTGAGCGCCTGTTACTATGGAACTGCATAAGATAGAACCTTCTGGTTTGTGTTGAAAATTGCAGAACGACGTGCTTTATCTACCTGCAAAAGGACAACATTCTCCTATTTATGGTTTGCCGGCAATCGGCGTTTGAAAAAATGGTAATTTCGGCCAAACTTGGCCAAAAATCGCTGAATTTTTATCATTTTGGTCAGGAAAATTTCAAAATCGGAAAAAAATCGACTTTTTCAAATAAAATTTTTGATTTGAATTTTTTGGACATAATTGAAGTTTTTGGGTTTCAGGGATGCCAGAAATTCGATTAAAACTTGTTTCGTGAATTTTGGGCCAAAACTAGAGGCAAAAAACTCGGCAAATTTTGGTCATTTTGGGGGAAAAAAGCCAAACTTTGAGCGCCTGTTACTATGGAACTGCATAAGATAGAACCTTCTGGTTTGTGTTGAAAATTGCAGAACGACGTGCTTTATCTACCTGCAAAAGGACAACATTCTCCTATTTATGGTTTGCCGGCAATCGGCGTTTGAAAAAATGGTAATTTCGGCCAAACTTGACCAAAAATCGTTGAATTTTTATCATTTTGGTCAGGAAAATTTCAAAATCGGAAAAAATCGACTTTTCAAATAACATTTTTGATTTGAATTTTTTGGACATAATTGAAGTTTTTGGGTTTCAGGGATGCCAGAAATTCGATTAAAACTTGTTTCGTGATATTTGGGCCAAAACTAGAGGCAAAAAACTCGGCAAATTTTGGTCATTTTGGGGGAAAAAAGCCAACTTTGAGCGCCTGTTACTATGGAACTGCATAAGATAGAACCTTCTGGTTTGTGTTGAAAATTGCAGAACGACGTGCTTTATCTACCTGCAAAAGGACAACATTCTCCTATTTATGGTTCGCCGGCAATCGGTGTTTGAAAAAGTGCTAAAAACGGTCAAACTTGGCCAAAAATCGATGAATTTTTATCGTTTTGGTCAGGAAAATTTAAAATCGGAAAAAATCGACTTTTTCAAATAAAATTTTTGATTTGAATTTTTTGGACATAATTGAAGTTTTTGGGTTTCAGGGATGCCAGAAATTCGATTAAAACTTGTTTCGTGAATTTTGGGCCAAAACTAGAGGCAAAAAACTCGGCAAATTTTGGTCATTATGGGGGAAAAAAGCCAAACTTTGAGCGCCTGTTACTATGGAACTGCATAAGATAGAACCTTCTGGTTTGTGTTGAAAATTGCAGAACGACGTGCTTTATCTACCTGCAAAAGGACAACATTCTCCTATTTATGGTTTGCCGGCAATCGGTGTTTGAAAAAGTGCTAAAAACGGTCAAACTTGGCCAAAAATCGCTGAATTTTTATCATTTTGGCCAGGAAAAATTTCAAAATCGGAAAAAATCGACTTTTTCAAATAAAATTTTTGATTTGAATTTTTTGGACATAATTGAAGTTTTTGGGTTTCAGGGATGCCAGAAATTCGATTAAAACTTGTTTCGTGAATTTTGGGCCAAAACTAGAGGCAAAAAACTCGGCAAATTTTGGTCATTTTGGGGGAAAAAAGCCAAACTTTGAGCGCCTGTTACTATGGAACTGCATAAGATAGAACCTTCTGGTTTGTGTTGAAAATTGCAGAACGACGTGCTTTATCTACCTGCAAAAGGACAACATTCTCCTATTTATGGTTTGCCGGCAATCGGCGTTTGAAAAAATGGTAATTTCGGCCAAACTTGACCAAAAATCGTTGAATTTTTATCATTTTGGTCAGGAAAATTTCAAAATCGGAAAAAATCGACTTTTCAAATAACATTTTTGATTTGAATTTTTTGGACATAATTGAAGTTTTTGGGTTTCAGGGATGCCAGAAATTCGATTAAAACTTGTTTCGTGATATTTGGGCCAAAACTAGAGGCAAAAAACTCGGCAAATTTTGGTCATTTTGGGGGAAAAAAGCCAAACTTTGAGCGCCTGTTACTATGGAACTGCATAAGATAGAACCTTCTGGTTTGTGTTGAAAATTGCAGAACGACGTGCTTTATCTACCTGCAAAAGGACAACATTCTCCTATTTATGGTTTGCCGGCAATCGGTGTTTGAAAAAGTGCTAAAAACGGTCAAACTTGGCCAAAAATCGATGAATTTTTATCATTTTGGTCAGGAAAATTTCAAAATCGGAAAAAATCGACTTTTTCAAATAAAATTTTTGATTTGAATTTTTTGGACATAATTGAAGTTTTTGGGTTTCAGGGATGCCAGAAATTCGATTAAAACTTGTTTCGTGATTTTTGGGCCAAAACTAGAGGCAAAAAACTCGGCAAATTTTGGTCATTTTGGGGGAAAAAAGCCAAACTTTGAGCGCCTGTACTATGGAACTGCATAAGATAGAACCTTCTGGTTTGTGTTGAAAATTGCAGAACGACGTGCTTTATCTACTGCAAAAGGACAACATTCTCCTATTTATGGTTCGCCGGCAATCGGTGTTTGAAAAAGTGCTAAAAACGGTCAAACTTGGCCAAAAATCGATGAATTTTTATCGTTTTGGTCAGGAAAATTTCAAAATCGGAAAAAATCGACTTTTTCAAATAAAATTTTTGATTTGAATTTTTTGGACATAATTGAAGTTTTTGGGTTTCAGGGATGCCAGAAATTCGATTAAAAACTTGTTTCGTGATATTTGGGCCAAAACTAGAGGCAAAAAACTCGGCAAATTTTGGTCATTTTGGGGGAAAAAAGCCAAAACTTTGAGCGCCTGTTACTATGGAACTGCATAAGATAGAACCTTCTGGTTTGTGTTGAAAATTGCAGAACGACGTGCTTTATCTACCTGCAAAAGGACAACATTCTCCTATTTATGGTTCGCCGGCAATCGGTGTTTGAAAAAGTGCTAAAAACGGTCAAACTTGGCCAAAAATCGATGAATTTTTATCGTTTTGGTCAGGAAAATTTCAAAATCGGAAAAAATCGACTTTTTCAAATAAAATTTTTGATTTGAATTTTTTGGACATAATTGAAGTTTTTGGGTTTCAGGGATGCCAGAAATTCGATTAAAACTTGTTTCGTGAATTTTGGGCCAAAACTAGAGGCAAAAAACTCGGCAAATTTTGGTCATTTTGGGGGAAAAAAGCCAAACTTTGAGCGCCTGTTACTATGGAACTGCATAAGATAGAACCTTCTGGTTTGTGTTGAAAATTGCAGAACGACGTGCTTTATCTACCTGCAAAAGGACAACATTCTCCTATTCATGGTTTGCCGGCAATCGGCGTTTGAAAAAATGGTAATTTCGGCCGAACTTGGCCAAAAATCGCTGAATTTTATCATTTTGGTCAGGAAAATTTCAAAATCGGAAAAATCGACTTTTTCAAATAAAATTTTTGATTTGAATTTTTTGGACATAATTGAAGTTTTTGGGTTTCAGGGATGCCAGAAATTCGATTAAAACTTGTTTCGTGAATTTTGGGCTAAAACTAGAGGCAAAAAACTCGGCAAATTTTGGTCATTTTGGGGGAAAAAAGCCAAACTTTGAGCGCCTGTTACTATGGAACTGCATAAGATAGAACCTTCTGGTTTGTGTTGAAAATTGCAGAACGACGTGCTTTATTTACCTGCAAAAGGACAACATTCTCCTATTTATGGTTCGCCGGCAATCGGTGTTTGAAAAAGTGCTAAAAACGGTCAAACTTGGCCAAAAATCGATGAATTTTTATCGTTTTGGTCAGGAAAATTTCAAAATCGGAAAAAATCGACTTTTTCAAATAAAATTTTTGATTTGAATTTTTTGGACATAATTGAAGTTTTTGGGTTTCAGGGATGCCAGAAATTCGATTAAAACTTGTTTCGTGAATTTTGGGCCAAAACTAGAGGCAAAAAACTCGGCAAATTTTGGTCATTTTGGGGGAAAAAAGCCAAACTTTGAGCGCCCTGTTACTATGGAACTGCATAAGATAGAACCTTCTGGTTTGTGTTGAAAATTGCAGAACGACGTGCTTTATCTACCTGCAAAAGGACAACATTCTCCTATTTATGGTTTGCCGGCAATCGGTGTTTGAAAAAGTGCTAAAAACGGTCAAACTTGGCCAAAAATCGATGAATTTTTATCGTTTTGGTCAGGAAAATTTCAAAATCGGAAAAAATCGACTTTTTCAAATAAAATTTTTGATTTGAATTTTTTGGACATAATTGAAGTTTTTGGGTTTCAGGGATGCCAGAAATTCGATTAAAACTTGTTTCGTGAATTTTGGGCCAAAACTAGAGACAAAAAACTCGGCAAATTTTGGTCATTTTGGGGGAAAAAAGCCAAACTTTGAGCGCCTGCTACTATGGAACTGCATAAGATAGAACTTCTGGTTTGTGTTGAAAATTGCAGAACGACGTGCTTTATCTACCTGCAAAAGGACAACATTCTCCTATTTATGGTTCGCCGGCCAATCGGTGTTTGAAAAAGTGCTAAAAACGGTCAAACTTGGCCAAAAATCGATGAATTTTTATCGTTTTGGTCAGGAAAATTTCAAAATCGGAAAAAATCGACTTTTTCAAATAAAATTTTTGATTTGAATTTTTTGGACATAATTGAAGTTTTTGGGTTTCAGGGATGCCAGAAATTCGATTAAAACTTGTTTCGTGAATTTTGGGCCAAAACTAGAGGCAAAAAAACTCGGCAAATTTTGGTCATTTTTGGGGAAAAAGCCAAACTTTGAGCGCCTGTTACTATGGAACTGCATAAGATAGAACCTTTTGGTTTGTGTTGAAAATTGCAGAACGACGTGCTTTATCTACCTGCAAAAGGGACAACATTCTCCTATTTATGGTTTGCGGCAATCGGCGTTTGAAAAAATGGTAATTTCGGCCGAACTTGGCCAAAAATCGCTGAATTTTTATCATTTTGGTCAGGAAAATTTCAAAATCGGAAAAAATCGACTTTTTCAAATAAAATTTTTGATTTGAATTTTTTGGACATAATTGAAGTTTTTGGGTTTCAGGGATGCCAGAAATTCGATTAAAACTTGTTTCGTGAATTTTGGGCCAAAACTAGAGGCAAAAAACTCGGCAAATTTTGGTCATTATGGGGGAAAAAAGCCAAACTTTGAGCGCCTGTTACTATGGAACTGCATAAGATAGAACCTTCTGGTTTGTGTTGAAAATTGCAGAACGACGTGCTTTATCTACCTGCAAAAGGACAACATTCTCCTATTTATGGTTTGCCGGCAATCGGTGTTTGAAAAAGTGCTAAAAACGGTCAAACTTGGCCAAAAATCGATGAATTTTTATCATTTTGGCCAGGAAAATTTCAAAATCGGAAAAAATCGACTTTTTCAAATAAAATTTTTGATTTGAATTTTTTGGACATAATTGAAGTTTTTGGGTTTCAGGGGATGCCAGAAATTCGATTAAAACTTGTTTCGTGAATTTTGGGCCAAAACTAGAGGCAAAAAACTCGGCAAATTTTGGTCATTTTGGGGGAAAAAAGCCAAACTTTGAGCGCCTGTTACTATGGAACTGCATAAGATAGAACCTTCTGGTTTGTGTTGAAAATTGCAGAACGACGTGCTTTATCTACCTGCAAAAGGACAACATTCTCCTATTTATGGTTTGCCGGCAATCGGCGTTTGAAAAAATGGTAATTTCGGCCAAACTTGACCAAAAATCGTTGAATTTTTATCATTTTGGTCAGGAAAATTTCAAAATCGGAAAAAATCGACTTTTCAAATAACATTTTTGATTTGAATTTTTTGGACATAATTGAAGTTTTTGGGTTTCAGGGATGCCAGAAATTCGATTAAAACTTGTTTCGTGATATTTGGGCCAAAACTAGAGGCAAAAAACTCGGCAAATTTTGGTCATTTTGGGGGAAAAAAGCCAAACTTTGAGCGCCTGTTACTATGGAACTGCATAAGATAGAACCTTCTGGTTTGTGTTGAAAATTGCAGAACGACGTGCTTTATCTACCTGCAAAAGGACAACATTCTCCTATTTATGGTTTGCCGGCAATCGGTGTTTGAAAAAGTGCTAAAAACGGTCAAACTTGGCCAAAAATCGATGAATTTTTATCATTTTGGTCAGGAAAATTTCAAAATCGGAAAAAATCGACTTTTTCAAATAAAATTTTTGATTTGAATTTTTTGGACATAATTGAAGTTTTTGGGTTTCAGGGATGCCAGAAATTCGATTAAAACTTGTTTCGTGATTTTTGGGCCAAAACTAGAGGCAAAAAACTCGGCAAATTTTGGTCATTTTGGGGGAAAAAAGCCAAACTTTGAGCGCCTGTTACTATAGGAACTGCATAAGATAGAACCTTCTGGTTTGTGTTGAAAATTGCAGAACGACGTGCTTTATCTACCTGCAAAAGGACAACATTCTCCTATTCATGGTTTGCCGGCAATCGGCGTTTGAAAAAATGGTAATTTCGGCCGAACTTGGCCAAAAATCGCTGAATTTTATCATTTTGGTCAGGAAAATTTCAAAATCGGAAAAAATCGACTTTTTCAAATAAAATTTTTGATTTGAATTTTTTGGACATAATTGAAGTTTTTGGGTTTCAGGATGCCAGAAATTCGATTAAAACTTGTTTCGTGAATTTTGGGCTAAAACTAGAGGCAAAAAACTCGGCAAATTTTGGTCATTTTGGGGGAAAAAAGCCAAACTTTGAGCGCCTGTTACTATGGAACTGCATAAGATAGAACCTTCTGGTTTGTGTTGAAAATTGCAGAACGACGTGCTTTATTTACCTGCAAAAGGACAACATTCTCCTATTTATGGTTCGCCGGCAATCGGTGTTTGAAAAAGTGCTAAAAACGGTCAAACTTGGCCAAAAATCGATGAATTTTTATCGTTTTGGTCAGGAAAATTTCAAAATCGGAAAAAATCGACTTTTTCAAATAAAATTTTTGATTTGAATTTTTTGGACATAATTGAAGTTTTTGGGTTTCAGGGATGCCAGAAATTCGATTAAAACTTGTTTCGTGAATTTTGGGCCAAAACTAGAGGCAAAAAACTCGGCAAATTTTGGTCATTTTGGGGGAAAAAAGCCAAACTTTGAGCGCCTGTTACTATGGAACTGCATAAGATAGAACCTTCTGGTTTGTGTTGAAAATTGCAGAACGACGTGCTTTATCTACCTGCAAAAGGACAACATTCTCCTATTTATGGTTTGCCGGCAATCGGTGTTTGAAAAAGTGCTAAAAACGGTCAAACTTGGCCAAAAATCGATGAATTTTTATCGTTTTGGTCAGGAAAATTTCAAAATCGGAAAAAATCGACTTTTTCAAATAAAATTTTTGATTTGAATTTTTTGGACATAATTGAAGTTTTTGGGTTTCAGGGATGCCAGAAATTCGATTAAAACTTGTTTCGTGAATTTTGGGCCAAAACTAGAGACAAAAAACTCGGCAAATTTTGGTCATTTTGGGGGAAAAAAGCCAAACTTTGAGCGCCTGCTACTATGGAACTGCATAAGATAGAACCTTCTGGTTTGTGTTGAAAATTGCAGAACGACGTGCTTTATCTACCTGCAAAAGGACAACATTCTCCTATTTATGGTTCGCCGGCAATCGGTGTTTGAAAAAGTGCTAAAAACGGTCAAACTTGGCCAAAAATCGATGAATTTTTATCGTTTTGGTCAGGAAAATTTCAAAATCGGAAAAAATCGACTTTTTCAAATAAAATTTTTGATTTGAATTTTTTGGACATAATTGAAGTTTTTGGGTTTCAGGGATGCCAGAAATTCGATTAAAACTTGTTTCGTGAATTTTGGGCCAAAACTAGAGGCAAAAAACTCGGCAAATTTTGGTCATTTTTGGGGAAAAAAGCCAAACTTTGAGCGCCTGTTACTATGGAACTGCATAAGATAGAACCTTTTGGTTTGTGTTGAAAATTGCAGAACGACGTGCTTTATCTACCTGCAAAAGGACAACATTCTCCTATTTATGGTTTGCCGGCAATCGGCGTTTGAAAAAATGGTAATTTCGGCCGAACTTGGCCAAAAATCGCTGAATTTTTATCATTTTGGTCAGGAAAATTTCAAAATCGGAAAAAAATCGACTTTTCAAATAAAATTTTTGATTTGAATTTTTTGGACATAATTGAAGTTTTTGGGTTTCAGGGATGCCAGAAATTCGATTAAAACTTGTTTCGTGAATTTTGGGCCAAAACTAGAGGCAAAAAACTCGGCAAATTTTGGTCATTTTTGGGGGAAAAAGCCAAACTTTGAGCGCCTGTTACTATGGAACTGCATAAGATAGAACCTTCTGGTTTGTGTTGAAAATTGCAGAACGACGTGCTTTATCTACCTGCAAAAGGACAACATTCTCCTATTTATGGTTTGCCGGCAATCGGCGTTTGAAAAAATGGTAATTTCGGCCAAACTTGGCCAAAAATCGCTGAATTTTTATCATTTTGGTCAGGGACAATTTCAAAATCGGAAAAAATCGACTTTTTCAAATAAAATTTTTGATTTGAATTTTTTGGACATAATTGAAGTTTTTGGGTTTCAGGGATGCCAGAAATTCGATTAAAACTTGTTTCGTGAATTTTGGGCCAAAACTAGAGGCAAAAAACTCGGCAAATTTTGGTCATTTTGGGGGAAAAAAGCCAAACTTTGAGCGCCTGTTACTATGGAACTGCATAAGATAGAACCTTCTGGTTTGTGTTGAAAATTGCAGAACGACGTGCTTTATCTACCTGCAAAAGGACAACATTCTCCTATTTATGGTTTGCCGGCAATCGGCGTTTGAAAAAATGGTAATTTCGGCCGAACTTGGCCAAAAATCGCTGAATTTTTATCATTTTGGCCAGGAAAATTTCAAAATCGGAAAAAATCGACTTTTTCAAATAAAATTTTTGATTTGAATTTTTTGGACATAATTGAAGTTTTTGGGTTTCAGGGGTGCCAGAAATTCGATTAAAACTTGTTTCGTGAATTTTGGGCCAAAACTAGAGGCAAAAAACTCGGCAAATTTTGGTCATTTTTTGGGGAAAAAGCCAAACTTTGAGCGCCTGTTACTATGGAACTGCATAAGATAGAACCTTCTGGTTTGTGTTGAAAATTGCAGAACGACGTGCTTTATCTACCTGCAAAAGGACAACATTCTCCTATTTCTGGTTTGCCGGCAATCGGCGTTTGAAAAAATGGTAATTTCGGCCGAACTTGGCCAAAAATCGCTGAATTTTTATCATTTTGGTCAGGAAAATTTCAAAATCGGAAAAAATCGACTTTTTCAAATAAAATTTTTGATTTGAATTTTTTGGACATAATTGAAGTTTTTGGGTTTCAGGGATGCCAGAAATTCGATTAAAACTTGTTTCGTGAATTTTGGGCCAAAACTAGAGGCAAAAAACTCGGCAAATTTTGGTCATTTTTGGGGGAAAAAGCCAAACTTTGAGCGCCTGTTACTATGGAACTGCATAAGATAGAACCTTCTGGTTTGTGTTGAAAATTGCAGAACGACGTG